>JABSTQ010009089.1:0-484649 GCA_013358835.2 Ixodes persulcatus
TGAGCAAGGCCCAGTCCTCCGGACTCAAGAGGTAAGGATAAGTTTGCCCGTCTCACCGTTCCAAAGAGGAAATCCAAATAAAGGTGGAAAACAAACGATGGAATGCTTGGATTTGTGGGCGGGCACAGTGTAGTACTTGCAGGACGTGCATAAGTTTTTATGTGAGAAAAATATTACAGACTGCAGCCTTGGAGAAGACGGAAAGATCTCGTACTCGCCAGGCATCAATTTGTCGTTTGATAGTTGTTGCAACTGACATCCAGTACGGCCCGCTATTCCTAGTTTAGTCGAGAGGTAAAACGAGATAATTGATTTCTGGTTGATTCCATTGAATTCCTGCAAATTTGTATGGCGTCGTTCCTTACATGCCTAACCACACCCCATTAAACTTATCATTATTAACGGATGTGCCTGTCGACGCACAAAAATAATGCATTACCCGCAGTGCTTCTTCTACACTTTCCTTGTCAGAAAAAAACAAATGCGACTTCATGGGCATAATCAACAACTTCACCTCGGTGAAATCGAGGATGTACATTAAGGTTTCTAATTATACTAAGGCACAAGGGTTCGAGATACCAGACAAACAAAAAAGGAAATAAAAGACATCCTTGCCACACTGAAGATTTGACAGCGATTGGGGCTGAAAGAGCATGGGTTTCGGTAGCGCAATTTCTGTAGCATAAGAGAAGCCTGGAACGACAGTGTCTCCAATATTGACATGGGAAAGAATTTGGAAAAAAAGGAGTGACTGACCTGATCAAAGGTTTTTGAAATATCAACATGTACCAACGGAACTTAATCACTGCCATCCGTCACAAACTCCAGAACGGGTCTGGCGACGTGTACGCTGGTTTGAATTGTTCGTGAACGAGTGAGTGAAAGCGATGTTTATTATAGTTTTTTTATGAAAAATCGACTGTTGCTTGTGCACTTAGTGTGCACATGTCACTGTCGATAGGGAAGGGGATTGGGTGAAAAAGAAAGGATAGAAAGAGAGAGGATTAGGTTCGGGGGGGGGGGGGGGGGGGGGGGGGAGCGGGGTGCAGGGGGATGTCCTGGCCATCGCCGGCATGTCGAGTCGTAGGACGACCCAAGCCTCAGGACGCAAAGCCTGTCGACGTTTGATGTGGAGCCGTCTTAGGGCGAATAGCTCAATACCTTAAAGCTGCGCTGGCTGGTAGCTGTGCTCCAGGACTTATATCGGCACGAACGTTCCGTTGAAGGAATGACGTTTCTTGTCTTGGTAGAACATGTCCGAAATGCAGGTTTCGTGATCAAGAGCTGGAGCGGTAGATTGGGTAGTCGTGCCTTGTTCTTGAGTGTTGAACTGCAGGGGGTCTCCTAAAGAATTCCTAGGAGTGCCGTGTCCTTCAGGTAAGTTATTAGTTTTTTTAGTGCCACGTCTGCCACAGCTGCGTTGCCCGCGGATGCAGAAGTTCCTTCAGGCTAGCACTAGAGAGTCCGAGGCGGGAGTAGGCGTTATGGAGGGCAGTACGCTCGTCATTGTAGTCGGTGCAGTGTCGGAGGAGGTGCTCGGCGTCGGCAGTTTCCTGGCAGGTTTGGCAATTGGGATTGAGATCAGGCCTGAAGCGGCCTATCCACGCTGGTGTGAAAGCGCTTCCGGTCCGCAGACGGTGGAGCACCGCGGCAGTGTGACGGTCCAATCCTCGTGGGGGACGGGCTGAGAACGTGCCTGCCGCCACTCTCGGGTCCGGATTTTGTCGTGTGATGGCTCTTCTCACTAAAAGCTTGGCGTCTGAGAAACGGGGAACTGTAGAAAGCGGACATCCGGGGTCCTTGTGAGCCTGCGCTTCTAGGGAATCGGCGACTTCGTTTCCCCTGATGCCACAATGACTGGGGATCCACTGGAAGACAATGTCCTGGCCTTTCTCCTGGAGCTCGGCTGCATCTTGTGCGACTGACTACGCCAGAGGCGTAGCCCTTTCTAGCCCCGAAAGTAGCCCCAGAGCCGCTCTTGAGTCGCTCAGGATTACCCAGCTGAATCCCGTGCGCAGCCTGTCCGAATTCCCCTGAGGGCAAGTCGTATGGCCGCCAGCTCTGTGGTAGTAGAGGATGCCTGATGGGACAGGCGCTCGTGTACACCTACGGCCGCAGCCTCAAAGAAGGCCGCTGCTGTTGCTGTGCCTCCAGAGGGGTCTACCGACCCGTCGGTGAACACGCGCGTTCGCCCATCGTACTCCGCATCCAAGTGGCTTTCCGTAAGCTGCCGAGCGGTTACCACTGCTGCGCTCTTCTTGGTCCGCAGCCCTGGTATGCAGATACTAACCCTCAAAGGGTGGGGATCTGTGTGTAGCGCTGGAAGTGGCGCTAGCGGTCCCGGTGTACCCGCGATGTCGCCTAAAGTGCAGAGGTGCGCTCCCAGTTTCGAATCTGTAGGTTCGGCGATGCGCATCAAGAGCGTGATGGTAGAGTCGCAGTTGCTCATTCGAATGAGATGTCCGAGCGCTCGTTCTTGCAGAAGGTTTTCAACGGAATTCATACCTGCTTCGGTAAGAGTGTGTCGTGACAATGCCGAACGGGGAACTCCGATGCAAATTCTTAGAGCTACGCGTTGCGCTCTCTCTAGGTTCTCGATCTGATTGCCGCTCAGTCGAATGAGCGGTAAGGCGTAGAGTGGGCGAGCCAGAATAAGACCCTTGTATGGCTGTAGCAACATCTGTTGTGATGTGCCCCTGGTAGTTCCACCAAGCGCGCGGAGGATATTTGTGTGCGTTCGCATCCTCTGGAGCACCACCTGCATTGCTGGGCCCCAGGATAGCCTCCAGTCCAAGGTGAGTCCTAGGTACGTGGCTGTCTTCTCCACTCTCACCGGGACATCTCCGATGAACAGGGTCGGTTGGAACTTTGAGGGTCTCCTTGGTGCGTAGCATAGAGCAACAGTCTTTTCAGCCGATGTTGTCAGACCCAGTTGATGCAAGTGGTACACAGTGTTTGTAAGTGCTCTTTGGAGGGCACGTGCCATCCGTTGCCTACGGTAGCCGGGGGCCGTGGCCCAGAGCGCCACGTCGTCCGCATAGACAGCCATGCTTATCGGGAGTGCTGGTTCCTCGCCTACCCTTGCTGCGGCTGGGAGTGATGCAATCGCCAATGCAAACAGGAGCGGACTGACTACGCTCCCTTGGGGAACGTTATGGTCGACTCGTCGGGGTTTGCTCAGCGCTCCGCCGACCCTTACGCTCATGGTGCGTTCACTGAGGAATGCGCAAATGTAGCTAAGAGGTCGCCCACATACCCCGAAACGACGCAGAGTTGAGATGATGATTCGGTGCGGGAGGGCGTCGAAGGCTTTGCGGACGTCTAGGAATACGGCCATTGCCGACCAACCTTGTGCCTTGGCCTCCTCCAGCGAGCTGGTGATGTCACCAATTGAGTCCGCGGTGCTCCTGTGGTGGCGGAACCCCGAGAAGCAGTCTGGCAGAGCCCCGGCCGCCTCAAGGTGGTAGACTAGGCGACGTAGCACCATTCGTTCCATCACTTTGCCGAGGCATGATGTCAATGAGATGGGCCTATAGGAGCTTAGCTGGTCTTGGGGTTTCCCGGGTTTCAGTAGCGGCACCGTGGTTTCTTCTCTCCACGCTTCTGGTATTTTAGCGGTCCTCCACACATGATTGATAAGAGTCAGCATTGCTGGGACGGCCGACTCGTTAACGTTTCTCAGTGCTTTGTTGGTGATTCCGTCTGGGCCTGGGGCCGCACGGTGTCTCGGGAGAGCATCGAGGGCGTGCTGCAGTTCGTGCAGCGCGAAGTTTGTTTGGCTGCTGCATGGGGGTCGCTGTTGGGCGACGGAACTTGCTCCAACCCTAGGGGGGCGGGCCGGCAGGCGGCAGTGGTGGAACCTCAGTAAAAGCATCCGCGAGTAGTTCGGCCATCTCTGCTGATTGAAGGTTCATGGCCACGGCCATTCCAAGGACAGGGTTTTGGGGGATTGGGCGACCTGCTAGTGTTCTCGCCGTTCGCCAGGCCCGGCTTCCTCCGGCTGGTTTGTCTAAGGTGGTGCATTTGAGGCGCCATTGTCGGCGTGCTAGTTTTTTACCGTGCCTCCTGCACTTGGCATCCAGTCGCCGGTATGCCAGTACATCTGCCGGATCTCCAGTGGCCCATGACCGTCGCTGGGCGCGACGTTTTTTGCCCGCAGTTCTAACCATTTGAGGTCGGGGTGGGGACGTGTTGTTGGCACCCTGACTTCGCGGGTGACCTCTTGGAGGACGCGGGAGAGCGTTTCCGGGGTGAAGGATCGTCCTTCATCCAGCGCCTCTTCGAGCAGGGTACGGAAGCGATCCCAGTCGACGACGCGGCAAGTCTTCAGAGGAGCTTTTGGCGGCCTTCCGATGACAATGGGTAGATGATCACTTCCCCAGCTGTACACCTGAGGAGTTGGATTGAGACGTAGGGCCCAAGTCGTGAACGTTAGATCAATTACGCTTCCCGTCACTCCAGGCCGTACAAATGTCGGGTTCCCACTTGTAATATTTCTGAGGTCGAGCCTATCTAGCATTGCCTTTAACTCTCGACCTCGCCGGGAGTCCTTTTTTTTTCCCCAGAACTGTGAATGGGCATTGAAGTCGCCGGCAATTATAACCTCCCCCTTGGCCCGTGCGCGAATGTCCGCGAGTACATGGACGTCCCAAGGTACATTAGGGGCCACATATGCCGAGACGATGATCAGGTAACGTTCTCCGAATTCCAATTTTACTGCCACAAAACCCGCTCCTTCAGTGCAAAGATCGCTGAGGTCTATCTCTATCTGTCGTAGGTTTCGTCGAACTAGGAGGGCTGCTCGCGGTGTCACGCCTGCCACCAGAGGCCTGCTGTAGTAAACTACGTGACCCGCAGTGCGCATGCTGCTGGCTGGCATTCTGGGTTCCTGGAGGGCCACAGCATCGTAGGCGTGGTTGAAAAGGTGGTCGCGTAGCTCTGGGAGTCGCGTTCTCAAGCCATTACAGTTCCACTGAAGCTCGGAACAGGTGAGAGGCTGGGGGTGAGCTGTAGGTCTTCTACTAGTGTCCCCAATCGTGGATGACTGTGGATTGGTAGTTAAAGCTTTCTCTTAGAAGGATTGATATCCGAGATTGCTCTTTGGGTCGGGCTTCATTGTTGTAGTGGCAAAGAGAAGTAAATATCTGTACCTTTCGAGGAAAATTGTTAGATTTTTGTATCACTGCAGTCCGTCTCGCCTGTAATAGCTCAGGGAACGAGTGTGAAGGTTATTTAAATTCCTCTCAGGTATAAATGAATGTTTTTGGTTACGAACGCGAGTATGTTGCTTGCTGCACTGGTTCCCTCTCGGTTTCACAATGATCTCACAAGTGGAAGAATCATTTGAAGAAATGTAAGTATGCAACGTGACCATTCTGAATTCACTGTTGCTAGCAGCGTGCAAGCCATGTTAGTTGCTGCCTTAAGAAGAGGAATCCAACCGTGGCTTGGTGGTGTTGTTCTTGGTGGTGGTGGACGGTACCTCTCCGAAGAACGTTGGTGGTTGGCACCTCCAGACACTGTGGCCTCAGTAGCGGTTCCTTGTGGTCTTTCGTCTGAATTCTGCCCATTGTTGGCAATGCCTGCTCTTGGCTTGCCTTTTCCCTGTCCCTTTGATATGGCAGCGTATGCAGGGGCGGATTTAGAGGGGGGGGTTCGGATGTCCTGACCCCCCTCTTGATTTCAGCATGTGTAAAATTTAGGGCGTGAAATGAGGGAGAGGGGGAGGGGGTTCCTAAACATGTGGTACGCTGACCAACACCTGACCCCCCCCCCCCCCCCCTCAGGAAATTCCTGCATCCGCCCCTGAGCGTATGTGTGTTGGTTCTGTACCTGCTTCCCGGTTCCCCCGGCCACAGACATCTGGGGGAGTGGAGGAAACTCATCGCTGCCCTTTGTGGGGTTCGGAGCGTTCGGCTCTTGTAAGGCGACTTTGACGGTGCGGAAGTCGACCGCGTGATGTCTAGCATAGTTGAAAGTTTTCCTTTCTTTCCACCATTTTGGGCAAGATGGAGATTTGGCAGAATGGGCTTCACCGCAGTTTACACACTTCTCTTGTGCGGTACAGGATTCTGTATCTGGATGAGTGCCACTGTAACGGTTGCAGACGGGAGGGTTTTTGCAGGATGCCTCGCGATGCTCGTAGCGACAGCATTTGCGGCACTGTATAGGGCGCTCTTTGAACAGGGTCACGGGATGACGCACAGGGCCAAGGTAGACAAAATTTGGTAGTGTTGTACCACAGAAGGAGATCTTCATCGTTGAGCTCTGTCCAAACTGACGAAGTCTTGCTACCCTATTTTCCGGAGATCTTAAATGCTTCCAGACATCTGCTTCGGACAGCGTGGTGTCCACTTCTGTGATTACGCCTACAGCGTAATGCCGAGGAAGCGGTTCGTAAGTTCTTACTGGAATCCCACATAGCTTCTTGCGGTCTAGAAGGGCACGCGTCGTCTGTCCATTCCTTGTATCTACTGCTATGAGGTTCAGGCGTCTGTTGTACCTTATCTCTATGATGCACTCTGGGCAGAGTAAGTTCAGAACATCGGATACTTTTAGACTGCTCAATGACGTAATTAGAGTGTCTTCGGCAGCTGGTACAAACATAACCATAAAGGCCCGTTCACACTCTTGCGACAGAGTTCGACCGAGAGAGACCAGACCGGTTTTTAAGCCTCTTGCGATCTCTTAGGACCAGCTCCGCTGCAGCGGAGCTGGTATACAGCGGAGCTGGTCTTAAGAGATCGCAAGAGGCTTAAAAACCGGTCTGGTCTCTCTCGGTCGAACTCGGTCGCAAGAGTGTGAACGGGCCTTAAGACCTTCTGTCATTAGGGTTCCTGTACGGATTGTGTCCGTGCTGTTGCTTGAACTCGAGCTAGCTTTTTTCCGCTTTTTTTATGTCTTGGCTGGGGTCCAGCCTTCGTCATCGATGTCGGGCATTTCCATGTCATCAGGGCGAATTATCACCCGCCGCTGGGATGTGGTAGCACCGTGATCCTCTAGAGTGGGTCCCACAGCAGGATTTCCAGTCAGGCTGTTGTTATCAGCTCCTGATGCAAATATTGAGTCACCGCATATGGAGGAAGGCAGACTGTACCTTTCGGTGGCGGCCTTGTGATTCGAATGCAGTGAAGATGACTTGAGGGACATGGCGAGGTAGATTCACTTGCACTGGGAAAGACCCAGTGCGGGGATACCCGCCCGTTGATGACCGGACCAACTTTCTTCAGTGTTGATTCAATTTCTGGCTATTAAGGCAGCTGATAATAATAAATATTCGGATTCAACCGAACGAGGCTAGAAAAGTGCAACCTTCTTAGAGACACTTCGTCTTCCTCTCTGTTCGTGAACGGATAACTGCTCCTCTATACTTGTCTGCGTTGTATCATTGTAACTCTACTTTGGATATGTTAATTTCCTCCGTGTAAGTCCCAGGGCTAAAATATTCAAGTTCGTGTAACGTTGCCAGGATGTTGGATCATTTTCGTCGGTCATTCTTCCGTTAAACACCAGGAGACTCAAATATTCAATGGCCCAATTCTTGACGTTCTGTTTAAACATTTCCCACTTTTCAAATATGGTAAGTGTGGGGAGGTGCAAAACATCTGACAACAAGCAAGAAATACGTTCAGTGAACTCCTTCACAAAAAGGAGAATGACATTAAATCTCCACAAACCCCATTCGGGGGAGAAAGGATGACCGCTTTTTTTTTTCGACACTAATTGATGCAGGCTGTCATCAGAGAAGAATATTGGTTTCACATTCTAGTCGCTAATTTGAGCGAACAATTCACCGCACACATAGTTCCTATCAAGGCGAGCATGTGATGAGTTTTTAAAGTGTGTGTAATGTAGATCTTCATATTTGGCATCACCGATTCGATTAGGTTTTTCTAAGTGATTATTGATTCTAACTTGGTTGCGCTCGAATTATTTATAGGCGTTGGTTGCGAACGATCTCGATTGCTGCACTCATAGTTGAAGTCGCCAAGAAGGAAACTATTTTTATCTGTAGTCAAATAATGGAATATAAATTAAAAGAAAATATTCCTAGCCGACACTGCATTAGGGCCATAAACACACATAAACCTTCAATCCTTGTCATCATACGTTAGGTCACACAAAATAAAGCGCTTATCCACATCAATGGTCAAGGCAATTGACGAAAAAGCTCTGTGTCCTCCGAAACAGAAAACTTCCCACTGAAGTACCGCACGCATGACTTATGCAAATTTTGAAATCACTCGTGAATGTTCCAATGCAATAGACCGATCTCGCTAAGTGTTCGGCACTTTAGTTCACAGGAGGCAGATAGCCGTACACGCGAGGGCTCGTGCCTTCTCGTGCTTTACAGGCACAAAGCTCCAGTGAGCTTGTCGCACGTGCAAAAAGACTAAAGTTCCCTCGATGCATTGCGGCAGCGGTGGCGTAGTCAGGCTGGCTGGTGAGATCGGTCTAGTTGCGGTTTCTTGCTCTGTTGAAATCTTTGCTTTTGTACAGCGAGAATGTCTATCTGTTGGTGACGCAAGAGCTGAAGAAGTTGATGGTGTTTACTTCTAGATTTTAAACCATGAACATTTAAAGGGATACTGAACCAAGGAATTTAGTGTCCATAATAAGTGGCACACGTTCTTTCCACGAGCCAGCAGCCGCCGGTGTGCGTGAGCACACGCAACAAAAATGACGTCAAAGACCTCCATTCGCGGTTAAGATGACAGTGAAATGTATGGGCTTCCGGCCAAAGGAGAATAAAGACAAGTTTGTCATCTACACAGTGGTGTCTGGTGTAAGAGGTACGCGATTAATGAGTCTAACAAGCACGTAGCTTTCACTTGTAGAGATGAAAAGCCTGTCTTTATTCTCCTTTGGCCCGAAGCCCATGCATTAATGGAGGTCTTTGACGTCATTTTCGTTGCGTGTGCTTGCGCACTCCGGCGGCTGCTGGCTCGTGGAAAGAACGTGCGCCACTTATTATGGACACTAAATTTTTTGGTTCAGTATCCCTTTAAGGTGGCCACAGGAAGCGGAAGGGCGCTACGCATGACAATTTATGTTTGGGGATCGTGGGCTGGGGAACTTCCCCCGAAAGGTGCAGAGTCTGTTTTATGCTTTTCGTACGGTTTGTGTCGCTTGGCTGCCTGTTTGTGATCTAAAAGCTTTGACTGTGGGACTCAGCTGTCACCGGTCATTTCGTCCTTGCGTGGGTCTTCGTGAACCATGCTAGTCTGAGTCATCGTTCCCTGTCCGTCTTCTCTAGATCTCTTCAAGGCTCTTCTCTTGCGTCGTGATGAAAGAAAGAGCTGGAAAGTCCTCTGATGCTTCGCTGGTCGTGGAAGATCCCGAGCACACCAACACCACAGGGACTGTTGTGTTCGCTCCTTGGGTAGCTGGCTCATGGAGAGGAGTCGTACCTCAGCCTTACATGGTGGCTCTGCAGGGTAAATCTTTACAGCGAAGCTGTTAAGGGCTAGTTCCCCCACTATCGTGTCCGTGGACAAGTGGCATGTCAACACAAAACTCGAGGCAGTTCACCGTCACCCTCACTCGCGTGCGACGAGAAAAGACGAAAACGTCATCGTCTCACCTACCAATCGTGTGTGCTGTGTCCCGTGACGTCGAGATCGCGCTGGCGCTTATCAGTTGCCCTTTAGACTCACAGTGGGTCGGCCGCGTGCCGTTCGTTCGGAACAGGGTTGGGTAGGAATACTCAAAAATGTATTCGGAAATGCAAATACTGGGATACATTAAAATAGTAGCTAAAATACTGATACTAAAATATATCTGTAAAATGTATTGCGATACGTATCGGAAATATATTTTAGATAAAGGCAAAAAGTCTTAGGAAATACAAATGCAGGAATACATTTTAGGGAGGGCAGAAATACAAATACAGAAATACTGATACTGCAATGCATTTTTTCAAATTTGTTTGAGACGCCAACTGAGATGAAGCTTGAAGTTTGAAGTCGAAGTTTTTGATCCCGAAATTACTTTCACGTAGGCTTGGCACTTTGCCTTGAAGGTTGGTTTCGGACGACGAGGAGTCTTCAATGGGCTCAAAAAAACGTTCCATCTAGGACTGACCGCGGTCCCTTCCCTGACATCCTGTCTGTCTGACGAGGGATGCGAAAAGACTTCGACCTCTAAATAAATTCTATGTCACCCAAAATCCCATCAAAACGTCACCACGCCCCGGTCCAATAAGGACGCCCCTGTCAACATTGATCACATGACGTCACGGTGGAATGAACTGGTATTCTTTATCTGTAGATGTGGCCTTGAACATAAACCTTTACCACGCTGCTGTATGAAAGGACAATACGTACTTTCGTTGTAGGTTACCTCGTTGAAGATCGTGCAGAGAGTGTCATTTGAAATTTTTGAGAATAGTTAACCACATGAAGCATCCTGGAACACGTCTTATCTTCTGTTATGGTTCAAAAAACTATATATGGTGGCATCCTTGTTGTGAAGGTTTTCCTGCCGACCCTCCGCCACCGACGCATGGATTGCAGTCCTGAAGTTGCGTCCAGCATCATCCAAACAGTTACCTCGTGGATTGCGACCTGATATTGCCGGCCCAGGTGCGAGCTCTCCGAGAAACAATGCGCTTCAGTCGAGCCGCAGGTGTACGAAGTCTGGGTCGGCACAACGAGGCCACGTCTGGCCTCCTTCCTGGGTTCCGGATCACCAGAGCAGCGGGTCACGTTCACGTCGGCTGATGACGTACCCTTGAGCCGTGCAATATTACGGGCGCAGCCGCAGACGCATTCGAATAAGTGTTGAACTTCACTGCGTGAGTCGTCCTACTATTTCAAGTCAACCACCGCCAGGCTCGTGCTGCAACGGACTGTGACTCAGCTTTGCCGGCTGGGTGTACTGTGTACGCTATAAGGCAAGAGAGACAGTTAGCAGCGGGCATTGGATGCCAGCAAACAATGACTCAAGAAATCCCTACCTAAGGACCTGCGTCAGAAGATGCTCTGACTCCACTCCTGGCTTGCCACCTGGTTCGAGTCCCCGACTACGCAACACTTCTCAGAGGAGAGAAAAGGACGCATAGAGAAATAGTTTGGAGAATCAGAAGAAACCTTGGTCAGCATAGTAACAATGCCTCTGCATCTCCTTAACCCTGGTGCCTTCAAAAGTTAAAAAAAAACGTTCGGACTTTTTTTTTCTTTTTTTTTTTTTGGGGGGGGGGGGTATTTTTCAAGAAATGTAACAAAATACATTCCATCGTGATTGTATCGCGATACAAAGAAACATTCCAAATGTATTTCGATACAGGAATACACGGATACTGGTGAAAAGAATGTATCGCGAAACAGAAATACAGATACGAAATGTATTTCTGAAATACTATCGCGATACATTTGTATCGCGATACTGCCCAACCCCGGTTCGGAGGAAGAAGAGCGGGAGCGCAAGGAGCGGCGACGTGCGCAACAGCGCGAATGGCCGCGCAGACGACGCAAAGCCGTTATCGCCTCGAGTTTCACTGCGTCGAGTGGTTCCGAATCCCTTGCGAAAGAAGAGCAGATCGCTCGCCTGGAACGCCGCCGAGAACAGAAGCGGCGATGTGACCGGCGCCGGCGGGCCAACGGCACGGACGACGATCGTGCCAAGGAAGCCAAGCGCAAGCGCGAGGCCCGACGACGACAGCCGGGACGCCACGCCGGCTGAACAGTTTTTGTAAATACTTCAATCCCACCACAGTATACAGCTTCGCTGGTCTTCCATCTTCACCAGAGTGGAAAGGCTGAAGGTTTTTCTTCATAGTGAACGGGGAAGAAATGTCGCCTGTAGGTTCGACGACTTCACTGACGTCCATGAGGTTTTTCGTCGAAGGTTCTTCGCTTGGAACGTTCCTTGACGCAGTCTGTCTGCAATGTAAGCACGCAGTCTTCTATGGTATGCCCAAAGCGTCGGCACTGAGAGCATCGCGGTATCCGACAGTACCGGCGGATGTGCCCAACCCTGTTGCCCCGTAGACAAAGCGGGGTCGACCGAGTACAAGCACGAGGCACTGGCATCCGAAGACCATTAGCAGATATGGAATTCGGGAAGATGGCACACCTTCCGCTAGCGACAGTGTCACTTCTCTGCTCATGATCTGCAACTTCTCCATTCCTGGAACCCTCCAATTCTCACGTTCGATTCAGACCACTTTTCCGAACGGCTCTAGTACTTCAACTATTCAGCGGTCTTCGATGTGACTCGGTATAATTACAGCAGCTTTAGCTTCACATCCTTGGTTTCAGGGTCGATCACAAGGCATTCCCGGCCTTTGACGGTGAGCTCTTTACATGCAGCCAATTTGGCCTTTGTAAGGGCATTCGAGCAGGCTACCACCCAGACGTTGGACATTTGGTATTGTCCGAGACTCATTATGTCATCTGGGTTGATGAGGGGCGAAATGGCATCCCTGAAGTCCAGTGCACGATATGGTCGGGCGGTCATGTCCACATGAAGGAAGATCGAATTAAGTACCACGTTACCTGAAGGTAAGCGGGGCATCAGAATACGGTAGGTGTCTATACTGTTGACAGAGGCAGACTCAGACGTAGAAGGAATAACTCGGCCAGATGCCGATTTTGAACTTTCTGTGGAGAACATGAAAACTCCTGCCGTTAGAAACGGCGTCTTCTCCTTTCTCCTCCCTCCAGTGATGTGATTGGCCTAAGCCATTTTGGAGCACCTTTCGGAACAGCCAAAACAGTGTTTTGAAGCAGCATGATGTGGCCTTTGCAGCCACCAATACAGTGTTTTGGAGCAGCACAAGTGGCTTTTTGGAGCAGTCAAGACAGTGTTTCGGAGCAGCAAAATGAATTTTGGAGCAGGTATTTTTATAAAAATAAAAATATTTGTTTTAAGTGCTGTACAAACGAAGGGCACTTTCTGTTGTGTTGTGTTCTGATGTGACGTGTTGTGACGGAACTCGCTGCTTGTGTTTTTAGTGCTGAGACATCCCACAAGTCTACAGTGCTGTAGGCATTGCCGAGCGATTCGGGAAAACCGCTTGCCACCGTTTTACTGGTGTCAGACGTGCCAGATTTTTGTTAAAAGTAAGCAAACGTAAAACTATGGATTGCAAGCGTCCCGGCTTGTGCCTTTGTCGTGCAATCACGTTCGCATGCACGAGAGGGCAACTTCGGCAGACCACGGCCGGACTGGAAGCGCGCGGGCAGACTTACAGTTGCGCGTGCTTTGTAGCTCGAGCGGAGACACCGGCTGTTCGATCGAAACCGAAACCATGCCACTCCGCTCCGTCGCCAACTGATTCCCAAAATTGTATGTAAAATGTAACTGTCTATCATACGATAAAAAACAGTCCAGCAGCGCGTGCTGCCAGGTCGGCAAACAAGGTACAAGCTAAACACACACACACACACACACACACACAAAAAAAAAAAATAAATAACCTGAGTGCATCCTTGCAAGACATCACGAGCCAGGGTCGAAAAGTTCTTGGAGCGCTTTGCGCAACGACTGAATTGAGACAAACAAGCGCGCTATGCGGGTTCAGCGTGCAGACATTGTCTTCATTGTTTTAGCTCACTTCTCTTCACCAACTTTCTTTCGTGGCACATTCTTCACGTACCGGGGTTCCTCTCGAAAGAAAGCCCACCGAGAGAAATCTAGGTAATCAATACTTCGACACAGCGGTCTTTGAGTCAAAGAGAGATTTTTGTAGTAACCTATGATTGAAACAAGAAAATGAATGTTGATGAACATGCCGCGGTACTTAGTTTCATTTTAGAAAGCGCCATATCTGCAGCGACGTGTGGACGGCAACACCCGACAACGCGCGACCACGGTGATTGGAAGGCAGAGACCAAATATAGTTTTCCCGAGGCCGTTCTCGTTGCTTCCACTTCAGCTCAAAAAGTAACTCCCGCCGCGCAAAGACGTGGTTTCGTTCCACAGTAGGCGTGGCTGGCACCCGGCACGCTAGCGTCGGAGCGACCGCAGACCTCCGCGTCCATCGTTGAAAAAAACTTAAAAAAAAAAGACACGAGACAAGACCCACGATATGACGAGCGCGAAACGCGAAAAGGCGGAAAAGCCATGCAAGACCGGATGGGCAATTGATGCAGGGTACTTTGTGTCGAGCGACCGCTTGCACTTCATAACACACGCATGCTCAATTACGGTACTCAGTTTACTTTCGGTTTTGAAAGGCGACCGAAATTGGTTTTTCGGCGCAGGCCTTGGCGCAGATTACCCATATTTTGGCAAAATGTAGCAGTATGTAGCAGGGTTATAACCCTGCTACATACTGCTACATTTTGCTACATTGTGCTACATACTACATTGTGCTACATACATACTGCTACATACTGCTACATTTTGATTGCTGCGCCAATTGCGCAAAAATTGCGCCAAGGGGCTATAGCCCCTTGGCGCAGTTTGGCGCAATTGGCGCAGCAATCACATCACTGCCCCTCCAATCGTTGAGTTGGCGACATATCCGACATTGACGACGTTCCATGAAAGAACAGGAGAATGTTCGCAAGCCTTCATTATTCTATGAGGTGTTGGTGCATACACCGGGGGTGCTTTCGCTTTTCAACCACGTGGTCAGATAACGTTGTCATGTGCTTTTCCGCCGGTTTGTAGTATCTATGAATGTTCACTCGTGTGCCTGCGTTCGTCGGGCATTTTGACGATTTCCAATTGTCGTTTTTTGGACCATGGCCGCAATCTGCGCGGATTGCGTGCTCCGTCGCGAAATTGTTTCGATCCCTCTTGAGCTTCCTCTTCGCTCGCACTTATGGCGAAACGGAGCTAACCCAATAGCGTTTGACTATACACCGAAGTTTTTTCTCTGTTACGTCTCTAGGTTTATTGGCTGTTTCATACTCACTTCACAAGGTTCTCAAAGCTATTGCAGCGAACACGTGGTTTCCCCTGCGGCGTCTCATTTGGAGTGGGCAAGCGTCACCTTCAAAGTTCCACGAAGACGCGCGCGCTAGGCTGTGAATTTCTAAACATTGGAAACGTGTGCCCGGAGTTGCCGGGACATCATGCGGATGTCTCGGCAACTCAACGCCGTATCTCGCCGTCATACACTGCAAGACCAATATTACTGTCTGAACGGACCTTTAACTACCAGTTGCTCGCCTATGATTTGCAGCCAGTCCGCTATTGCAGGAATAATCTATCCGGCCCACTTTTAGAATCTAACGAACAAGGTGTACCGAAGCGGTAGGCAGTCGGGTCAATCAGTTGCCACGCATTGAGTCGATTTCTATTTCTATTTTTGTTTCTCTCACATTGATCCCGGTTTTTTAGATCGACCTCTCGCATAAACCCTCCTCCGTCACTTTTCACTCTCTCCCTCACTCTCTCGATCTATTAATAGAGAGAAAAAAAAGAGGCAAGCCCCGAGAAAGCTCCGGAGACAACGCCTTTTTTCCGGGTTTCCTCGGCGGCCTGTATACGTACTCGACACACGGACGCGCCTCAAGCGAGAAAAAAAAAAAAGGAGTCAAAACAAATTACACGGACACAATACAGCACACCTGGTCTTCGTAGCGAATTCGAATTAAAGAAAGCGGCTTTCAACTTTGTCTAACACACCGCCTGGCTTGTCTCCAGCAATTAAGTCTGCCGCCTGCCCTGTCTACTTTGGCGGAGTGCTGCGCGTCTCAGACCGGTCTGTTTACCACCGCATCCTCAAAAGTATAGGCCTTTCTAAAAATCGCGTTCAGAGCGCTGCCATCTTTGTCCGCTGGGCTGTGGAACGCCTTCTGAGCGTGCGCTCTTGCTCTGTTGTGCGGTATATCAGACGCTGCGCACGCGTTTACAGCTCAGTGACTCAGCATTTTTCACCCGGGTGATAAGCGCTTTCGCCTTTCTGACCTTCTCAGACAAACTCCAAAATATAATGCGTGGTGGAAGTGGTGGAAAATGCCCAAGTGACAAGCAGAGGCGCTTCAAAACTTCCTCGTTCACTGTTTGTTTCTTCATTCCGCCTGATGACGTCATATGAGTGTCATGTCGCCTACCGCGATCCTAGCGGTGGGACAACAGCGGAGGTGGCTGCTGCTGACGCTTTTTGGTGTGTGGCCGGTCGCTCTGTGCAGCCACAGCCGACATAGAAGCCAAAGAAGCCACGAGGTGGGACGCCGTGACTACAGTGACCCTCGCGTTGCGTCTGCTTGCATTTTTTCGCCAGCATGCCTACTACCAGCCACCAGGATCGTGACATCTGACAGCATGACACAGCCGCTCATGTGAAGCAATTTGTTACTGTCTCTGGACCACTTTCGATGCATGGGCAGAATAGAACGCTAAACACGCCAGACAAAGGCCCGCACATTACGTCATCGGTGGTAGATCCTCGACCGGTACCAAGGGGCAAACACGCTGAAGGTCGACGCGCATGTGGCACGCTGCAAGACGCTCCTGCGGCGACGTGGACGCGAGATAAGCGACGCTGCGTGGACCCACTAGGGATGACGTCAGAGAAGGAAAGGCTGACGCCTTGTCCTTACCTAGTATTGAGAGGAGGGCCTTTTGGTATACCGGCAACGGAAAAGCTGTTTCTGCGAAACAAGACAAATTGTTCTGCGTTGAGGAAGGAAAAAACAACAATTAAGCGCTTCGTTTTATTTATTTTTTGTTGTTTTTTTCTCCGACGCGCGTTCCTGGTAACGGTGAAACATTCCACGCTGTTCGACCTTGGAAAAATACGTTGTCCGATAATTGTTACGATAACGTCAAACGGATGTTACGAAGACCGCGTTATTTCCGGACGGTGTCAATTCGAGAAGACTATGACTCGTATACGCCACCAAAAGAGTTTATGATAATGGGGAATCAAAGGTTATTTAGGATGTCTAAGACTAGGCGGTCAGTAACTATAGTCACTGACCGCCTAAGAAACGCAGGACGTTGTTTATCGTGTTCAAACTTCTAGCTTTCCGATTCGTTCTTCGACATTCTGATCGGCTAATGGAGCAATCTCACTGGCTGCGAACCAATAATAGATGCCCGCTACTTTCCACGCCCTGTTTTTTTTGTATTTTTTTTTTAGGTTTTGGTTTAGGAATAGGAAGCGTGCATCACTTATTTGTGATGTACATTAGAACCCAGGCAAGCGATGGTACTTCAATGGCTAAATTTCTCACCTACGGCTGGAGCCTGGGGCACAGGGAACGCGCTGGAGCGACACTATATTGGTGCCGCGCCGCGGCGCAAATTCGCCCTAACGAGGCCTTCGCTTGTTCCGTCGTGCTACCAGTTGCAATGGCGAGCAGCGCGCTCCGATAATATTGCGGCTTTCTGTTCATTTGAAAAACGGTGATTTCTTTCTTAGGGAGGCGAACCTCCGCAAAGGAAGGTTGCTGGTGTCCGGGGAGTATGCGATGATCCAGGGAGAAGAAGATTTGTCGACAGCAAAGTGTGTCAAGCAATTGCAAGACAACGTCGATCTGCCTCAAGAAGATGTTTTCCTTTATAATTCCGCTCGCTCTTGAAAGTCAAAGCTGTTCGGAGAAAGATGAGGAGACTGGTTTAAATTGTCTTTTCGCGTACAGCTGCGCAGTCGCACATACTCGTTAAGCTGAGGAGTGCTCTCGTAAAGTAGGACTTACCAGTTGTTTTAATTCATGCGAATGTGATCTGACCAGATATACACACTGCACAGTAAGACCGCAACACTAGGTCAAACCGTCCGGAAAACCAAAGCAAGACGTAGATACGACCACCGCTCATCTGTGCCCATGTATTCTGAAGGGGGTCAAATAACACAATAAAATATTTTACAGTATACTACCGCGACACCTTGTTGTGTCTGCGCACATGCATACAAACGCCGTCAAGGCGGTAGAATCGTAATTCACGCACTTATACGTTTAAGTAATAAGAGATTGCAGATCAACTTAACGCTCCGTGTGTGCCGCTTTGGCGCCACCGCCTCTCGCTCCATCGGCGCCTCCTGTGGTCGGTTTAAGAACTAATAATATGTTCCCGGAAGCGGCGGCTTACGGGAGTGCGGGAGTTGCCATGCGGCGCGCATTTGCGGCTCTACATAATACATGACACTGTAATATATTTTAAAGCAAAACGTTTGAGGCTAGGAACGAAGCGTTATGCTGACAATCACCTGTTTTATGTGGAAAAGGGGATGATTGATGATTCACGCCTCGGCAACCGGCGGGTTGGCGAAGCCGTGGTGAAATGTTTCGCGCAGGTGACTCTACGACGACCGTTTCCATTTTTTTTTTTTTTTTTTTTTTTTTTTTTTTTTAAGCGTAACGTTTGACCTAGGAATTTTTTTACGCCGCCTCGGCCTAGTAAGTTGTCTAGTTTTCGACCCTTTTTTCTCCTTCGCTGCGCCTTCCGCATAAAAGATGATGTGTCTGCAGAGTTCCGAATCTCGTTGCGGTGATGAGGAACGGCTGAAATGATCTACGGAAACTCTGTAACCTGGGCGCGAATCGCACTTGCAAAGCCAACATGCAGAACTAGCACAACGCGGGACGCGCTTGCGATTCTGTCAACACCTGCGTCCTGAGCCTGGGTAACACTATCACCGCGGCCGTCATCGATGAGCCAAATATAGTCAATGAGCTTCTTGATTTCTGCTTCATGCTTCTTGATTTGTGCAACAAATCAAGACGCACGAAGCACACAAGTCATGATTCTTGATTTTTGTAACAAACGCGAACAACACAAAAAAGTGCAAAAAATTTATTCACAAAAAAAAAAAAAGTGCAGACGTTTTAACCGGTTGAAAAAGAATGAACACACTTCACATATTTCGGGTGTTTCAAGACAAATTTCAAAGCCTTATATTTTTGCTATAAAGTGCCGCAGTCATGTTAATCGTCACGCCTATAAGTCGCCCTTCTTATTTTTTTCTTCTTTTTATTTAGAAAGACTGGTGATCTAGGCAGGGTGGTGAAACTCATTTCATTCCCCACGAAGTAGGCGCTTCAGGACTTCTAGCTTCTCCGTTGACGGACTGCCACTAGGGCTTTGCACCAAAACGGTGGCCGGTGCCAGCAAGAGTAACTGCACCCTCGTGGCAGCTACAGGCAAATCTGCATCGTGGGGTCTAGGGAAAAATTTAAAAAAAGACGACGCGAACCCAGCTTACGTGGCGGGTCACACAATGGAGCCACTGCCGTCGACGGTCCGCCGGCTCCACTTCGTACGGCTTGCCCGACCGATCGAGCACCGGCGGAGGCGGTTGATCTGACATACCGCGTTCGGCTTTGGCTCGCAGACGGCGTTCGTAAAATGGCGTCAGCTGTTGCTGGCTTCACGCGGTGGTACCGTGCGTTCTTCTATTCATTCGGCGTTCGTTGCCATGGTGACGGCGAGGAACGCAGACGAACTTTATGTTGCGGAAGAACGCTGCGGCGCAGCGATTCCAGGTGCGTTCTAAGGCCCTTCCCGCATGCTTTTCAATGGGCGGAAGGCGAACAAAAAGAGTTCGAAATAAGGACTTAACGCAGAAGGCTGCATTTCTCCAGCGCCTCCTAATTTGACGAGCCTTACACGAAAAGCATGTTTTTTTGGCCATCCCGCGTCCTGTTTTTTTTTATCCGTAACATGGGTCTAAAGTATCAAACTGCCACGCTGAGATATTTCAGAAGGGAAAGGAACCGAAAAAAAAATTCAGTCATCGACTCATCGCCGCAGGGAGCGCACACGAGCAAGAGATGGGTCGAAAATGTTAAGCCTCTCGTCCCACACATGCTGCTCTCGTGTGTGTGTGGTTCTTTTGGTCCACCTACCCGTCGTTTTTTGTTTGTTTTTTGTCGTCACCGCAGTCTCTGGTAGTTTTTTTTTTTTTTTTTTTTTGTGTGTGTTCACTTGATACTACGGCATTTACGTGGATTCGCGAAACAAGTCCTGCTACGGTTTGAGTGACGTGTGTGGCAACTAGACAACGATGACACTGGTCGATGACCTCTCTCTCGACAGAGAGAGACTTCTTGAAGTTCGTGTTCAAATGTTTTCGTGATGGATCTTGTGGGACGTATGGATACGATCGACAGGTGAGAAACAACTTATTTACGGGCTTTCTTGGTCATGTAAGACGCAAGTAAAGTGCTTCAGACGATCTTTTTTTAAATCTCGTGATAGAATGGAATCTTGTTCTTCGACGTTATCCGTTTGCTATTGCGTCGGCATTTGTAAATATACGTGGTAATATTTTAGCTTTTACTGGAAGGTAAATAACAAGTTTGTGTGATTATTTAAAGTGCGTTGTTTGTGCTTATGTGTTTATTTATAATAATGTTATTTTGTTGCCTTTACCGCTTTTATACTAGAATCTTAACTGTATTAAGGTAATAGTATTATTGTATACAAAAGAAGTTATATTTTGTTCTTAGGCAGCTCGAGCCCATAGGGAGAAGTAAATTAGTTGACTGTATATAGTAAGTTTAGTACCCCTGCCACACGGAAAAGTTAATATATTTTGATCAAATAATACGAGATTTAATCAGCTCGCTGTTTTGGAGTGACTATACGAGCGTCGCAAGCTGATTTGTCGACTCCATATTGTCATTCGATCGAAATTACATTACTTTTTATTCAGTGACTGCACGCGATAACATCGCTTACATGATCGTAAGTGACACTTGTCGAGCCGTGTCCGCGTTGGCTACGTCTTCCTGATTTTTAACCACGGTGTTTCAACTGATCTGTATTGTTGTGTCCAATCACTGCGTGTCTCGTCATTTTGTCGAAATAATTCTGTATAAAATATGCATTCCTACAGCAATAATTGTGTGACTCAATATTTTCTACTTAAAACAATCACATTTTTCTATAGACGTCTTCTACGCATACCTCGTGCCATTTCGTAACGATTATTAGCGGTGTAATGTTTTGCCCGTGTAATAAAGTGTTTCTTAGACCCGTTGCAATGTTCAGCTTTCATTTTAGCTAATAAGACACGCGTATGTGACGAAAAGCGCGTTACGACGGTCGATCCAGGCGCGTTGCCTTCGCTTCGACGCGCGCCCCCGATGGCCTTCCTTTGCGACGTCACGAGAAGAGCGCTACGGCCTTATTTCTAGGAGGTGTTGGCTCTATTCGGCATTACATAAAATTGTAAACGTCTTTTTTTTTTTTTCTTTATTGTCCGCATTGCTGCGGGCAACATAACGACGCTTGGGAAACGCTCGCTCTCGCGCGAAAACGGAGCGCCAGGAACGTTCCAAGAGTTCCTATTTTGACCACCAAATGGCGCCATATGTTGTTGTTTTTTTTTTTTAACAGTGCACGAAGCAGAATTGTTATATTGAACACAGTTGCGATTGACTGTAAACAAGTTTTTCTGCGTGAATTTATTGTTTGTTTACTGTCTAGACACAGCTTTACATGATATATCTACAGCCTCCGCCCCAGGAAATGGCCTCAATATTACTTCTCTGTCTCTGCGAGAAATGTAATTAATTCTGAACTTAAGACATACATTTTCAGTTATTTATCTTGGTGAAGTGTCTTGTGCTCACCCTCTTTATGTTGATTTCCTTTTATACATCTGACATTACCAGTACACTTTAATTGGTCGACCCAAGAGTGTAATATAGTGTACGTTGCAGGGCTCCATGGAAATTAATTACGCTTAATGGCTAACAACATCATTCAATAATAATAATAATTAATTTTTGACTTAATATATATATATATATATATATATATATATATATATATATATATATATATATATATATATATATATATATATATATTAAGTCAAAAATTAATTATTATTATTATTGAATGATGTTGTTAGCCATTACGCGTAATTAATTTCCATGGAGCCCTGCAACGTACACTATATTACACTCTTGGGTCGACCAATTAAAGTGTACTGGTAATGTCAGGTGTATAAAAGGAAATACGTATATATATATATATATAAAAAGAGTACCGCCATTAGTGCCAATTTCTTTTCAGGTACGCGATCAAGAATGACGAAAGTAATTCCTGGAGAAGGGGAACAAGAAGGGCAAAGGACAAATACAAATCTCCAAACACAGCTAGGTGACTTGTCCAGCTCGTGTGCATCTTTGCATTTAATTGCATTATAATCATAGCGATCAAGTCCGTGCGCATTTTCGGGCTTCGATTATCTTCATCATTTTACCTCTTATGTCGTTAGCCGTTTACTCTGTTTCTCTTATAAGCATCGGGGAACAAAATTGGCAGGTAAGCTAAGTGAGCTTAGTTCTCAATTTTAAAGTTGTTTAAAAAATGGTAACTGTATATTCAGGGCTTCTTTTGTGCCTAACAGATAATCTACTCAAAAGAGATAGAGAGGTACCATATTCTACTACTCGGAGTGGCTTACACAGGAGCAACAATTTTCTTCTTAGCCCGACTGACAATTCCAACTCCAGAATATGCAACCGCAAAGATTTCGAACATTAATTTTACGTATTCGTTACACATTCAACAAAAATAAATGAAAAAAAAAAGCAACTTCATTAGTACCCAAGGTCATTTAATGTGGCAAAACCTATAGGCCCATGGAGCGATTAGCGGCATCAAGGAATACGTGGAAGATACACTACTTGACTCTCTATATATCAACTGAGTGTGCGCATCTGCGGTAATGTGTTAGCATGCGCGTGATTTACTTTTTCTAACCGTCTATATTCCCCTACCCCTTTTTTTACGAGTGTCCACCCCTGCAGGTACCGGTGTCTTTAACGTCCACCACGACTTTCAATTCAATTCACTTTCATCTTATTCATTTCATAGACGTAGAAAAGGAGACATAGAAAAAAGCTACACCGAGTACCGAAGGGACGTGAACAACTTACTAGATCATTTTATTATCGCAACGATTTGTCGGCCTCCTGACATCCTTATTATTGGGCAGGGTAAGCTGTCGTAGCCTCACCCGATTGCGTCTATCGAGAACCATAGTAACGTACACCATTATAATTAATGACCGCTAACTTGTTTTCTTTTTTGTTTTAAAGTGTACGGCGCAGTTTTGAAATACTTCGACCCGTATAGCCGTCGTGAAAGTCGTGGCGAACAGCCTTCCGGGTCTCGTCCACCCACAGCCGCTCTGACCTTTGAGCGCAGCGGCCCTCGGCTCTCCGTACTCCGACTGATGCCGGCGCCACCGAAGGACGCGGACGTGGGCCGAGCGTTGACTGAGTTCGATGTCGCACGCCACTCTCGCTTCGACCTTGACGACGGCCCAGCCTTAACGTCTATTAGCCCCCCCGAGATGCGTCCTCCCGAGTCCACCTCGCGCCACGGCAAGGATAGATTTTTTTTGACGACACGCATACGCTGGGCTGCGAACAGTTGAGTGGCTCGCTCATCCACAGGACCACAGCCCAGCAGGCGCGTGTTCGTCACTTTGGAGAGCGAGCAAACCATGGTAACACTGCTCATATATATCGTACGTTCGCCGAAAACACGATGGCATAATTCTCCGCAGAGTTTTTATCCGCAGACAGTTTTTGTAGAACAAACGTGTCAGGACCGCCCTACAAGGTACAAAAACACGTCTGGCACCGCGTCTGAAGACTGCCATGACGTATTAGCACTGCAGTGTGACCGTGGCTTTATATAGCCACTGGCAGCGTATAAGAAACGGAGGGCGTGGCTTTATTTTGTGCACACCTCGTGATTGGTCCTATGGCGTTCGTGCCAGGTAAAGCCGTTAATCTTACTGGCTGAGCAGGGATAATAAAGTGCTCGAGACTTGCCACACCCGGCGTTACTTCGGTTTTCGGCGACTATATCGAAATGAATGGACAGAGTTTGTTTTATTGAAACATGAATAGGTACAATGGAGTTCGTTCTCTGACGTCCATGCGGCCAATTTGACACGAACCAGATCACTACACAATTTGATCCTGTACTTTTTACGGCTGAATGGCATCACCTTCCGGGCCAGCCATGCGCACTGCGGGACACTGTGACGGTCAAGTTATACTCCGACGTTGAGCGCAGCGAACGTAGCGTAGTGCAGAACGGGGGCTTTTAATTGGCCGGCGAGCAGGAACCCGATGTCTGCGACCAATCAGTGTCGGTGTACCCTGCGCTAAGCCGCGTTTGCTACGCTCCACGTCGGAGTATAACAGAGCATTTAGTGCGAATACAACATCGGCGCGTTTTCTTATTTCACTTCGTTGGAGCGTTGGCAGCGGGCATTAAGGATTACTGCTTAGCTTAGTGCACCACATGAGCACTTTCCCACATTATACGAGCCATATTAGCCCATTCAGCCGCTTCACGCGGTTGCTACGTGAGTTCGCACTCTTTGCGCTTCACTCCGCCCAACTGGAAGGTCACGTGACGCGCTTCGAGCTACGGATTGGCTGTGGCGGCCCGTGGCGTCTGTTGCGGTTGATCGTATAGGTAACGCGGAGTGTAATATGCTAGGTTTCACGTAAAGTCCGAGCACAGTGGGCACTACACGATCCCATGAAGCCCATTAAGCGGAAACAAAAATGCACAGTCATGGCACTGGTCACCTTTGTGCGTTTACTATCACTAGATAAACTAATCGCGCACAAAAAAAAAAGGAGCATCTCGGCGCACTCGTTATGCGTGGTTGGTTCAGCCGATAATAACAAACGCGCAAAAATGACGAGCGGCGTGACAATGCACTTTTGGCGCTGCTTGATTAGCGCCATCGGATTGGGGCGTGGTCTGCTCTCGGACTAAACGCTGGCTCACACGGACCCGTTTGCTTGCGTTATGAAAAGGCCGGTTCAAGCAGCGCCGTCTTCTTACGCTACTCGTTTGCTTACGTTAGGAAAGCTTAAAGGTCGGTTCAAACAGCGTCGTTTCCTTACGTTACGTTACGTTATGGACGCTTAGAGGTCGGTTAACAAAGGCACCGTTTTCTTAAGTAACGTTACGTTACGAAAGCTTAAAGGCCGGTTCGCGCAGCAACATTTTATTACGGTACATTACGTTATGAAAGCGTAAAAGCCGGTTCACGCAGTGCCGTCTTCTTACGTCACGTTACTTTATGGACGCTTAGAGGTCGGTTAACACAGACTTTGTTTTCTTAAGTTACGTTAAGTTACGAAAGCTTAAAGACCGGCTAACGCGGCAACTTTTTCCTACGCTACGTTACGTTATGAAAGCGTAAAGGCCGGTTCACGCGGCGCCGTCTTGTTACGTTACATTATGAACGCTTGGAGGTCTGTTAACACAGGCACCAATTTCTTAAGTTACGTTACGTTACGAAAGCTTAAAGGCCGGCTCACGCAGCAACTTATTCTTACATTACGTTACGAAGGCATAAAGGCCGGTTCACGCAGCGCCGTCTTGTTACGTTATGTTATGGACGCTTAGAGATCTGTTAACACAGGCACCGTTTTCTTAAGTTACGTTACGCTATGAAAGCTTAAAGGCTGGTTCACGCAGCAACTTTTTCTTACATTACGTTACGAATGCGTAAAAGCCGGTTCACGCAGCGCCGTCTTCTTACGTCACGTTACGTTATGGACGATTAGAGGTCGGTTAACACAGACACTGTTTCCTTAAAGTGAAGATGGGGCACTTCTACATTTGAGAAAAGACACTTGAATTGCGTTTATTTGGCCGTTAAAATAACAGATATCACAATTATGTTTTAATGCGTCGCACCAGAGAGCCATAAAGGCAATTTCAAAATAGGGCTGAAGCCCCGCTCCCCTAGCCTATGGGCAGCCAAAAGATCCGTCGATGACGTCACATACATCGACTGTCTTTCGAGTTTTCTCGCGTTTAACAACACTTGCGCAGCAAATGGTTTGGGCATTCGGGTTCATGGGGTAGAAATACACAAGAATTCACTTCTAACTCATTTTTTTTTTCCAGTAGCTCCGTAGCTTCCTTTTAAGTTACGTTACGTTACGAAAGCTTAAAGGCCGGCTCACGCAGCAACTTTTTCCGACGTTATGTTACGTTATGAAAGTGTAAAGGCCGGTTCACGCAGCGCCGTCTTGTTACGTTGCGTTACATTATGGACGCTTAGAGGTCTGTTAACACAGGCACCAATTTCTTAAGTTACGTTACATTACGAAAGCTTAAAGGCCGGTTCACGCAGCAACTTATTCTTACATTACGTTACGAATGCGTAACGGCCGGTTCACGCAGCGCCGTCTTGTTACGTTATGTTATGGACGCTTAGAGATCTGTTAACACAGGCACCGTTTTGTTACGTTACGAAAGCTTAAAGGCTGGTTCACGCTGCAACTTTTTCTTACATTACGTTACGTTATAGACGCTTAGAGGTCGGTTAACACAGACACTGTTTTCTTAAGTTACGTTACGTTACGAAAGCTTAAAGGCCGGTTCACGCAGCAACTTCTTCTTACATTAAGTTACGAATGCGTAAACGCCGGTCCACGCAGCGCCGTCTTCTTACGTCACGTTACGTTATGGATGCTTAGAGGTCGGTTAACACAGACACTGTTTTCTTAAGTTACGTTACGCTACGAAAGCTTAAAGGCCGGTTCACGCAGCAACTTTTTCTTACATTACATTACAAATGCGTAAAAACCGGTCCACGCAGCGCCGTCTTCTTACGTCACGTTACGTTATGGATGCTTAGAGGTCGGTTAACACAGACACTGTTTTTTAAGTTACATTACGTTACCAAAGCTTAAAGGCCGGTTCACCCAGCAACTTTTTCTTACATTACGTTACGAATGCGTAAAAGCCGGTCCACGCAGCGCCGTCTTCTTACGTCACGTTACGTTATGGATGCTTAGAGGTCGGTTAACACAGACACTGTTTTCTTAAGTTACGTTACGCTACGAAAGTTTAAAGGCCGGTTCACGCAGCAACTTTTTCTTACATTACGTTACGAATGCGTAAAAGCCGGTCTACGCAGCGTCGTCTTCTTACGTCACGTTACGTTATGGATGCTTAGAGGTCGGTTAAAGGGGCCCTGCAATCATATTTAATCGTCTGCCTTTTTTGCGGTTTCCACGTCTCTTGTGGTTCGGGAAAGCCAGCGGGCATGGAGAGAGTAACTAAATATCAGTGCATCATATTTTAACCGGAGGACGCGAAAACCTCCTCCGCCTACGAGGGCGACCCACGTTGCCGAAAGCGCGCGAAATGTGACGTCTTTGGTCCTGGGCTTACTACTGGTCAGAGCCGCTAAAAGCTTTTTTTTAGTCGAGATACAAAATATAAGTGTCGCGAACCGTTTCAATTATGTGTGAAACTAGTTTTTGTTTAGTATTTTAGATCAGAAAAGAAACAAATGCAGTTTGTAAAGTACGGAAACAAGAAATGATCCGTCGACGTACCTGCCACCAATCGGCGGAAAAAACGCCACATACTAGAAAGGGCTAGTGGGATGAGGCCCTGAAGAACGGCGAGCGTAGAAAAAACCCGGGTGTACGCGGCGGCGCTGCGATCGTATACCGGCTCAAGCATCCGACCGCTTCCGACCGTTCCGAAGGCCTTCGGCGCGGGCTTGGTTGGCGATTTGACCATTTGGCGGTATGGCAGCGCGAAGTGGCTCCCGTTCTGAACTGATCTTTACCCCGTGTTTGCTGTCGTTTGTGGCCAATGAAGTGTTATGCTGAATTAGTCTTTGATCGCGCAGCAAATGCAATGCGAGCCGCCCTGGCCGCCCGCTTCATAAAGCCTATCCAAAACATGCTGTAGTGGCGCCCTCTCGAGCCGTCGACACGGAGTGCGGCAGCCCCACTACCCTTCCTCTAGTTCACGGCCACTCAAGCCAGGACTTCGGAGCAGAGTAGCGCAATCCTGAACGCCATCTCTTGGCGACTAGCGGCGAACGCCCGGAGGTTCCAACTCCGGTCAGAAATGCATGGGGAACGTGAGAAAATTGTTGTTTCTTCAATATTGTGGAGATGCACGGAACGACAATAGTTTTTGACATAATAAAGGAACATTTTAGAATAATTTGCGCTGAGTTGTGTGCCAAATAAGGACGTAATTTTTTTTTAAAAATTGCATGAGCGGCATCATGCAGCAGACGACGGGGCGACGTCACAGCTTTCACGTGACCCGCTCCAGCCAACCCAAAAGCCCATCTCCGCTGCGTGCAAGAATCGTCTGCTTCGAACGCCATTGCATTGGAAATTGCCTTCTCAAAATTTGCACACGCATCCAATATTATTAAAACTTTGATAAAGTGTTTAGTGCTTTACTAACTTCACGACCAACTAGTTTTGAAAAGTGTGAACTCGCCGTTTATTTTTTAATCAGCCGTGTTGCGTCGATCTCCATGTATTCTCCCATAGGGCGGGCCGCCTCCTGGAACCCTGAGTACCACGTGACTCGCGCCGAGCTGCTCTGTCGGCCATGTTGTCGGCAAAACACGCGGATCAAAGGATTGCGCTACTCTGCTCCGCAGGAGCTATATAGTGCTCTAGCCAGGACCTACGACGTCATGAAGGAGGTTATTTTTTGCTTGTTTTTGTAATTCTAATTTGCCTATAACTTTTAAAATAAAGCGAAATTTGAGAAAAGAAAAGTTTCATTAAGTTACTACGTTCAGTGCGCTCAGGTTCGGTGCAAATTAAAAACGAGTAAAAAAGTCATTGCAGGGCCCCTTTAACACAGACACTGTTTTCATAAGTTACGTTACGATACGAAAGCTTAGAAGCCGGTTCACGCAGCAACTTTTTCTTACATTACGTTACGAATGCGTAAAAGCCGGTCCATGCAGCGCCGTCTTCTTACGTCACGTTACGTTATGGATGCTTAAAGGTCGGTTAACACAGACACTGTTTCTTAAGTTACGTTATGCTACGAAAGCTTAAAGGCCGGTTCACGCAGCACCTTTTTCTTACATTACGTTACGAATGCGTAAAAGCCGGTCCACGCAGAGCCGTCGTCTTACGTCACGTTACGTTATGGATGCTTAGAGGTCGGTTAACACAGACACTGTTTTCTTAAGTTACGTTACGTTACGAAAGCTCGAAGGCCGGTTCACGCAGCAACTTTTTCTTACATTACGTTACGAATGCGTAAAAGCCGGTCCACGCAGAGCCGTCGTCTTACGTCACGTTACGTTATGGATGCTTAGAGGTCGGTTAACACAGACACTGTTTTCTTAAGTTACGTTACGTTACGAAAGCTTAAAGGCCGGTTCACGCAGCAACTTCGTCTTACATTAAGTTACGAATGCGTAAAAGCCGGTCCACGCAGAGCCGTCTTCTTAAGTCACGTTACGTTATGGATGCTTAGAGGTCGGTTAACACAGACACTGTTTTCTTAAGTTACGTTACGTTACGAAAGCTCGAAGGCCGGTTCACGCAGCAACTTTTTCTTACATTACGTTACGAATGCGTAAAAGCCGATCCACGCAGAGCCGTCGTCTTACGTCACGTTAGGTTATGGATGCTTAGAGGTCGGTTAACACAGACACTGTTTTCTTAAGTTACGTTACGTTACGAAAGCTTAAAGGCCGGTTCACGCAGCAACTTTTTCTTACATTAAGTTACGAATGCGTAAAAGCCGGTCCACGCAGAGCCGTCTTCTTACGTCACGTTACGTTATGGATGCTTAGAGGTCGATTAACACAGACACTGTTTTCTTAAGTTACGTTACGTTACGAAAGCTTAAAGGCCGGTTCACGCAGCAACGTTTTCTTACATTACGTTACGAATGCGTAAAAGCCGGTCCACGCAGCGCCGTCTTCTTACGTCACGTTACGTTATGGATGCTTAGAGGTCGGTTAACACAGACACTGTTTTCTTAAGTTACGTTACGCTACGAAAGCTTAAAGGCCGGTTCACGCAGCAACTTTTTCTTACATTACATTACAAATGCGTAAAAGCCGGTCCACGCAGAGCCGTCTTCTTACGTCAGGTTACGTTATGAATGCTTAGAGGTCGGTTAACACAGACACTGTTTTCTTAAGTTACATTACGTTACGAAAGCTTAAAGGCCGGTTCACGCAGCAACTTTTTCTTACATTACGTTACGAATGCGTAAAAGCCGGAGCACTCGGCGCCGTCTTCTTACGTCACGTTACGTTATGGATGCTTAGAGGTCGGTTAACACGGACACTGTTTTCTTAAGTTACGTTACGTTACGAAAGCTTAAAGGCCGGTTCACGCAGCAACCTTTTCTTACATTACGTTACGAATGCGTAAAAGCCGGTCCACGCAGCGCCGTCTTCTTACGTCACGTTACGTTATGGATGCTTAGAGGTCGTTTAACACAGACACTGTTTTCTTAAGTCACGTTACGTTACGAAAGCCTGGCACGCGACATTCGAGACACGAGTGTTTCGGGGATTTATATCTTACGTAAGAAAACATAAGAAAACTGTATGAAGCAGCTTTTAGTGTGAAGCGGATTATTCGCAACTCCAACGCCCTATAGGTGGCGGGGCGGTAGTTCCAAGATGGCGGAAGAGACGGGGATAGATTCTCCAGGATATCCCGTGCGCCTGCTTGCTGACGCTCTCCAGCCCGCTAAAAATGACTTATTTGTCTACAAATGCGAAGCGATTAGGGAGGGACCATATAACAGGTGACGGAGATGCCGATTCGCATTGGGAAAACGAGCATGCTGTTATTTAAAAGTTGCAGAAACCTCAAAGTGCGAAGCTTTGTGTTGAGCGAGCGCGTTTTAGGCACCGGCCACGTTACTGTTTGTGGCAGAATATTTTTGAGGGTGATGAAGATATGTTTACGCCTTGCCTGGCCATTAGTGCTCTAAAAAGAGAGCCGCGAACGGTGACCGTCAAGTTTCGGAAGAGCAGCAATACGTAGTATTGGTGTCTTCGCCGTCACAGGCTCTCAAATCGCTGCTCACCGTCTCGGTTTTAGTGTAATGCAACACGTAATCAAACTGCTCTATGGTTATTGATAAAAAGGTTATTACCGCAGGCTACCGTGCGGTGTAGCATTACAACCGCAAGCTCGCGCTGCGCCTTTGAAGCACTATTTTGAGTGCGCGCCAGAAGCGTTGCCGTGCTCATCACTCTAAAAAAAAATGTTGTAGTCCTTACACCCCTTGTCACATATACGACACTCCAAAACTTCAGTTCGCCGTGCAGCCCACTGACGTCAAACTGGCGGCCCCAAGTTTTAGGAGAGGCTTGATGACGGCGCAATATAATATATTAAACAGCTAAAGTACGCATCAAAGAGTACCGAAAAACAAAACAAAAAATACCGAGATTTTGCAGTAGGGCTCTATCAAAAAAAAAAAATATTTTAATATACCGTACATTTGTTGTACCGTGTTATTTGCAACATTGCGGTCCCTCTGGCCAAAACTGCGCGTTCTAAGCTCTCGTCACAAACGGCTGGCTAACAAAGACGCGCTTAAAATGCTTTGAGCATTTCTTTATTTGCTTTGTAATTACCTGAAAGCAAGTACGGGTATTCTGTCTTTTTAAAGTGCTTGGAATAAATGGTCATGCTCCTTGTAACGGTCTTAAAACGCGAACCCATTCCCGACTTGTAATGCTCGACATACCGTTGCGCGACGAGTTTTCTCCTACTTATGGCAAATAATAGAATTTCCGTAGACCGTACTATAGAGTTCTTCATTATTAGCGGGAGCGTTTTCCGTCACATTGAGCACAGATTGAGCTTGCGGCCATGCACAAGGCCGGAAATCCGCAGCGTATGCGATACACGAAAAGTCCCTAATGAAATTGGACCTCCCGGTCCTTTGTGCAAGGCTGTTGCAAGGCGGAGCACAAGAATTTCTTTTTTAACGCGCTCACTTTTTTCGTTAAAACGGCTTCACGCATCAAGGCCGACAGTCCCTGCCACCGTTTCCGCGCCGCCGTCGCAGCGGCCGTCCCCGCTCCTCTGGTTCTCCGTTCGTCCGCGGGAGGGCGAGCAGCGCGCTGGAGTTCCGAATAGTTTCAGCGCGAGCGTACACCCTATCCCCTGACTTTGCTTCCCGCTGTCGCCATTTTTGGGAGGGCAAAGTTCCGGTCGAGCAACATGTTCAGCACTTATCTTTGCACGTATCTCGACGTTTTTGGCAATTCTTGTTTGAGTATACGGGCATAGAAGGCAACGAAGATCAATACACGATGCCGGCTTATTCTGACAGGCGGAGGCAAGTTGGGCTGCCCTTCATTGTGTTTCTAGATATATCAGGAAGTATATACGGTGTGTGGAGCTTGTGGAGAGGAGGAGGAGACGGCTGAGCACTTTACACTTTACTGTAAGGGGCCTCACCCTGTAGCAGCAAAAGAGGCGACTAATTTAACAAACGTACTGGGATTCAGGAATAGTGAGGAAGAAATAGTCATGGGAAGATGGGGATAACCAAGAAGAGATTATCTGACTGGTGGCATAAGTCGAGGGAAGGATGATTTTTTTTTTCTTCCCTTTCCGGAGATCTGTGGGCGGAAGGTGTGCGCACCCGGTTGCACAGAGGCGCCTCCGTCCTATGGATCGTATATAGCTTTTAAGAATAAATCTCTAGATATATAACTCAATGTTAAGTAAATGTTAAAAAAAACTTTGGCTAGGTGGCGCAAGCCGTCGCCCGATTCAAAGGGTTCAGCCTCAACCATCCATCCATCCATCCAAATTCATTCTAAGATAGAAGGGGGGAAAACTTGGCGATCCTTGCTTTTCTGCGCTAGCAGTGCCGCGCAGTCTACACACTGTTCCCTTTGAGACCGCCCTGATTAACATTATCCTTGCTGTCGATTTTCTTTCCACCGAAGCCAACAACAGAAACAGAAGCGTATCAGTGCTCGCTCGCGCACGGCGACGCGCAGACAGACCAAGATTCACGGCGCGCACAGTCGCAAGACCTTTGACGCGCGGTCGTCCACGCTGAATATTTCATGGCGCACGCTCGCTCCTTCGCGCTTCCCGAGGTTCCCCCCAACGCTGAATATTATCGAGCCGGAGACGGCTTCGCGACGCCTCGGCATGCATAAATACGCGCGTGTCGTCTAGCGGTCCGATTAAAGCTTCGTTTGGGGCCGCGCAGTCCGTCGCGTCTCCCCGAGCGATACCATCCAGAAGACGAGGCCTGCACGTGACGTCACCGTTGATGGATCACCGACACCGCCCCCAAGTGGCAAAACACGCCGAAGCTTGACGAGAGCACGCCGCAAATGCGCTCGTTGTAAGTAACCAAATAGCGTCACTGGTTAGTTGTCAAGAATTAACGCGTTACTGAGGTTCGTTACCGTGCTAGAAAGGTAACAGGATACTGTTACCTTTACTTACAAAATATAACGAGCGTTTGCATAGCGAACAGACCTCAAGGCATCTAGCATTGAGGTCTACTCACTATATTTTCAGTCGAAGCCAATCAGAGCTCGGCGTCGCTCTGAAGTCACCGGAACTCCTGCGCAAGGAGCAGACGACTTGCTCTCCGCGCTGCGTGGATCCACCTTAGTGATGACGTCAGAGAAGGAAAGGCTCAGGCCTTATCTTTTAGGCGGTATTGCTCCTCCAGATATCCTTCGGAAGGGGAGGGAGGAAAAAGCAGCGTTGCGTCGTGAAAGTGCGCTTAGCGATTCAAATGAAACGCGCGTCTGGCACTCGGAATAATGTGGTCGTTCTGCTTCCGTGTTCTGCCATCTGCGAATTTCAGACGTCCGTCCGTCGTCGTCGTCTTCGCTGCCCGTGTGGGCCAGATCTCTGCGATCTCTGCACACGTCGGCGAGACTCCGACATCATTTAGACGAGAGAAATGAATCAACGTAGAGAGCTGCACGCGACCTTGAATGTGTTAACGCGAAGCCGTATATTACCGGGCGGCAGTTTGTTTGTTGGGATTTTTCTCTTATGCTGTATTTCGGGTGTTAAATGGAATAAAAATTACGCGACCCTCACACTCGACATTAGGCACGGAAGAAGTTAGGGGAGGGAAACGGTGCGACTCCCGCCAACTATATGGACTTTTATTATAGCGCTTTTTCCCGGTTTACGAGCTCGGCGAGCTCTAAATAGACGTATACGCGGAGAGCAAGTTAGTCTGCTTCTTGCACAGGGGTTGCGATGATGTCAGAGCGCCGAGCTCTTATTGGCTGATGGAAAAAAAATATAGTGGGTACACCTCAAGGCATCTAGCATTGAGGTCTACTCACTATCCTTCCAATCAAAGCCAATCAAAGCTGGGTGTTGTTCTGACCCCACCACAACTCCTATGCAAGAAGCAGACGACTTGCTCTCCGCATAGTCACTGAAAGCTTGAGGAACGTAGGGCATGGCCGACAAACGATCACGCTTCTTGCTTCGAGATTGGTCCTCTGGCGCTCTTATCTGCTAATGGTGCAGTCTGATTGGCTGCGGAGTGATAAGAAGATGCTCGGGAATCGCCACACCCTCTGTTTCTTAAATTGTCAGCGACCATAGCAGTCACACGAGTGAAGCGACGCCCAGAAAATTTGAACAAACGGATATGTGACATATCCGTTTGTTCGAATCCTAAGGAATATTCCGTTGTAATCGATTCTTATACTTATATGCACGAACAAAAAAATAAATAAATAACGGTATACATACTGCTTCGTGAAAATACAGAAGCACGTTCGTATTGACTGGTGTTATTTTTATTTTTTCTTATTGCAAGCTCAAAACACAACATGTCAAGAGGCGGTGAGCTTTACACGTCACTCCCAGCTCTGAGAAACATAAAAATGATAGCGGCGCAGACTGTTGTCAGTCTGTCGATCGTTAGTTTTGTTCCCATGCTTCATACGACAGGGTCGTCGAGACCAATCCGGAAAATTCGTCAAATTCAGGAAAACGCACGGAGGCAAAGATAAAATGAATATCGACCGTTTTCAGTGCTTCGCTCGGTCTGTCCGGTACCGTCTTCCTGGCTGACAGATTATCTGAATGTCGTAACAATGCTGTAAACTTGTGCCTTATCGTAGCCATACCACGGAATGATCTGCTTAGGCAACTTTTCGGCGCGAAGCGATTCGAGTATCACCGCCCTCCGGTCGCACTCCCTGCTCGTTTTTGAGCAAGTCGCGAATTGTTTATCATGCGATGGTCCGCTGTCGAAGTCACGTTCCCACAGAAGCGAAATACGGCCGGTTAGCTTCACCGTATTGTTGAGAGACGAAAGTTGGAAAAAGTCCGGATTTATCTCGATGACTTTGTATTGTGTTTGCCGGTAGATAATGGCGGGACGACCTCCTCCCACAAAGCTCTGGACCCTTTCCACCAGAGCCGAGCGAACGTTGGAGAGGATCTCTCGGATGGACTGCAGCAAACTACTAATCATGGAGCGACAATAGAAGTTAGTGGGAGGCTCGCTTTCTTATGATGCAACAGACGGTATTATATAAACCTCTGTCGGGAAGCCGCTGTCACAAAAGTCACTCTGCAGACATTGCCTGAGGCCTCTTTCTTCTTTGCGTGACGTAACATTGGTCGTACAAAAACTGCCTGCAGCCATTTTCGAAGCATGCGTGAGGCTTGTCAGCAGATATTTCCATGTCTGCGGAGAACCACCGTGTTTTTTGTATGATATATGAGCATTTTGACCGTTTCTTAACACTTTATATACATGTGTCAAGAGATATAGCCTCTTCGAAACTGCGACTATAAGATATCTCAACCTGACAAAAATATTTTAGTTCGTTTCTTCTTCTTTTTTTTTTTCTTTGCAATACGTTGCGCAACAGTCCGCAACGCGGAGTTCGCCCTATTCGCAGCATAAATTAGAAGCTCGGACTTAAAGCGCGAGACACATTCGCAAGAAAACGTCTGACAGCTAACTCCCGGTAATCTCAGTTAGTAGAACGCCCCTCCCCCCCCCCCCCTGTAGTTTTATGCCCCAGTTACACGGGCATCCATAACTACAGTTAGTTTTGCGCAGTTACACGGCTGACCAAACTGCGGTTAGCACGAAACCAGGGGTTTCCCCAGAAATTGAAATTCAACTTTCAAGTTCATTTGTTCCTCTTCGTACAAAAAGAAAGGGAAGAGGGGAAAAAAGCAGTACGAAAACTGCTTGACAAAGCCCCCTCCTCCCCTACAGCAACAACGGTAGCAGCACTTTATTGAATTGAATGAGGGGGGGGGGGGGGGGGTCTAAATTTTTAGGGGGGGGGGGGGGCGGGTTAGAGGGGGGTGCATTGAGAATAAGGAGTCGTTGTGAATTAAGGGGATACCTTCAGAAAAACAAGGGGGGAAACCCCCCCCCCCCCCTTGTTTTTCTGAAGGTTCCAGGGGTTGTGTAAGGAAATCACTGCAGGAAACCATGGTTAGCGCAAACTGAGCCCCAGGATCTGTTTGGGCTCGCTAACTGAGCTAAAGATAGCGGTGATCGCAGCATTGCCGGCTATCGAGGCACTAACTATTTCGGAATGCCAGGGGACACACCGAGAAAGATCCGTGGAGACAAATGTCGCGGAAAGAAACTTGTCTTGGAGACAGATATGCAGCAAAAGCAATTATGCCGTATCGCGGGACGGGGCGAAGCCCGCACTCCTGTCCTCGGGCGCTGTAATTGGTTCTGGTCGATGGCAATGCGGCTTCCCTCATATCACCCATGTTTTTTTGTTTTTTTAATTTATTTTAGGGGTCTTGATAATTGTTTCTTACGCACCAGAAATAAACTTATGGGTCTAATTACTCGTTTTAAACAGTTATAATGGATATGAAAAACGTGTTCTTGATCTGAACACGGGACATTGCAGTTGGTTTCGTTTTGGCTTCAACCCTTCAACTGCAAGCAAAATGTCCGCGTAACACCATCTCAGTTCAGTTTGGCCAAACCACGGTTAGCGACCGCTAACTGCTGTTTGCTAACCACAGTTAAAACGGCCCGTGTAACGAATGTATTAGAGTGTTCCCAGGATTGATTCTCGGACCAGGCCGATTGTTTCACTGGCCCATCAGTCGACTCGATGGCATGAATTGCACCCTATCTCGGGTGAAACGCGATTGATTGTTACGTAAATATTCTCCACCCGGGATACTTCCCCTAAATCATTATCATCTAGTCGTACAATACCTCGGACGTTTACGGTCGCGTGTGTGTCTCACCTTAAACTGTCTGGCGCACGGCACAATAGATTCCGACTGGCCGCATAAAAGTGTTGCCCTTCTGCTACGTCTGCGGTTGTGGCCGTGCTCAGCAATCACGGATAGTGAAAACATCGCGGAAAGTGACCAGCCCCAGTCCTCTTATTGATAACCAAGCCGCCCAAATGGTGTCGAAAGCCTAAAACGATCAAATCCGAATCGCAAAAGGAAAAGCTAACCACAAAGATAACCGACCTTGGAGAATGGGTGGATTACCTCCAAGGTGGGGTCCCGGTCTCCGTGACATCATTCTGATACCGCAGTTTGAATCACTTCTAACTTCGCGTGATGGATATTATCCTGCATAATCCGCCATGCACAGCACGTTGTTCAACTGCGTTTCAAACTCAAACGGCATGATACGCGTCTACTTCCATTCCAGTCAGAATATGCAATCGCCTCGCAATTTCATCCCAAACTTCACTTACATCACCTACTCTATAATTTGGTTCGTATATCTTCGCCTTCCGGCCATCATCCTTCGGAAAAGTTGAAGGATAAGTTAGAGATCACATTTCCGTCGCAGTTACGCCATCCGCGAGCTAACGATGTCCGATGCCGCGGTATAGTAAGTACCGCTACCAGAAGATTAGCGAAGCAAAACGCGCGAGGACCGAACTTTAGAAAGCAGACACACGTTCGATTGGTATACTTTGTTCACCCCTGAGCTGACAGCGCGGGGGAGCTACGCGGTCGCCGGACCAATCAACCTCCTACTCTTCACCACGTGACCCCCACTCTCGCCACGAAGGCATGAGCGGGAGCGTGATCACGTGATCTACAACTGGTCCAACAAGCACGTTTAGCTTCCGCCGCGCTGTCAGCTCATAGGGTGAATGGAGCCGATGCGCATGATGCGGAAATTCGTACGCGCAGTTTATAATGCATTTCGGTACACGCGGTGGCCATTTCAATTTCGCGGGCCAAGGGATCAGTGAGTAAACGAACCAGCCCTTCCCCCTCACTGCGGTAATACTCGCCGAAGGGACGGATGCGAAATGAATCGCGCAGCAGATCATTAGTGATACGACCTTTTCCACTTACACGCCCACTTGGGCGCCGGCCCTTTCAGAATAAGCGCCCATCGGGACGGCTTGTGGCTCCTCCAGTCGTGGCATATTTACTCGGCGATTTTTTCGTTGACCTCCGATGCTTTAGTGTAAACGCAGTTGTGGGCCTTACGGCGACGTTTAGGACTTCCCACGCCGCGTACGTTGCCCACTTTTGTGTGTGCTTTTTTTTTTCTTCTTTTTTTTTTTTTGCGTACTCGAGCAGCAGATGAGGGATGACCTTAACATGCACGTCGACTGGTTTTACGTCTCGCGTGTGACGTAAGCGCAATACGATGCCGCGTTGGTTTACCTTCGGTATACCAACATCCTGCCCCGGGTTGCACTCGCGAACTGCGCGCGTTTGTGCACGGGAGCCTTCGGCGTTTCCTGCGTGCGTATAGTACTTATACACACGCACAACTGTTTAGCCACCTGTGACTTCCTCTTGTATAGCATAGCTATACGTGGGTCGATCGATAGAATTACGTAGATTGACGTAGATTTGACATTGAAAGATCTCGTGACGTACGCTTTGCTGTGGTCGAGAAGCGAAGCGGTGCTGCTAGGACAGTTAGCGATGCATCCTCATCTGTGTATGGGTCTCGATTTCGTACACAAAAAACGTTCGAGATTTAACCATAGATACATCGTGCACCACCGGTGTGATCGGTGACGCCAGAAATCGGAGGCTCGAAAAAGTGCAGCTTGAAAAAATGAGGCGAGCGGAACGCATGCGTGGGGTTTGTCGTTGTGTGAAGAATATCGTAAAAATACATTTAAACGCAACGTCTATGAAAACAGTGATTATAGTATGGTATGATTGCAGATTATAGTCCGGTGCAGTATAAGAACTGCAAGAACTGTAAAAAAAGGCTCTCGCCCCCCCCCCCCCCCCCCTGGTTTTGTTTAATGTTGAATGCGCCAGGCACTGACGTACATTCCTTTCATTCCGTGACGTCAGCAAAATTGTGCATTTGAAGTGAGTGGCGTGGTGACGGCCAGTTATTTGCAGATATTATGGGGCCAGAGACTCTCCTTAAGTTTGTCTGTTTTGTCTTAACCGTGTATAGCTAATTTGAGCAGATAATTAGCGCACATTAAGGCACACTGCAAACATAGAATTTCAGATACATCTTTGACTACGGCACCTCCTTGCGTGGATAGTGTGGCTACGAGAACGAGCACCTCAAACTTCCTACTTCTACACTTCGACCCAAGAGCTCTCTACAGCGTTGTTGGAGACACGGTAATTACGAGCGCGAGGAACTACTCGAGCAGTTCTTCAGAACCACGATCTCTCGCTCTTATGCCAATGATTGCAGCGCGCGTGTGAGATGAAGCAGGCCATAATACGGCGACCCTGTGGGTTTCTCCTTACATTCTACACGTTCTCTTGACATTTGGTGACATTTGGTGCCTAGGTGGTGGCCGACACGAACGGCATGAGCTATACGTTTTAAGGAATTACAGGCAATCGTTTGGTAAGATTTATTCAGGCGCCCGTGTAGACCTGAATCCAATCCGTGTAAGCGTCGTTCAGGCACTGGAGAGCGATTGATCGTGCGACAGCCGCCTTGCCCCGTGGCATTGGAAGCGCATCTTCTATTGTCAAGAGAGGGTGTGTAGAATGTGGCAGTGGAGGAGCAAGAAATCCATTAGGAGCTTCAACCTCAAACTCAAGTCATTTTGCCTGGCGTCCCAGGTGAGAGTGCGGACCCGCGAGCAAATGAGTGCGAACTGTATCCCCACAGAGGGGAGACTGCTCATGCGAGCGATGTTGCGCAGTGCTCTTTCTTCTAGTCTCAAGGACAGTGGCCATTTCCCCGCTGCAATAGAGTCGCAACGTTCTTTACCGAAGGTGGGAGTCGCACGCAGATCCGTAGCACACTTGGATTGGCGGTATGCGGAGAGCAAGTCGTCTGCTTCTTGTGCAGGGGTTGCGGTGACGTCAGAACGACGCCGAGCTCTGATTGGCTTTGATCGGAAGGATAGTTGGAAGACCTCAATGCTCGATGCCTTCAAATCAATCCCCTATTATTATTTTTTTTTTTTTTAATCAGCCAAGGGCTTGGCGTTCTGAGGTTATCGCAACCCCTGTGGAAGAAGCAGACGACCTTACGCTTCGCATAGCTCCCCGCTTCTCTCCTTCACGTCTTTTCCGCCGGGTGGCGTCGCCTCGTTCCATGGAGCGCGTTTGCCATTTAATAGCGGACGCCTACTGCGCAGGTCGCTCGCAAGTGCGCATGCGTTGCGCTGTCGCGGGGCGAGGAGGAAAGCAGGCGAAGAGGCATGGCAGTGAAAACCACGTGACGCCGATCAGGCGGTTGGAAACACCCTGCAATCTGGGCACATTAGATAAAGACTCTCCAATGCGCTTCCACAGGAACACATACTCGGCATTAAACGAAGAAGAAGAAAAAAAAAAAAAAGCTTCAAAATAAAGGTGATTCTTTTACCGGCCCAAACTGTCTTTATAAGCGGTCCTTTTACCGCATAAAAACGGAATACACAGCCCGTTGTGCGAGGAGAAGGCGCTCGCGATAAACCGTCCCGCAACCGTAAAGAAAAAGCAAGACGCGGAAGCCCCACATTAAACCACGACGGCGCATTCCTTCGAGCGCGCAGTATATAATTTTATTATAGAACGGGGAAAAAGTCTTCGGATGTTTGGATATATTTTGTAAGTCGCTTTTCCTGCGTTCGCAATTTTTTTTTACGACAAAAACGGAACGCGTGTAAAATATAAACTAAATAAAAACAATCGATAAAAACAGCAGACAGTAAAGAATAAAAAATAAAATGTCATGACAGTCGCCGGCAGCCTGTCCACGCAGGAACACACACACTCACGCACGCTCCCGACAGACGGGACAAAAAAAAAGTGAAGTCCACTCGTACGCGCAATGCGGAAGCGAGTGCTCAAACGGTACTTTTTATCGGGCCAACGAGCTAAATGTTTCGCTTACCGAAAATAACAAAAAGACAAAAAAAATAATGTAAACAACGTAAACGAAGTTGAAGAGCGACTCTGTCTTACTTTTTTTTTTACGTGTTTTTTTTTTATGTTTATCCCTGTACCACGCGAGCCGCGCGCTGGAAGTCGTCTTACCTCTTCATTCGCTTGTTCGGGCTTCAGGTAGGTATACTGTATGCATAGTACGTAACGTGCGAGAGTGTTTGATATATACCTGGGGCGAGATTGGGACTGGGAAAGCCGTAAAGTTAACGTAAAGACGGAACTGCGCGTTCGGTTGAATCACTATATACTTCTGGTGGTGGATCCAAACGAATGCGATAAATTTTCAGGAAGGCGGGGTTGGCATGCTGCTTGGATTCTGGCTGGTTCGACGGGTTAATAAACTTGCACCCCGCTTTCCAGTGGTTCAGCGTCAATTGGCTCAATCGTTCCATTTCTGGCGCCTTTTGATCTTTGCACTTCAAGAACGGCGTGATTTATGTTTACTTGCTCCGGCTTAGTCCGTTTTATAACTAGTGCTAGTGCTATATTAATTCGCCTAAAATGCTTCATAACAGAACCCCTCCCCCCAACCCTTTCCCGAAAATTCCTCTCCCCCCCCCCCTCCCCCGCGTCTGTCCTTACGTAAGATTTCTGGCTAAATTTAGCGGAGAAATTGAATTGATACTGGTATGCACAATCCAGGTCAACCTAAGCGTTATTGGTCTCGAGGGAAGTCTTTTGCCGCTAAATGTATTCCTAAATTGACGTCATGTGACCGGGTGTCACGTGACGTCATGATATCACGACACCGACTTCACACCCTGATGTCGTCACTTGACCACGTCGCGTGACGTCAGCTCATATGATGTCATTAAACAATTTGTCATTTTTCAATCCCCGAAACGACTGTTCTTTCTTTTTTTCTCCATTTTTGTCTTCTACGCAAATTTTAGCGATCGCTCCCTATCAAGGTCGCTGTACAAAGAGTAGGAAGTCATTTTTTGTACAGAAAAAAATTGCCAGCGGCTTCGATTTCTAAAGTCATATAATGCATTCTTAATGGAGTATGTTCAAATAAAAAGAGGCAGACAAAGAAAAGAATAAAACGAACACACATCAAAACATGAACCAGAAAACGGGCGGTAATTTGCGCCACCTAGCCTAAGTCTAAAAAGACAAACATATGATTCCTTCCGCCCTTCTAAACCAATTTTCTCCCCCTAAGTATCACCAGGCAGTGTGGGATATCCCCGGGATGACCTTTGAGTGATGGGGCAAAAAAAAAAATAAAAACAGTTTCAAAGGTGCTACCGCCATTGCCAGGCATTCGATAGCCAACTTAGCGCTGTTGGCACCTTCACAAGAAACAAACTCTCAAAGAGCAAATATTCTCAGAAAGGGGAACTCCTGGCCATCGTTCCCGGTGAGATAGCCGCCCCAGCTGGCTTCCCAAAATATATTTTAAAAATAAAATAAAACAGCGTGCGGCGATCGCCGGATGCCCCGATGTGATTTATAAGCATAATACAAGCCAAAAGTTGGTCGAAACTGTTTTCATTTGCCAGCTACACTCGAGATGCCTCCAAGAGACGACTCGCAGGAGACGGGTCATGGATGGACGGATTAGGCCAACGCACACTTGGGGGCATTTCTGCTCAGAAAATTTATGAAAAGAAAAAAATAAGGCTATTTGGATGCAGCTAGGAGCCATTTAAAAAGCTACGAGGACAGCAAGTCGTCTGCTTCTTGCACAGGAGTTGCAGTGACGTCAGAACAACGCCGAGCTCTGATTGGCTTTGACTGAAATGATAGTGGGTAGACCTCAATACTAAATGCCTTGAGGTCTACACAATTTTTTTTTTCTCAATTAGTTGATAAGAGTTTGGCGTTTCGACATCGTCGCAACTCCAGTGCTTGAAGCAGACGAACTTGCACTCCGCATAGGCTTCAGAGTAATATGGTGGCGATGCTGACGCGAGCAATGGCGGATGACATTCGAGGGGGCCCTTTGCCCCCCCCCCCCTCCTCCACCTCCCCGCCCCCCCCCCCCCCCCAAAAAAAAAAAAGTAATCGATTACAATTACAGCTACTCTTGCCTAAAAAAGTATTTAATTATAGATTACTTAATTAGGAAAAGGAATTGGCCGTTACTTGAAAGGCAGCCAGTATACTTTTCCCGATTGCTCCAGATTTTCAAAACGACAATTTTTTTTTTTTTTTCAGCCCCGGTTCGAAAACGTTTTTTTTTTTTTTTTGTACGGTTCATTATTGGAATAGAATCCCCGAACTATAACTCACTTGTCTTCTTAATCCACCAGTAGTGGTAAACCAGCCTCCTGCCGGAGATTTCGTTCGAGGATTCGTATAGAAACAGAGGTCGCCATTACGAAGGGGAGGGAAAAATCGCAATGTTTACAAGTAATTCTAGTACTTCTTAAAGTAATGAGATTTCTCTCGCGATTACTTTCTATAAATGTATTAAAATTATTTCAGAATTACTTTAAAAAATCGTCGATTGCAAGTAGTTTGATTTACAAGTCTGACTGCAGAGCAGTGGCATATAGTTAGGAATTTTTTTCCGGGGATGAGGGAGAGGAAAGGGGGGGGGGGGGGTGAGGTGTCTGCAAGCAGCCTTTAGTATGATGTATCTGTGAGCGCGGCTTAAGGTAACGTTGGCAAGGCTTGACTGCATCAGATGGTTAACACCCACCAACAGTAAGATGGTGGGCCAAGAGGCCGTATACTAGGAAACGTGTAGAGCGGGTATGATGAACGACCATGAAGTCGTTAGCTTGGACGAGGAATCGGAAGAAAAAAATTCAAACCAGGGCGTGTTCTAAACGAATAGTTAGTTTTCATATCGTCCCGCTTTAAGAACCAAAACTGAAAGATACAGTTGTACAAACGAGAAAATAAAAATATAAAAAATATAAAGAAAGGGGGCCAAGGGGGAGGATGGAGACTATAATTACGCCGGTGGTGCCGAGGCTAAAGTGTCATCTTCCGCCCGACTCTTGCAAATTGATGGCACTCTGGTCATCCGTCTTCCGCCCCGCAACGCGGGTGTTCCAAAATCGGGGCATCAAGGGGGAAGTCTCGACGCGTGCTACTGCGAGAGGATCAACGGGGTTGGGATGGATACCCGAGCAAAATAGGAGCAGTCTGGTGCTTGCGTACGAATTTAACATTTCGTTTGCGACTGAACAATAGAGCTGCTTACTTTTCTCTTAATGGCGGTGAAACTACAACGAGCATTGACATCGTATAGAAATGTCCAGTGGCATCACGGGGCCAGCAACTTTCTTAGCGTGTCCTTTCTTGTGCGTTTGGGATGTGTATAAGAATTGCAGTCGGAGAGCATAATGTTTCAGAGGCCGAGATTTGGGAAGATTGCACCCAGCAAAAGAAAGCTCCACCTCATACCTTATACGCACCTCGACACTTGGAAGATGGAGCGGAGCGTTGCTTGGGCGCGGAGCCTCTACTGCAGCTTTTATGGTGAAACAGACTACAGACATTACAATTATGTCTACACCATGGGTACAGTGAATGCATGCCAACTCAAGGTTCAGCTTGCAATAATAATAAAAAAAACTAACGGGCGCAATGTTATTTCAGGTAAGCATCATGTTTTGAAACCGTGACGACGTCTAGCACTCAGTGGCGTCACGAGGGTCAGCGGCACCCGTGGCGGTAGCCCGCCGCGACACCCCCCCCCCCCCCCCTCCCCGCTCTCGCGTGGCCCGCCGCGACTCCCCCCCTCCCCCGCTCTCGTGGCCCGCCGCGACACCCCCCTGAGCCCTGCACCCGGGGCGGTCCGCCCCCCCCCCCCCCGCCCCCCCCCCCCCCTTTGTGACGCCACTGCTAGCACTTACCGCTAAGTCTAAACTAGTGGAGGCTATTTGCAAACATATTAGAATTTATAAAAGTAATCTGTACTGACAAGGGAGGGCTGCTATACTTCGTTTCACCTTAGGTTCAGACGCAGTCGGCGCCACGAGCTGATGGACGAATCTAGACATGAACCAGGTACTCGACAGAAGTCACTAAATACCCGCTTCCAAAAAATATTTAGAGTACTACTCAAGATACTTTATCTGAAAAATATCTTGAGTAGAGTACGAATACTTTAAGGTAATTCAATTACTTTCGAAGATACTTACTCAGTGCGTAACTTACATCGATTGTGGTTACACTATAAAATGCTTTATTTGCAAACAACGGAAAGAAAGTAAACGAAATCGCAATGCTATTCTACGTATTGCAGTCCCAGTACTAGCAGTAGCGTCACTTATGCATGTTACAAGATTGTATTGTTAAGACAAATAAACAAAAAGAGGTCACTATCTATATTCATATCGCTGAAAATTACACCTTCTGGCGGACACGCCCGACCAGCAAGCCGATTGCACGAAGACATCGCCGAGCCGTCGTCCCTTCTCGTGGCCAAAGACATCACTCGCTCAAACGTCAAGCACGAAGTGCGGACTTCGAGTTGAATACGCACGCGTACGGTTTCTTTACGAGGTGCGAATGTGGCCTATGCGTGGTGCTGCCCGACTTCAAGCCGGGAGTGCATGTACTCCCCTGAGCGATATGAAGGTGAACAGCCCTCTTCTTGTTTTTGCGCTCCTGCAAGTTTTGGAACAAGCTCTGTTCCAGAAGAGGGCTAGAACGCAAAGTTTAGACCCCAAGCCACGTACCATTTGAGACGTTGAGAGTTAATATAGCTTTAGGGAGCCGTAAAACAGGCAAGAAACCAGGTAAGGTGTTCACCTTCATATTGCCGGCGGGTGTACTGAAGGGAAATCGGCAGCAAACTTCCGACATACAGCCAACCAGCTTCATTACTAAGTATGAAAGGGTTCCTTAGTAGCTCCTCAGTAGCGTCCGCTTCACACGCAGAGGGCACGGGTTCAATCCCTGGTGTGGGTGTACCCCTTTTTTTTTTTTTTCAAGCCTTTTGCGATGTTTACATTTCTTTTTTTTACAATTATCACTGAAAAAAACAATTGTTGTGGACGATACGTCGCTGAACTAAATGGTATGGGATTCCATTTTTGACACCTGCGAACTCAATGTAGTCACTTTCCACAAAATGCAAGGAGCAAATGAATCGGGTAGCGTCTGCTTTCCGAGCTTCGCATAACTGTTCTACAGGAATTGCAGCCAGCCATTGATCCCGACCCGTTGATCTTTCGGAAACTTGTGCACTCTGCCGCACCATGCCACTTTCAGATGCAGGACATGTGAGGCAACTCTTCACGCAACATCTTGGGAGTATTCTGTGCGGGAGTTTCGGTTTCGAGCAGTTGCGTTTTTGGGCTTTATTAAAACAATACGTGACGCTGTAGCAAAATATTATTTGGGTAGTATTAAAAAGAAAAAAAAATTTGGGGGGTGTCAGTGTCCCTTTAAGATATTTGAGTATAATATACTGAGAAATGTAATTAAAATTTAGCAGCAAAAACTATTGCTCAAATATAGGGTGGTTCAAGTCACCAGGCTCGATCTAAAATGGACCGTAAAAATCGACGCCTGCACGTAGCAATTTAAACTTTTAGTCAAAGGTGTATTACACAGGTCGGTTTTTTCTTGTTAAATTACAAAGCGTAGTTCTCTTTCTGTAAAAAATAGGGCCAAGAAACTTGACAGGGTCTACGGCGGGCGGCGACCCAGACGACCAGGTCAAGTAGCGGGGTGTGTTTGGCGTTCGTATCGATAGATGGCGTCGGGAGCAGCGTCCGAAGGTGCAGCCGACCAGCGAAAGAAAGCAGACGACACGCAGACGAAATCCGTTGGCAGCAAAAGCGCCGTCGTTATGCAGACGCGTTTTTTTTACTTTAAGTTTTGCTTTTATTGTTCGCATTTATTTTTTAACCGAAGGTTCATTTCAAAAAGATTATATTCATTTTAATAAACAACGGTGGTTTGCGAGCCGTCGCGATAAGGAGGTAGCGCCATCTATCAATACGAACGCCAAACACACCCCGCTACTGGACCCCTGTCGTCTGCGTTGCTGCCCGCCGTAGCCCTGGCAAGTTTCTTGGCCTTATTTTTTACAGAAAGGAAACTACGCTTTGTAATTTTACAAGAAAAAAACCGACCTGTGAAATACAACTTTGACGAAAAGTTTAGATTGCTACGTGCAGGCGTCGATTTTTACGGTCCATTTTAGATCGAGCCTCGTGACTTGAACCACCCTATATGTATTTGTTTATTTATTTATTTATTTATTATTTATTTTTTATTTATTTATTGATCTATTTACAATACCTTGCAGGCTCTTCTTCAGAGCATTGCGTTAGGGGAACTTCAAATACATAAATTCAAAAGAAAACAAAATAGAAACAAACGCGCATACAGTTTTACACACTGCATCGGGAATGGAACGCTCATGCATATTCCTGCTCCAGGTACTACTGCGGACCATCTTCAGCGAAGGCGTGGATGCTGGACTGCCACGCACGGACATCACCACTCTGAGGCCTGCTTCGAGCGGACAACGTCGGCGAAAACAACTCGTTTGCCGCCGGACTTGAAGGATTTCTGTCACTTCAGCTGGCAACACCGATCACCAACCACGGACGCCACCGCCCAGGGGGGTAAAGGTGGGTGAGGAGGAGTGGCAAATCCCGTGCGCCGACATCCTGGGTCCCGAGTGAAAGATCGCGAAAGAGAGCGACAGAATACGAGAGAAAGAAACCAATGTTGCCAGCTGAAGGACAACAGTCGCAATGGTAATCGCGAAGACTGAAAACTCTCAGCGATATAAACAGTAGTAATTTAACGTTTTAAACTAACTTCTGAGCTATTCTAACGCTTATAAAAAGCAATATACTCATTACGCTGCATTAACTTCCCTTCTACCAAAATCTCGGAAATTTTGTGGTTGCGCGGTTTCGTATTCCTGGGGCTCGCCCCACTGATCTCAATGACAATGGACCTTTTGTAGAAATACGCGGTGCGCATGCGCGGAGTATTTCATGCGCCTGGGTTCGAGAGTATCTAGTTCCAAACAATCCGCCATCTTGCATTTCTCGCCTTTGAGCGGTTTCGTTGTGTCGACCTCGGGGCGGAAGATTACGCACGATGGGGACAAAGGTGAGCTTGGGGGAGCCGTATCTAGGTCACATCGCCTCAATGGGTGAACAGGATGTAGCTGACGTTTTGGGTGTGGAACGGGTGGGAGAGGCCATGGGCGCGCATTGTTTTCCAGTCACCTAGTCTCGAACCGATTCGCGTGTCTAGGTGGCAGCACATATTCGCCAAGAGGTCCATTGCTGGATCGCGTTTGCCCACTCCGCGAATGCGGTCACTGGCGGCCATCTTTTTGATAGAGTTATATCACCTCTAGCCAAGATACAGCTGCTGAAGCCACTTGGCAGCCACCATCATCCATCCATGGCAGACGGCGTTTTGGCAGTTGTGGTGGCAGGCTGCCATCAAAATAGCGTGGGTGATATTCCGTAATTGATTGAAATTGTTTGACAAAACATGTTTTTAAAACCCGGCGTGAACGGTAGCCCGGTCTTTGAGGACCCGGTGAAAGTTTCACGAAATCGCGCAGCAAAAGGAGCACAGCACGCATCGAAAGTCGCAACAAAAAAAGCATCGAAAGCAGACGCCGGTACGTAGTCTGCTTTTGATGCGAGCTGCGCTGCTTTCCCCCGGTGCTGCGCTTTCGTAGAACTTTCGCCGGGTCCTCAAAGACGAGGCTACCGTTCACGCCGGGTTTCAAGAATCTGCTTCGTCGAACAACTTCAATCAAGCACGAAGTATCACCCACGGTACAGTGTACTAGATGTACGGCTATTTTATGGCAGCCTGCCGCCATTGCGCTGTCCGCCATATTACTATGATGGCTAGAGTTGATATAACTCTACCAAAAAGATGGCCGACCGTGGCCGCATTCCCGTCAATAGGCGGTGCTGGTCAAACGCGATCCAGAAATTGTCATTGAGATCAGTGGCTTGCCCACTCGCGCCCCACCCGGGAAGCCGGTTATCTTGTTTAGTCGGTTTGTTTAGCATTGACACGAGGCCGTATATCTGCGCGCTATGCACAAAGAAAGCTTCGAAAGGAACGCGAATATCTTTCCACCGGTAAGTTCGTGGATTGTTGAAGTTCATGAAACTGCTCTGATGATATAATTATATTTCTGAAATCGAAGGCAGTTGGTAACCACAGTGGCGTAACTAGGGGGGGGGGGGGGGGGGGGGGGGGGGGCAGGGGGGTACAAGTGCCCCGGGCGCCACTTGGGAGGGGGCGCCGAGTCGAGTTCACCCATAATAATAATATAATGATGATGATGATGCCATTATCACCATCATCATCAGGGGCGCGAAATTTCATTTGCCATGGGCGCCGTCATATCTAGTTACGCCACTGGGTAACCATGTGTGGGACCCCGAGGGTCTGCCTGCATGCTCCGCCGCTTGCGGCAGCCAGAATGCATGGGAAAATGGCGGACTTTCTCCTCTATAGTTCGTCTCACCCTACGATGGACTAAAGGCCACAGCTACGGGCCGCCAGGTCCAATCACGCTCCACGCTAAACTATGACATGCTTAACATTGATTAAGGATGGACGAATAATGATCCTTATCAAAATGCGCTGCATCATTTCTATAGCTTCGACACTGCAAAGAGCCAGTATGTCGTGGCTTTCTTGGCAACTGTAAAAAATGATGAGTCACTCAGTAACGTTCATCGAAACGAAATACCAGGCAATTTCTAAGTGGCTCGTGATTGGATCTGGTGGTTCCTAGCTTTTGCCTTTAGTCCATCGTAGGGTGAGACGAAGTATAGAGTTAGTATGTATGATCTCTATGCCACCGCCATCACAGCTGGACTACAGAAGCACGTCCACTTCGAGCTAACTTTGGGGCATGACACTGCATCGGGAATGGAACGCTCATGCATATACCTGCTCCAGGTTGATTATTTGGAATTTGCTGCTTGCTATTGGGTCACCCATATTAACTATGTGACCGCCGACGCATCTAGAACTCTCGGTTATATCAAATGTAACCTTAAAACAGCCCCTAACCATCTCCGTAAACTTGCTTACATATATTTCATTTGTTCGTCCGAAACTCGAATATGCTGCAGCGATTTGGAGTGCCAATCGGAAATACCTAACCACGCTCATTGAAAAAGCCTAGAATCGAGCAGCGCGTTTTATAACATCCTCCTATTCATATAGCATGAGTGTCTCTTTCCTAAAACATCAATGTTCTCTACCATTGCTCGAAGATCGTCGAACCATTTCTACTCTGTGCCTAATTCTTAACTTCTTTTATAGCAATTGTGTTTCAAACGTTACTTTCCTTAATGATTTAAGACAACCCTGAGACAGGGGAAACAAGAAGGACAAATACGGCGAAGTCTCAAACTTCGAGACTTCGTCGTGTTAGTCCTTCTTGTTTCCCCTGTCTCAGGATTGTCTTGAATCATGAACGTAAACCAGCTCGCCTGCGCCTTATCACTCATTTCAGTAACTTTCCTTAAACCCCCTAATAGGTCATCTCATCGTACCACTAAAAGTTTTCAACACCTCACTGGGTCAACCAACGCGTTCATTAACTCAGTCGTACTCGTATACCGCGTGGCATCCGCGTATGGAACCACCTTTCCGAATCCATAGTCACCATTAGCGAGACTGCACTGTTCCGTGAACAACTTTAATCACATTTTCAAACCTCTGCGTTTCCGGTTATTTATTATTATATTACTACAAAAAGTAATTGAAATACGGTATCTTGAGTAGAGTATTTGAGATATAGCGCAAGTCTGGAAGAAATCAGGCAGTGTCAAAAGTGCACCATCATGGGGTTCGTCACGTTCCTGTATTTTCTATCATTGCTGAACCAATTATAAACAGAAAAGGCCTAGCGGCTTGCGCTTTTCACTCTGCTTGGTTGATCCCATTACCTCGTCAATATATAGCTTCTGCATGCACCTGTCACATTTCGAGATATAATCGAAAATGAAACCATTGTTATAAAATAAAGTAAAAATATTTAACCAAATCGCCGCTTCAGTTACGAGTATTTCATGGTGACTGGAGAAGTATTTAAATACAGAAATTTTATATAATTACAGTGATTCAAATACCTGTACCTATACATTGCCCCACCCAAAGGCACGTTCCAGTTCGATCTAAGAGCATATGTCGTGTTTTGGTCAAGAATGTTCCCCCACAATCGCTCGTCGCATTCAGACAGCCTGCGACCATCGAATCGACATACGACGATTGTGATTGGGTAGAAGATGAAGAAGCAGAGGGACTGTGCGCGTGTGTAATTCGTTCCCTCACAATTCGATGCGCATGCTGTCGCATCCATATGAACGTATCTGTCGCTATAGAGTGCGATACTGCTGTCAAGCCGACATCGACGCCTACGACCCCGTATATCGTTCTCTTTTTTTTTTTTTTTTTTCTTTTTGGCGCAAGTTCAACACATTAAGCCTTAACTTTTTCTCACTTTATTACTGCCTCGTCACCTGTCATTCGGGACAACAGAGCCAGAACAAAAAGTTCGAGGTGCGAAAGGAAGAGAATACTTACCCAAATGGTCGTACATTTAAAAAAATTTCTTCGCGTGTAGAGACGACCTCCCGCGGTTTCCGACGTGCCGACGCCCGACTCTGCGGACATAAAATGGAAGGAGCCCATCGCTTCTCGAAATCGCGCACTTCACGCACCGGCGAGTTAAAGTGAGTTCAGACGAACGTAGCCGCTTCAGTGAACGGTGGCACTCAGGGAGGGTAAATGGCCCTTTAACTGTTCCCAGGGAGAGGAGACCGTTGCCGTAATGGCCTTTCAGTTTTACTGCTTCGAGTAGAAACAGACGCAACAAACCAATAAGCAAAAACTAAAAAAACACACACAAAAACATCAGCAGATAGGAAGAGGTAAATCATGATTGTTCCTCATCGGTGACTATATATATAAGCATGTAGACTATAAAAGCTTCAGTTTTGTCTCTGAGATCAAGATAGTAAAATGGCGAGGAACCAGAGTTCTTGAACTTTGAATATATGATTTTGCGCGCCTCTGCGGAACGAGTGGCGTACAGCCCGCAGTGACAAGACGAGCGGGAGCCATTACCGGTAGCTTTTTGGCAAACGACGTATATGCATGGAGGCTGCTGGAAGGTGGCACGCTCTCGGAAGGGTCCCAAACCCCCTCGAAAGTCCCGATTACTGAATAATGGCGAAGCATTCGGATGTCGACCATCACTGAAATACTTGAGGCTTCTTATGACACAGAATGTGTTTATAGGACTGAATTTTACGCGAAAAGTGTCAAGCTCGAGTGTGACGAAAGAGCGTTACACACAGGTCAAGGCATCACAACGGCATAGCATACACAGCCCAAAGTAGGCAGTGCCTAAGCATCCAAATACAAGAAAATATTTATCATAATTAATCGTACGTACTCATAATTAGGCGTCATTAATTATAACGAGCAAAATTTACCAAGCGGCTGTGGGAACCGAACACCGGACCGTGGGATCCGCAGCCCGACGCCCCTGCTGGGCGCTACGAGAGGACTCTTTTTTATAACTTTAGTATCGACATCGCGAGAGGAGGCGGAAAAAAGCGCAAACAGCAGGACCAAGAATGACTCATGGGAACCTGAACAGGCGACAGTCGGCGTGCGCAGCTGGTTCCCGAATGACGAAGTAAGGGAGCCAGCTGCGCGGGGCAGATCATAGCGCAACACGAGCGTGTGCTGCACCGCCATTCGCCGGGCCTCACGAAGCACGGGCATTGTCACTGGAGCATTTGACGCTGCTTGCAAGACAAACACAAGCACATCAAGAAGTATTAGTGAGAGCATGTGCCTTGTCGGATTTGCCTAGAGGCTCACACAGCGTGAGGTCACGTGGCATGCTGGTCGCTGGATTGGCATGGTATTGGCGACGTGAGCGATCGAAAGCGTCGCTGCGGTCGACCCACCACAATTGGCCGAATGTTGACTATGACGTCAGCATAGGATCTCTCATCGGCGCAAATAAGAGGAATGTAAGAACTTCAGTTCTGACGGTGTTGGCAGTGTTGCTTTGAGAGCGCTATGATTTCAGGCTTTCACCATGCTCATTACAAACACCATCGAACTTGTTGTTCGCAAGGTAATGACGTTACGAAAGGTAACCTAACGACGTCATACATCCGTTGCCTCTCATTGGTCTTAGTTTTAGTGCGGCACAGCCGACAGAAATCCCAGAAACCATTCTCCGGCAAAACTGATCTCGGTGGTGTCAAGCAAACGACGCGTGCCGCGAGCCGCCGTCCGTGCAAGAGCTCGAGAAATTTGGAGGAGAGCTCTGTCGCGTGACGAGAGACAAATGACTGATCCAATGTGCACGTACCCTCCACCGCACTGTCAAGTCAGGGGACCTAAGGACTGGATGGACGACCCTGCTTACAGAGGCAAACAGGAATAGCTCGCCTGTACTCTAGTTCCGAAGAATGCTTTGCTAAGACAGGTTAGCTGTTAGCCACTTCCCGACTCCACACATTACATTTGGTTGCTTCTGCAAGTACTTTTACTTTTTTTTCCTCGCAATATAACATTCCAAAGATGCTGCGCGAGTCCGCTAGGTACAATCCGGTATTAATTTAAATTTTAAAATGTTTCACATTTTTTTTAATGATCATTGTTTTTTAGATGCTCTTACACCATACAGTCCATATTTAAGCAAAAGACAAATAAATATACTGATTCTTATTTTGATTAGATTTAACAATTTGGAAAAACTCACACGATCAGTTTGCAACAATTGTTTGGACTTCGGTCAAATAATTGTGAGAGTTGTTGCCGGTCACGGTTGGAGTAAAGGTCTGAAAACCAATTTTGCCTGCACACGCTAGTTGTTAAAAAAAAAATGGTAAAACAATTGAAGTTTGGGGCGCCTCCAAACCACTCGCAACTCTTACACCGTCTTCCGAGTCACATGCGCAGTGACGTGTAGCAGGTACACTGGGGAGACAGAGCATCCGGGTGGGTACTGTTTTAGAGCTTCCAGCGTGCGCTGCCTCTGCTTGCAATTCACGCGGCGCCCTTGAAGCATATTCGCAACTTTCAGCGACGGTAGTACCGCGGTGTGAGAATCGCGCTCCCTAGCTCCTGGATGATTGGCCTCATAATAAAAGGGCTTGCCTACACCTTCCTGACGTGAAAAAATAACGTAAGATTCTGATACTGCTCGTATATAGCAAAACTAGAATTACTTACGCGTCGCAGACCCAGCCTCGTACCGCTGTTCTACGACGATCATCCAGATGACAGCCATTTTGATAGGCACCAGTGCGCCCCCTATAGGTCGTGAAAGTTGCGAATTTGCTAAAGGTTGGTCTGAGTGGTGTGAAAACAAGGGGGGGGGGGGGGGGGCACTTGCTTTGTGGGAAGGAAAGGAAGTCGGATTGACGTAGTACCGCAAGACCATTCGCTGGCGTCAGCGCTCCAAGCCCCAGAACCCTGTGATTCTGACCAGAGAAACACAACAGCCACCCGCTGGCGTCAGCGCCCCAAGCCCCCGAACCCTCCGAGCCCTGAGAAGTCCGGATCGCCTCAATCGCTGAGCCACCCGCTAGCGTTCCTCCAAGCCCCTGAACCCTGTGAGCCCCGGAGCCAACTCGCCCAGGCACCGGCACAGTGACGGACAGCCCGGGTCACCACCCCTTCAGAACGCCACTACGGTCGGTGAGCTGCGGGCAGCACCAGCACCGACTCCTATTATTATTAAACAGTAAATATCGTTTTCGCCTCATCTCTCCTCACCTTAGCGTGGGCCCACCACAGCGCGTCTGTGCCTCCCCTATGGGGGTCGTCACAGTATCAAAGGTCACGCGATCCTCTATGCGACGGCGGGCGAACGTAGAGCAAAGCGCAAGTGTCGTCTGCTCCGCAATTTTCGCGAATGTAGTTTGCTACAACAGAGTGTGGAAACTTGTGAAAGACAACTCCCGGGCTGGTCAACTGATAATTCTAGTAGGCAGCGACACAACATCGTGAGCCTGTGGATCTTTCGACATTCATCGCAGCTATACTCTGTTTCATACTTAGCGTGCAACGCTGTCAAAGCTACTGGCGCGAGCGCGTGGCTTCATCTGTGGTTTTGTTTGTGCGAGAACGCGTGCAAATAATCAACGAGATCAAGCCCCGCGCTCGCGCCAGTAGCTTTGACAGCGTTGAACGCTAAGCATGAAACGGAGTATAGGCATCGGAGATGCGGCCCGCGCTCGTATCGTAAACAAAACGTCCTTCTCAAGCTAGAGCAGCGGCGAGACGAAACAGACTGCTCCCATCTGTGAGCTCCGATAAAAGTGCAGAGCAGCGCAAACTATATAGCGCATCCGCGTTACCATGATCACGTGTACGCCGTTCAGCCAACACCGGGAGGAGAAACTCAAGACGTCATCGTTCAATTTCGCTCTGAGAAGTAAAAACAAACAAAACGTGAGAATGACGTAGTCATGCCTCTGACGTAGTGGCTCAATGTTGGCTGCTCCAACTGCGTGGCATTAGGGAATTGTAGTAGACCGTTTTTCTCCTCCGCTACGGTGTCCGTGAAGAAAACGCCGCAGCTGCGCCGGCGCGCCGCCACCCTTGTCTGCATAGTTCAAGGTCTTGTGGCGGATTACGGAGCGCTATCCGGGTGCTTAGCGGGCTGCGGAAACGATCTACTACAATTCCCCAATGACTACGCTGTTGATTGCGCCGATTTCGGCGACTTCGCTTATTTGAAAGTTTCCTGGCTAATTTATTAAATATATAGACGGAATTAGATAGTACTATTTGACATGCGGTCTTCTTATATGATATTGAAGAGGGCTGCATAGTTTTATAAATATCAAAAATGAAGCGGAGTTTCCCTTTAAGAGGAATGGTTTCGTTTACCTACTGAAAATAGTAAAATGTTGCTGATATGAGGCTTTCGACGCATTTACTCATGTTGAAACTATAATATATATAAAATATAGCCTTAGAAAGAGGCCGTAATGGCACATCTTGCCAACTTATTACAAGGCACCCAGGTTGGCGTTACGCCCTAGTAAAATGCCTTGATAAAATTCATGCTATCGAATAGCGCCAACCATTGCTGTGGAAACGCGCAAGACACATGCTACGAGCGGGTGCTCCGCCGCCATTCGCTTCCAAGGGCATCGAGTACAGGCGCATTTGACGCTACTTGCTGCAAACGGACAAAGGCAAACACATCCTGCACTGGCATCTCCCCTTTTTCCGTAATTTCCTACACAGCAACAACGCAAACACATCGAGGGGCTGGGGGATTGGTGGCCGGGTGGGCTAGCGCACACCACGTCGTAGCATGTGGAGCGAAAGCTCGCGCTGCAGAACCCAGGGATCAGGCACGAAGCCAGGGGGGAGCATGCCCCCCCGAAATCTTTTATTTTGCTTGGACCTCCTCTCCCCGCTCCCCCTCATGCAGCATTTTGTCATGAGGATCATTCCACGTGAAACGTACCAGACGTTGCGCTCGACCACCTCCGATTTCTAAAAAAAAACTTCATGGGCTTCGGCCACAATGTCCGTAGCCATACCCTAAAATAGTTTTGACGAAAAAAAAAAATTGTGATGACGTGAGCGCGATTTTAATTTTTGAAAACAGCGTGAAACTAGGCATCACTCAATAATTTACGAAAAATCTGCTTTTTTATGAAACACCCAACAATATTTTTTTCTTAAATTTGCACGGTTGTCGACTTACAATGTGGTTGGGTTTGTGCAGTTTTGTTTAATTTAAATATTTTTTTTTTAATTACATAATTTTATTCAAAAATAAACATTTTTGTCATTTTATTAAAAAATATATAATTGCTCCCGGGACCTAATATAACTTTTTACTGGCTGCCCTTTAGGTATATAACCTATAAAAATATTTTAAACCGCTCAATTAAACATCTTGCAGTAAAAAATAAAATCCTGAAGTTGCCAAAAAGTGCGTTTTGACGCATAAACAGCCGTTTATTCCACCCTGAGGTGGTCCAAGTAAAAATACAAAATATGGTGGGTTTGGAAGAAGGATTGATCGTCTTTTGATTCTGAAAGTTTAATCAGAGTAATTTTTGTTTAAAGCGAGAAAACAATTTTTGAAGTTGAACTCTCGCACCACTACCCGGTGTCGCTTCTTAACGCCTCTTCGCCGCACAGCACGCCACCTGCGACGGCTGCCGAAGCGATTAGGTCCAAAGAAACAACGGAGTTTGCTGCCCGCTTCCCCTCGTCCCTCTTTTCTGGCTGTAAGGGAAGAAACGGCGGGTATCGTGTACTAATCGGAGGTGCCGCCAGTGCGTCGCCATAGCAGGCCCGTTGTGCCCTTTGTATACCCGAGGGCGGCTCCTCACACTCCGAAACGCGATGCCTAATCGACGGGCGGCATCAGCTGACGTGGACTTCTTCATGCCATGCCAAAGGTCCCACGGCGACCTCCGATTCCTAAAATAAAATTAATGATTCTTCACCATAATGTTTGTGGTGCTTCTCTAAAATATTTTTGACGAGAAACAAATTTCATGGGGTGATGGCGGTTTGAACTCGTAAAAAAGGAGTGAAACTAGGAGTCATTTATTAATTGATGAAAATTAAGATATTTTTATAGAACAGTGGACTATTTTTTCCTAAAAACCACATGGTATTTTGATTGGTGTGTAATAAGGATCATGGATATTCGGTTGAAGCAATTTAAAAAAAAAAAAGTAATATACGAGAATTTTAGCCTTTTTGATAGTTTGGTTACAAACTATCTCGTTGCTGCAGGTGATTAAAAATTCTTATTGGCAATCTTGTGAATATACTGCACAAAAAAAAAAGTTTCGGGCCGTACAACTAAATATCTTGCAGAAAAAACAACTTAATTTGTGCAAAATTTCGTTCTGCCGTTTAAAGAGCCGTCAATTCTGCCTTGAGGTGGTCGAAAGAAAAATGCGAAACATGGTGACTTTTACAGAAGAGTTTATTGCCTTTTGTTCTTGAAAGTTTAATTAAAATAATTTTGTTCTAAATACGAAAAAAAAAACATTTTGAAGTTGAGCTTTTACGTCGAAACCTGGCGTCGTTTCTTGTGCCTCTTCTCTGCAGAGCACGGCACCGTCGAGCCCGGCGAAGCGTGCGACAGTGTAACGGTGTGCCCACGCAGGTAGGGAGCAGGACCTTGAGTTGTCGGGTACATCTTGGTGAAAAGGGGCTGTTTTTCACTCTTGTTGCTTTATGGCTTTTCCCATTTCGACCGTTTTACGCGGCGATGTCCTCCTGTGATCTTCCTGTGTCTTGATGTCAGGAGATGCTTAGCGCTGCCGGTTCAGAGCATCCATTAGTAAGCTAGCTGTTTCCTACATACACAACGCGATCACTCTCTCTTGTTAACGTCAGGACAGATGTAAACAGCAGCACAAAAGACCCGTGAACGGGCAATCTCAAACGACGAGGCGATGTGGTGTTGACGAATGCGCGCCGTTGAAGGCTCACGCGTCGTTTGTGTTCAAATCGGCTTTGAAATGACAAATTCTTGCGTTGCTGAATAGGACGTAAGTCCAGCACGTAGCGTAGATGGTGACGCAGGCTTAAAGTGATGGTAACTTCTTGTCCCTTTGACGGGGACCGCTGAGCTAAATCTTGAAGTGAGTCGAGCTCGTTTTGCTTCAACCATTTCTTTCGGCACCCAAAGTATTGTTATGCCCCCGATGTTATTTTTGGCCCAGATAAACAGCTGCTGGGGGGTCATGATTTGGTTCTCGAAGGGACTTCGAAGACTGGCCCTTGCTGCCAGACGCTTCACTGTATACCCCCGACTCCGTCACAAGCACTCTTCCCGTGGGACGTTGCGAAAAAATTCCATTCAGCGGAAATGCCGAAATCATTTTCGTGTTGACAGAGGTTTGCAAAGTTCTTTTTATTCTTGCACCGAGAGGACGCACCATCTGAAAAGTAGTGAATTTTTCTAATTTGCGGAAGGTCTCGCTTCAATATATTAATTACTTCACTCTGAAATACAGAAACTGCCACCGTGTCGTGTTCTAGGCAGTCAGAAATAAAACTGAATGATTTTATAGAAATCTCTTGGGCGGTGGCTTCTTGTTTGCGAAAGTAAATAACAACGGGGTGTACTGATGCCTGAGTATTCACCCAGTGATAGGGTTGCGGGGCGTCCTGCACGATGAAACTATAATTTTCAGCGAAATCCATGAGTACTATTGCCTCGTGTTTGCCTATGTTTGCTTTGCGCTCCCGCAAGTATCGTGCCTGTTGTTTGCTCACAAAGTGGTGAGCCTTCAGTGCCTTCAGCATATCTAAGAATTTTTCGCGGAACTCGTCTGGTGTCAGAACAATGGTTTCCAGTTGGCAACGTACCCCGCTAACCCACTGTTGCACATGGACGTAATCCGTTTCTTCCGGGTCGAGAAGTGGAGTGCTGCGGAGCAAAGTATCAGCAAAATCGGTACTTGGGCATTTGGCACACCTGTCAAGCATGCACTCTTCATTGTGTAGATCACATACTGTAGTGGATAGAAGTTCTTCGGTGCTTTCGTCTAATCCTGTAGCATGAAGCATGAGCTTAAAATTTTGGTGTTGCATGCACACGCAAGCTGTGTGAGTGCCGCTGAAAAGCCGCACCTGAAATCGCAGCTTTTTTTCCATTCCTCGTGCATTTCTTTCAAGTTGAGCAACAACAGACGCTTTTGGCGACCACGCAGCACGTCCTTTTTTCCCGGTAGGCAGTACGAGACAGCGTACCATCCTGATAGAACTCCATGATGGAGGCCTTGACTTCTTCGCTGACCGGGCGGCCTCTTCTTATTGGCACGGTGCCCAATATTCCTGATTCTGACCTGACCTTTACGGCTTGACGCGCTTGTCGTTCCGAGGCTCCAAAGAAGTTCATAATCTTTTCGCGAGACCAAGAGGGTGGGCCAATGTTAGAAGTTGTAATTTTTTCTCTCTATTTTTCTCCAGGTCAAACTTGTTTTTTTACATCTTGCATGAGTGACACGTAGTCACTCAAAACAAAATCTTCATCCTGGTTCGGCTGAGAAGTTCGTTTCTGCTGTACACCCAAAGATGTATAAATTCCTCTTTCGGCAGAGATTTTAAGTTTTCTAGCCTTCTTTTTGGCGTATGTCTCGCGGCTTGTTCTCCCTCGTTTTCGTGAGAGAGACTCTCTCCAACGGCTGCGAGGGCCTCGTTGACGCTCTCAAGTGCTACATCGGGGTCATCTTGCTCAGAAGGGGCATCACGAGCCAGAGGTGGTGGTGGTGCTTGAAAATTAGGTCTCTTCTTCAATTCGAAACAATTTCGCCGGCATGCTTGACAAAGTCGGTTTCCAGGAATAAGGTTTAAATTGGGGTGCGCATCTGCCAAGGCTATTGTAATGACAGCTGATCCACGGCGGTTTTTGACGTGTTCATAGAAAGGGTTAGAACACCACTTGGATGCAATCAGTGATGTGTACTTTTTAAAGGGATTATCCGGTCAAATTTCGTATTCATGAAAACATTTAGACCTCATTCTCAATGGCTGTAGGAGCATCTTCCACGACAAATCTGAATTTTGTGTGCTTCCCTGGAGGAGTAATTGTATTTTAACCCAAGCGTGCGTAAACGGCGTTTTCCTCTTCCACCTTCAGGGAAGCGGAGTTTCTGAGGTAACATAAGGCAAAGAACGCGCCGAACTGAAGTGCACTTCAAATTTTGTCCTCCGCGTGAGCGGTACGACGTGGTTCACCCTCGCTGCTGCGCTAGATTTTTTTCTTTTTTTTTTTTTTAGAATGAAAGGGTATTTTCGTTGTGCGGTTGTCACGCTCCACACTTCTCCGCGACATTTACAGTGGCGAGTAATATGGAATGCTGCGGTGCGTCGGGAGCACTGTGTTCCCACGGAGGAATGAGGCATAGGATATGACAATTGCAAGACTGGTGTGACGTCACGTCAGGCATGGGAGTGCAGCCGTTGATACTTGCGAAATTCGGCATGGAGTTTCGTTCAATTATCCGTCGTTGATTACACTAAATTGGGGTGTCGTTTAATAGAATAAAAATGGCCTATGTTAATCATTAGGCTCCCACCAGGTAACCATCACGAAATCTTAAGAACTTCCGGTTTTCACCGGACAATTCCTTTAAGGTATTAGCGGCGAGATGTTTTGGTGGCGCCCTCCTATAGTTCCCCCTTGTGACGTCATTACCTTGCAAACAACAAGTCCGATGGTGTTTGTAAATAGCATGGTGGAAGCTTGAAATCATTGCGCTCTCAAAGGAACACTGCCAACACCGTCAAAATTAAAGTTCTTTAATTCCTCTTATTTCCGTCGATGATAAATCCTTTTCTGACGTCATAGTCAGCGTTCGGCCAATCGTGAAAGGCCGACCACAGCGACGCTTTCGGTCGCGCACGTCGCCAATACTTGATAATGATGTGAACACACTGTACGGATGTCACCTTGTGGGCGCCCGGAACGGAGCGAAAGGAGCCGCCGATCCGTGTGCGTCAGGTCTTGAGCGTTGATGAGGGACCGCGTCTTGGTCTGTGTGGTCACATGGCAACCCCTTGCACCAAGGGAGCACGGAGGAAGTTCGGCTTCTGCAATGAAAAAGAAATTTGAATGGAACATGACTGCTCCTTCATTTATGTGAGCCATATCTGCGTGCTGCGCATACATGACAAGTCGAGCACATATGCGCCTTTCGTGCAGAAGCTAGCCTTGTACGCAAAACGCCATTCGTCTTTGAACTTTTATAACGCTAATTGGTTTGTGACAGGTATAAGGCGAACCATGTGTATTTAATATAAGCCAACGCATCCTTCCCTACAGCTTGAGCTTATACATGTCTAACGTAACACATACTACATGTACGACGAACGGCCAGCTTTAAAAAAAAATAGCTAGTCTATTTGGTTTGAAAAAGTCATGAATTGAGCGGCCGCAACTATACAGATACTGTGACAGGGTAGACACGAGTAAACACGACACAACTATCATTGTATTGTACAAAATAAAGCCAGCTTTCCTACGTACCCTGATCAGCATCCACAGGAACCGTAGATTGACTTCTTTCTCCAGAGGGACCAGCTTCATCCACCGTTACACCACCGTACAACGTACTTGACGAAAAATGAAGTTCTTTCTTCGAGACAGATTTCCGATCTCAAATGGTCGTTCAAAAGCCAACTTTTCGCTTGTCAGCCCTTTCTTAGCTTACTAGCGCAGAAGCGGGTTCCTCAAAAGGCAAGGAATAAGTCTCGATACCCAGTGTCAATAGTGCGGACACGTGCCTTTGTTTATTCATTATTTCCGATGGGTCATGTAAAGATTCCCGCACTGACAATATGGACCGAAAAAATTGCTAGAAGCGCAATCTTGGCTTGTGACGATGCTTCAATCAGCGCGTTCCAGAGCTTTGATCACGCGCCTGTAGCCTTCACTGCGCTCCAACTAAGCGCGAACCGGATCATAGTTCCGCTTTTCACCGCAGCATGCTTGACGGCTAGATTTCGCGGCGATATTATCGTGTTTCAGACGTCCACGTCAGCTGATGCCGCCCGTCGATTAGGCATCGCGTTTCGGAGTGAGGAGCCGCCCTCGGGTACAAAGGGCACAACGGGGCTGCTATGGCGACGCACTGGCGGTACCTCCGGTTAGTACAGTTAGTACACGATACCCACCGTTTCTTCCCTTACAGCCAGAAAAGAGGGACGAGGGGAAGCGGGCAGCAAACTCCGTTGTTCCTTTGGACCTAATCGCTTCGGCTATCGTCGCAGGTGGCGTGCTGTGCGGCGAAGAGGCGTTAAGAAGCGACACCGGGTAGTGGTGCGAGAGTTCAACTTCAAAAATTGTTTTCTCGCTTTAAACAAAAATCACTCTGATTAAACTTTCAGAATCAAAAGACGATCAATTCTTCTTCCAAACCCACCATATTTTGTATTTTTACTTGGACCACCTCAGGGTGGAATAAACGGCTGCTTATGCGTCAAAACGCACTTTTTGTCAACTTCAGGATTTTCTTTTTTACTGCAAGATGTTTAATTGAGCGGTTTAAAATATTTTTATAGGTTATATACCTAAAGGGCAGCCAGTAAAAAGTTATATTAGGTCCCGGGAGCAATTATATATTTTTTAATAAAATGACAAAAATGTTTATTTTTAAATAAAATTATGTATGTTTAAAAAAAAATATTTAAATTAAACAAAACTGCACAAGCCTAACCACATTGTAAGTCGACAACCGTGCAAATTTAAGAAAAAAATATTGTTGGGTGTTTCATAAAAAAGCTGATTTTTCGTAAATTATTGAGTGATGCCTAGTCATCACAAATTTTTTTTTCGTCAAAACTATTTTAGGGTATGGCTACGGACATTGTGGCCGAAGCCCATGAATTTTTTTTCCTTTTTTAGGAATCGGAGGTGGTCGAGCACAACGTCTGGGACGTTTCACGTCCCAGACGTTGTGCCTCCCCCCCCCCCCCCCCCCTTCCAACAAAATCCTGGCTACGTGCCTGCCAGGGATACTAGGTTCAATCTCCCACCCCTGCCAGTTTCGATCTGAATGAGCATCGTACCGGCGTGCGGTAGCGTATTACTGTGTGGTGCCTGTTGAAGACCCTGCAGGCTAGCGGTTGTACTGAACTGGCTAAATTCCTCATCTACAGCTGAGTCACCAGACGCCCACTGAGGCAGAATAACTTGCGGCTCTAGACATACACCAACTTTAATTTTAAATCGAGGGGCTTTGCGCCTTAGCAGCAGTTTATGATCTCGCCACCGTAACGTCCCTCTCCTGAGTGAGCCAATCAGACCGCGGCGCAGTGAGAGGCGCGAGCGCATGCGCGTGAACTCCCGGCTGTGCGGGGAAAGCCGCCATTTTCATTCATTTGCCCGGTATAGCCCGGTGGAATGCATAAATCAACATCCAAATTTGCTAAAAAAAAAAATGCAACAAGATACACCGAATGCGTGACTAAGGTGGTATAAGATTCCTTTCACCTGCGGCCAAGTTTACATCGGTCAGACCGGCCGTTGTCTTAATGAAAGAGCGCGGGAACACAAGCTTGCCGTACGCAATGATTCGGGTGGGCATCATGCGGAGCACTGCAAACGATATGTGTTTGAACCAACGTTACTAAAACCCTCAGTTGGGGAAACTCACCCTTGAAACCTGGGCCGCTGGCGTCCACCGAGACCGAGCTAAATACGATAACAGCGCCACCCTTTAGCGAAGAGTTGAAACGTGAAAGTTGCTTTATATAGCTACTGTGAGATGGCCCTGCGAGATGGCGCCACCGCCCCTTGCCCGACTCGACGCGCAGCCGTTCAGTTCCCGGAGTGGACGCTGCGGGAGAAATGGCGGCGTTGCGATCGCCATTAGCTCAGTTCTCTATGGCAGTTTCCCACTGAGTGGTTCTAGAAACGTTGGTTTGAACCAATGTTAGAGCGCACAAGGATTTTGAGAGGAAATAAGAAGATGGAAAGAAAAATAATCTAAAGTTTTTGTCTCAAAAAAGCGGCTGACAAATGCATAACCATGACATCCCTTCTCTACCGCCTCACCTTCACTTTTTCCTCTCCAGCGCCTTCGTCGCCAATGTCTGGCCACCTCGCGGCTGCAAATCGCGAAATATTCCCGTCCTTTGCGCAAAGAAATTGTGATAATTAAAAAAAAATTATGCGGTTTCTCCATCCATTTTGGTAAGATAAACAATCTAAAATTTAAACTGCAATTCTTTTGAAGTGAATATTGTCGCATCGCCGCTAACAAAACTAGGGGTGTCGCGAACCGGCCGGGGTTCGAGTTCGACCAGGTTCGACTTTTTCGAACTTTTAGTGCAAAATTCGACGAACCTTCTATTGAGGTTCGACTCGTGTGCGCATGCGCGACAGGCTGGCCAGATGGCTTCGGATTGGATGGTGATGGCTAAGGGATGAATTAAGGGCAGCGTTGATTTGTTATTTCAGTTAATACAGTACAAGAACAAATAAGTTATTAATTTTTTCAGTGATTAGAATTGGTTTCTTTTAATTGCAACTGTTTATAAAATAAAAAAACCATTTTCATAAAAAAAAAGTTCTCCAAACCTAGACATGCTTGTATCAAGGTCTGGCCACACTGTCCACAAGGTCGAACCGGTCGAATCTGGTGAAAAGTTCGAAGGTTCGTCGAACCGGTTCGACCCAGTCGAACCCCGAAAGTTCGACCTAAAAATCTGGTTCGACAAAAGTTCGCGACACCCCTAAACAAAACCGTGTTTTTCGGACCGGGTAAATAAACTATGCATAGCAGAAAGCTCAAACTTCGTGAGGATGTGACGCTAGCGGTTAGAATACTAGAACACAAACATTTGAGAACACGACGTTACCCTGATAAAAATATAATTAAAACGAAATTTCTCCGAGCCGACGTCCAAGTCTAATATTGTCAAAAGAAATGAAATTGTGGTCGTCTGTGGCATCTATTTCAATGAAGGAAATTAGAAAAATTTTGTTGTTGTCGGGTTTTTTATTGACATAAATACCACAATCATCTTTTTAATTCAGGTAACGTCATGTTCTCAAACTTTCGCGTTCTATTAAAACAGCTCGCATCACATTCTCACAGAGTTCGAGCTTTCTGCGATGTATAGTTTATTTACCCAGGCCAAAAAGAAGGCTCTTTTCTCGGGAACTTTCTGTAGATGAGCTCTGGAACCACTACGCCATATTGGGTTCATGTGTAATGATGATGTTTGTACTTGCAGGATAATATTTATGTTCCAAGCATCAAGCAAAATGTGGCGAGGTCAGTTCCGCTCTTTTCTAAAATGGATGCACTATGTATTTGAGGACAATTTATTGTCTTCAGACATACTTTTAAAGAATATTTACACTGAAGTTCAACCGCAATAAGTTAACAAGCAAAAAATATTCATATGAACATGCCAAGTGTTCCAGCGCTGCAAGCACTCTAGGTGGTTACACTGATGGTGCCAAGTGATAAAGTAACAGTGCAAAAAACATAAGAAAGTCAGTCTAGCAACCCTGGCTATGAAAGAAACTGCCTAAAACATGGTGACATGGCAAGGCTTGTAACTAAAAGACACTAGGTCATACCATCCTGGTAGCTTACAGGGTTAGATGTGCTTGAGTGAATGCACGAGTAGTTGCATATCCACCATTCTTGAGGCAGTTCCCAGGTCACTACAACTGACACCAGACGGTGTTCATTTTTGAACAGTGCCTACATAGCTTTGGTAATAAACTATACTAAACATGCCCAGAAGTCACAAAGCAAAATGTACACTAGAAAACAGGGAACACAGATGAACTTATGGATGAATGCATGAAAAGTTTGACTTTGACTAAGACAAAAAATGTGGAAAAAAAACGACACAGACAAAAAAGAAAGAAAGTAGTACTTTGGAATGTTTTCACAGAGTGTGAGTAGTGTTTTGCTTGCCCCTGACCACTTGTAAGGGATATGTATGTCTCCAGTCACAATTATAGATAACTCGAGAAGGCATGGAGTCCTCAACATGACATTGTAAGTGACAAGCTAAATGCCATTCCAAGCAATGGAAGTTCAAACAACCAACACTACAGAAACATTTGAAGTAGTACCAAAGTTACAGGACTGATGCTATAAACATAGTTCATAGCACCTGCTGCAATCAACTTTCTGCTGCCAAGAATTCCCAGTAAAAACCTATAGATGTACACTGTCTGTTCCAACCAATGCATACAAAGATGTGACTGAAAAAAAAAAAATCTAAAGTTGGCAAGAACAAAAAAAAAAGGATAATAAAAAGATGAATAAACCTAAACAAAAAATGAGTGACGGCACCCTGAAATTCTTTCATCTTATATCATATCTGAAATGCACAGATATGAGAAAAAAATTTCTGAAGACACAGGCTCTCTGCACAAAGGTGACAATGAAACAAATCTAAAACTATCAATGGGAAATAACAATTTCATGTATTTCATCTACCCGTTCCAGAAAAAAACAAAAAAGGAATTTCACTGCATGAGGATTCACTTCCAGCTTTGTACCAACAAAAATGACAAGACGCACTGATACTACACAAGGACAGAGCCCAGATTTCTTATCCCAACAAAGCATAAATCTAACAGGGTGTGCCAGAACATAATTGTCACAATGATTGGCAGTGATCATGACACAATGCAGACAATACTATGGTTTGCTAGATAAGCAAAAATTGCCCAATGTGCCTTTTTGTTTTGGGGCAGTGCACACGAAACATTCAAAACACCCGACACCAGAAGCCTTCGAAAAGAAAGTTCCAAGCTTTACTAAAACGACTAAATGGCATTTTTAGCCTAAAGTTATTTTTTCACAGCATGGGACTTGATAACACCTAAAGCTCACTGCCCCCAACTGGAAAGAAACATGAAAGCTTCATTTCAATAAATTGTGCAAGCATCCAGCATTTGGTAGAATTTGCTTCTTTCATCGCAACAAAAGCACAGTCATGACAGGAACTAATTTGTGGTTTCGAACATGCAGCAACTACCTCCCAATGTCACAATTCATTTAACTGCAGCAATTAAACGCAAAGTGCATATCTTGAAGAAGCAGGCGAGGCAAATATATCCGTGGCCGTATAGGATAACCAGCAGCCTTAAAGGCCGACGACCAGACTCGAGATTCTGCAAGGCAGAAGATCCTCCTCGCCATGGGGGAGGAGGAAACAGGCAACGGTGGACAGGGTAGAAGGGGGGAGAGGAGGAAGCGAGAGAAAAGTGGAAAGCGCGAACTGGTCGTCGGCCTTTAAGAGAAAAAGGTTGTTGCACTTCAGCAAAACCAAGCGTTATATTTACGGAACAAACCCACTGCATCTTAGCCTGAAGCATAGTGTACAACACCCCTGTAGAACAAGCAAGACTTAGCAAATGCTACGTGCAAGCTTCCTCCCATGGTTGTAATTGCACCCTGCATCATGGCTCAAACGATCATCCGACGTTTCTAAGGAAAAGGTCAGACTTCATTGCTTATCCAAAAATCTCGTGCACGAATATCACTTGCTTCTCTAAAGCACGAATGTCAGTTCCAGACCCAAACTGCTCCTCCGTTACAGTATTCTCCAATGCTATGTCTGATCTAATTTACCGGACCTACAAAAGCTACATAGACCCAAAGTGGATGACAAAAAAAAAAAAAAGGATGTACACGAGTTATCAATTTTCTGCTTTCCAAATCTTTTTCAGTCTACCATTTACAGAAATTGCTGACTCAGGAATTTTCATGTCAAAACAAGCGAGACCATGCTCTAGCGAGTACGAACACCCCATCGAGCGAAGGAAGCAAGATTCTGTTGGCTTCACCGAGTTCGTGACTTGGATTGGGCTCCCCCAATGTTCCTTTTGAGCCCACTGTGACTTATTTTTTGCCCTCAATTTCGTTCCAAGGAAGCTTCTTTCCTCTTCAAGCTAACGCACTCATTGTCTCATTCATAGAATCCTCAAACCCAGTTTCTCCGACAGGTGGCACCAGTTCTTTCGAAAAAGGTGGACTGTAGAAACGAAGCTAGTCATTAAAAACACGAGTAGCAAAAAAGAAGGCAATAAAAACGAAAATGTGATTTTGATTTTCGAACTCTTAAAATAAACCTTAAAACAACCCTGTCAAATGAGCGAAAGCAATACCAAGCAATGAAAGTCACAAACACGGCTGCAATAGACCTTGCAGAAAAAGCTGTTTCCAGGCCTTCGACAAACACCAAAACACTTGGACCCTAGTTGGAAAGAAAAAGTGTTGACCGAGATGCTGACCTTCCATGTCAGCACTGCAGAGCCATGGCATGTCAGAAAGCGGTGCCTCGAGTTGCAAAAATCTCTTTGTCTCGGGTCCAATAAGAAATTATAGTCGGTGACAGGTCAAGAACGAAGTGGATGCTCCTCCCACCCCTTTCCACTTTAGTAGAGCAAACACTGAAGAGGAGGCAACCTCCTCTCCAGCATTCGCTCTGCCAGAGAGGAAAGAGGTGAGAGGAGCTTCCACTTCGTTCTTGACCTGGCACCGACTATAGTCTGTTGTTGTCATATTTTAATAATGAGCTGGGAGGGTATGATCAAAACTACTACTAGCATAAAGAAATCAGTCTGAGTCAGCAGCGTTGGTGCCAAAGTTTCATACAGGGCACCACCCTATATATGAGTAAAATGAGAAAAAGCGCCAATGTTGCGTTCCCCTCAGCAGAGTCGCAGTGTATGGGCATAATTGGCTGCAGAAAACTACAACCACTGACAGCAGCAATCATTTTGTCTTGGCCACCATTTTAACTGAAATTTTGAACCCTGAACTACCACGCTCAAGAACAGTTTTTTGTGATGCAGGTCAACAGCATCACACATACCCAGACTTTTTTCTCATATAACAAGCATATGGCCATTTGCTTAAAAAGAGGCATGTATATATATATATGTCACCAAGCTCAATCTAAAATGGACCATAAAAATCTGTGCCTGCACGAAGCAATCTGAACTTTTCATGTATTTGTAAAGGTGTATTTTACAGGTCTGTTTTTCTTGTAAAATTACAAAGCGTAGCTCCCTTTCTGTAAAAAATAGGGCCAGAAAACTTACCAGGGTCAATGGCGGGCGGCGACGCAGACGACCGAGTAGAGCGACAGAGCGCGTTTGGGTGCACGTATTGATAGATGGCGTTACCTGCTTATCGAGACTGCTCGCGACGACCGTGATTTACTAAAATTAAGATAATCTTTTTGTAGTGTACCTTTGGTTTAAAAATAAATGTGAGAAAAAAAAAAGCAAAACTTGAAGTTAAAAAAGGCTCGAGGTACACCTAAGCACTTCTTACGAGTAGTGAATGCGAGAGCATGAGTGTTGTTCTTCCCCTCCCAGCTCCCGTGTTTAGTTTGCTTCGTGTTTGAGTCAGCCGTGCGAGCGCTGTCCTAGCTCTCCTCGCAGCTCTGACCTTGGACGCTTCGTGTTACAGGTGCGCTCGCGGCGCGGACACGCAGCAGCTTGGGGCGGCGGTTGTTGAAACTGATGCGCGCAGCGGCCAATGGAAGCCTCGTCGACACGCGCCAGCCAATGGGACCGAAGGCGAAATAGTACATCAGCTTTACTCCGCTCCTTTGGGATCGTGGAAACTAGGTGCCATTGTCTAGGCTTTTCGTGTGGTTTCAAAGCTGGGAGCTGGCTTCACTTGGAGAAAGGATTTAAGGTACCGTTCGGCACGCTTCAAACTGATAACGTCGACTCGCTCCATAAAGCAGTCAATGCTTTCGCATTAAAAAAAAAAAAAAGTGGTTGCATAACAACGCCGTTTTTGATGCCGACGAATTTCGTCTGCATGTCGTCTGCTTTCTTCGGCTACACTGTTCAACACTGCTCCCGACGCCATCTATAAAAGCGTGTACCAAACGCACCCCCACCCCGCCACTCGACTCGGTCATCTGCGTCGCCACCTGCCGGTGACCCTGGCAAGTTTTTGGCCCTATTTTTTACAGAAAGAGAGCTACGCTTTGTAATTTTACAAGAAAAAATGGACCTCTGAAACACACCTTTTATGAAAAGTTTTGATTGCTTCGTGCAGGCGTTGATTTTTACGGTCCATTGTAGATCGAGCCAGGTGACTTCAGACACCCTATATATATATATACAGGGTGTTTCACACGAGTGCCAAAAATTCCTAAAATTAATGTATTCAAGCTAAAAGGATAATTTTCTCAGGACCACATTACATAATACTTAGTTTGCTAATTAACTAAAAATGACTAACAACTTTTCAATTAGTGAAAATAGGCATACGCTTCCAATTAGAAACTTGCTGAGTGTCATCGGAAAACCCTAAATCAGTAATTTTCAGAAAGACTTTCAGCACGTGAGAAGCGTTGTAGTGCACTAAAGTTACCACTCGTGGAGCAGGTACAAGGCTAGCGGTTGCGGTAAGGCACCCGCGCGCTTTTTCCGTCTCTTATGAGAGCCCCAGCCTTGTACCTGCTCCACAAGTGGTAACTTTAGCGCACTACTACGCTTCTCATTGCGATCATAGTCGTTCTGAAAATTAATGATTCAGTGGTTTTCGATGATGCTCAGCAAGTTTTTAATTGGAACCATATGACTATTCTCACTAATTAAAAAGTTAATTGTACGGTAGTCATTTTTAGTTAATTAGCACACTAATTGGTAAGTATAGCACATTTTCTGACGTCCGCCACCATGAATGATGCGGTCCCGAGAAAATTATCCTTCTACGTCGAATACACTAATTTTAGGAATTTTTTTGTCACTCTTACGTGAAACACTTTGTGTTACTTAAATTTGACTGACACAGCTGACTTTCGATTTTGGGTGAGCAAGACTGGTAATATTTAGTATGCATAGTCGTCTCATCAATTGTAGGTGCTGCCAAGCATACCATAGAAGATACTTTCACAGCTTATGACTGCAATGCTGGTAGTTCACATAAAATTGTGCATGAATCTCACTTCAGATTTCAAACCTCTGACGACGATGAAACATAGTTTAAGACAAAACCTGAGCTGACAAACCTCACTCTTATTTAGTTGCCTTTTGCCTAATGTGCACAAAGATTGTGCATAAAAAAACAAAAACACACAACCGATATTTCAAGTTTTCCTATAACCCACAGCAGCACATCTCTGTGCGTAAGCAAATTTCATGGTACCACCCTAGAGAAGTTAGACAACGGACAGAACCTGGGCATAATGCCGAAGTAAATTCCAGTGCCCATTCCCACAACTTTACTGCAAATAGAACCTGGTCAGACAGCTCTATACTTTGACACTCAAGACTTTACTTGACACACATTGCTACTGAAGCAAGAAAAAAAAAAAGTGACTAAAAGGATGCTTTTGAAGCTACAAACATTAGAGAAATCTATGCCAAATTAAAAAAAATCATGAGAAAAGACAATAGTGGTTGCAGTGAAGAGGTACATGCTCCGCAGTCACCATCACTCAACGAGTCCCACCAACTGCTGCCCGAACCGAGTTCATTAGAGGACAGGTCTGCAATCAAGTCAACTACACTCGTCTAAGAAATGCCGTCCGTCTCAAATTAATTAGCAACTAAATATATCTAGAACACAAGCTCTCGACCGAACAGCAGTCGTATGCATCCGAATATTCATGACCATCCAGCGCGACCTCAGAGTACCCATAGGACATGCACACAATTGTAATCGAAGTCACCAGTACTAAAACAGGGCCTCTGTAAGTCGTTCAAGCTAACATGTTCAAGATCACACTGAAGTTAGGCCCATCGAAAGAATCCTTCTTGTCCTCACTTAATCTCAGACTGCTGGTCAGACATACTGTAGGTGTTTCAAAAACAAAACATGTCTCTCTTACCTCTTTGAAGAATCATACCCGTCTTCCCTGAATCTCAGTCCATTCATTCGACCGTGCCATGTTTGTATCTAAAGCCTAGCCCGTCCAAGGAGTAGCCATTTCTAGTCCATCACGAGTTAGCAACCAATCATACTAGTGGCCACAATCATCCAAAGGCCTGTTCCCATCGAAGATCACATTTTGGCTGTGCTCTGGCAACCATACTAAAGCCCAACATCCCTAAAAAAAAAAACACCCACACCAGAGCACAGTGAGGTGACTAAATGCATTAATGACTGCAGCAAGACTACAGCACATAGCGCCCCTGCATCTGAAACTACGGCAAACACAGACGTGACCATCCCAAAGGAGTCAAGTGACCCTCCACTGTGCAGTCACACAAAGTCAAGTATAGTTTGCCAAGCCAATGCACAGACAATGCACTAGTGGCCATAGAGAGCTTAGTGGTACCCCTGAAATATTTGCACTCGTCATAATCTAAACCCAGAGACTAGAAGGATTAAAGCAACGGACATGATATAGAATCGCCTGTGTCACATAGTCCATTATTTTATTTCAGCTAGTCTCACGTTTTAGATTACGTTTCCTAACCAGTTTGCCTGTGTACTTTGCTTTTTGCAACTGTACTTGTTCCTGACGATGCTGCAACTAAGCGAAAGCTCCTCTTGTTACTGAACAAAAGCCACATTTCTCGACAGAATAACCCACACAGAGCTAGTCATCCTCATAGCTGCAGCAGGCTCAAGGGTGCCCTCCAGGGATTATGCCTATTCCTACCAAAGCCTCGGCCATGTCAAAGACACACTGAAAACCATGCCACGGCGAACCCGTCCTTCAAGCAACAACTATGCACATCAAAGTACAGCCCAAGGACGAGACCGGAAACGGTACGTTCAGTAGGGCCCCTGATGCTGGTAACCCCCGTGGGGCTGCTGCTGCTGCTGGGGCTGTGACGGCGGCACCTGGCCGCTCCCCGACAGTTGCCGCTGAAGCTGGGCAACCAGCGCCGCCGTCTGCTGCTGCTGTTGCTGCTGCTGTTGCTGCTGCTTCTGCATCGCCATGAACTGCTGCTGATGTCTCAGATGCTGCTGCTGTTGTTGTTGCTGCTGCTGCTGCTGCTGTTGCTGTTGCTGTTGTTGTTGCTGCTGCTGCTGCTGCTGCTGCTGTTGCATGCTGTGCGAGGCCATCATGTTCGGCGCCCCCGAGGGCGCTGGGCCCGGCCCGTACCCTCCCCCCTGCGGCGGCCCCGGCCCGCCCCCCTGGGCCTGTGCGATTTGGGGGGGGCCGGCGTTGCCGGGAGCAACGCCCAGGTGGGTTCCTCCTGCGCCCACCATGCCTGATACGGGAGGTCCAGACTGGTTGGCACCGAGGGGGCCACCACTTCCTCCGGGAGCCATGCCATACTGAGCTCTGTGGGAACATGGACGGGGTGCATCAGGCCCGTTAACACCCGCTCACAACACAGAGTTTCGGCTTCTCCTTTCGTGTCTGAGAAAACATAAGGTTCTCTGTTCTGCTATGGTGCTTGAAACGTATCTTCGACTGGCGTGTTCGGCGTCCCGTACCGCACACGCGTCGAAAGTGGTCCCAAAGCGCCGACAAATCACGTCACGAGATCCGAAGCGTCCGTCCGTCAGACACTGCAGTCCCGGCAGTCGGTCGCGGAAGTTTGGGCGATAAAGACAAGCGAATGCGAGTGTAGCGGTTGTTGCGTCGTCCCAACTCCTAACTACAAAAGCTTCCGTTAACTGCCAAGTTGCAGGGCTACCCACAGCAGAACGGACATCTTCCACGTCCACCTCTGCTGCTGTATCGCCACCAGGGTCGTGGCAGGCAACAGCAAAACACGGTGCATGGAGGTAGGAAGCCTCTGGAGGCAACACAACACCACCAGAGGTGTGGCCAGAAGTGTGGGCTGACACGCCCCCCACAATGACCAAAACCAACAGACACTATTGGACGAAAAGGAGAACTGTTGAGCCGGCTCTCTTTTTTGTCCAATGGCGTCTCATGGTTTGGGCCATCGTGGGGGGGCGTGTCCCTCCACACTTCTGGCTTCACCTCTGGTGGCGCCGTGTCGCCTCCAGAAACTTCCTACCTCCACGCACGGGTGTGACATCACCGGGCGAAGGTCGAGGAACCACGAACGGGGATGGGGTAAACGCACCGGTCGGTGACACGTTCCAGGCACCACAGTTCTGCCCACCTATTTCCGCGAGTGCCGCGGACGAGTCCAACCTATCCTGGGGGTACACTCTTGGACGATGCAAGGGCGAACGGACAACCTGGCTATGGGCCGTGCTGGCGTGGCACCCATTTGTCACGCTATTAAAATTACAAGTTCAAACTTTCCCCTACCAAGCGCATTCTGCGTGAGGGTTGCTTCGCAGCTTGGCTGGTACGGCACAGAGCCCCGCTAGGTTGTTCCCACTCGTGCTGCCCGTGGGCCTTCTGCTCGCACCTCTCCTAAAGTTGCGATTGCGAGGTCGCGCCTTCGCAAGGGCTTCCGCGGCGAGAAAATGCATAAAACCAAACCTCCTTCCAAAGCAACCAATTCGAGGAAAAAAAGTCACTTTAGGCAGAAAGTCATAAGCCAAGGCGGCAGTAGCATCATAAATCCTTCGATGCAATGAGCACTATGCCCTTCTTATAAATACTGGTGACCGATTCCACGCTACCAGGGCGTCCTGCCAAGTTGTTGACAAGACCATCTTTCACAAAATGTGACACCTATAGAGGGCAGTCTGAGCATTATGTCAGATGGCCTTACTGTGTACAATGCATGTCACACAGATAATGTGCAGAATGTACAATTGTTAATAAAAGTTAAAATATTGGGTTACTGTCTGCCGTAGTCAGGCACCTACCGTAAAGTACCGTGCATCTGCCCATCCCATACTAAGCCCCCACCCCAAATTTTGCAACACTTGAAAAAATATGCACAGTACATATATAGGTAAAACTGATGACCTAACAAGCACCCATTCCCCAATTTTCGTGATTATCTCCATATTTTGAGTGGGCGCTTGCTCCATATTTTATGGTACTTTAAATTTCAAAAATAGGAAACAAAAGATAACATCTGTACGGCCACACACAGTGTGTCTAGCAAAAACATCATTGCGAGGAAAGCAATAGCATAAATGTTCCAGCAGTTTCTTACAAAAGCAGGCAGGAAATCGAAGCAGAAGGCACAGCTAGAAAGTACCTTTTGTGTCAATACAGTGCAAGCAGCAAGAGAGGCCGGGATTTGTAAATGGTCGGCTCAATTATTTGCGTGGCCAAACCAGAGACGAGCGCATGTTGCGAGGTTTCAAGCAGCTATTCCACCGGACCAGAAAAGGAGCACCAAAGTCTTGGTAGTGCCAACTGCGAGAGCTTTGGCAAACTGGATTGAAATGCTTTGTTAGAATAGGACAAGAAGCCAAAAGCCAAGGCTCGGCTGTCTGCACTAGCCACCTGGTTAAGCCCTTCAGCCTCCAAAGAGAAATCGAGCGGAGGAGACATTGGAAATTTGAAAGTCTAAAAACTGAAGCGCACCATGAGAGTCTCTTCAGCCTACAAGCAGCGAAACCAGCACGACCACATAGTCTTTCTCCCCAAAGGGGAAAAAGTACAGCCAATTAGAGAAACAGAGCAGCACCGCAAAAGCATAGCAAAAGATAAATCCACCCATCAATCTCCATGTGTACTGTGTTTCAGACACCTACACAATAAGCTATACCACGGAAAGCTCCAACTTTGCTTGGAGACGATACCAGCGTGGTATAATTATGCAATCTTCTCAAAAGAAGGGGTTACCCAGATCGAAACTTGCGAACGACTTTCACACTTCTCAAACGAGGAAGAGGCATCACGGCCATTTGAGCTAGGCTCGTTTTTCACACTGGCATCTTATCACCACGGCTAGGGGTACCCATCTCCGAAGTTCCAGCTTTCGTGATGCAGTTTACTTATGCAGTACGAAAAACGGTCCAAGTTTCTTTTCTCGCACCCGGTACGAGAAGCGACACTAGCTAGCTCCGGGAGGACGACGTGGCAGAGATGTCGTCGCAAACACAAAGGGGGTGAGGAGGGGTGGATCCCGCGTTCACCTGTTGGGACCCATGTACTGGGGGCCGGGGTTCTGCATGCCCGCACCGGGGCCCATCATGCCCATGTTGCCTGCCTGCTGGGGCCCCATGCCCGCACCTGCCCCCGGGTTGTAACCCTGGGGGGCAAACCCCTGGCCGGGCCCCATCATGCCGCCGGGGCCGCCCGTGCGCCTCTCCATCAGGGATTGGGGGGGAGGGGGGGGCCCGCCAGACCCCTGCATCGAGGGGGGACCCCCACCGTAGCCCCCGCCGTAGCCCTGGCCCATGCCCCCTGGGGGACAAACATTGGGGAGGGGGGAGAAAGAAGGGGGAGGGGGGAGAGCGAGAGAGAGAGAGAGTCCAGTCATGCACCAACAGGTACTACACAAACACGCACACACTGAAACTTTGCAAGCAAACGCACGTGGACAAAGAGACGAGCACACGGGGCACCGAGAGACCCACAGTTACCAGGTTTCTTTTCCCACATGGGTGAACGTAGAGTCACTGAATATTCACCGAGCACTTAAGTTTTCGAGCTTCTTGTCACCCTTGACCGAGACGGTGCTCTAGCATCAAACTCCTCGTCAGAAGTAATTCACCGTATCACAACTCCTAGCACGGGGTTAAGTGCACCTAAAAGCGCCTGGGCAGATATTATTCTAAATGGAAGAAAGGTGTCAATAAAATTAATGAAGAGGACAGTGAAAACAAACTGCTAGCTCCAGAGAAGAGTTGATGCTTTAGAGTAATGAAGAATGAATAGGGTCACTCCTCTAATATACGGAATGTAATTTTATGGCTTGGCCCTTCCCGTCCAGTAACATCACGGTGAGATTTTTTCTTCCCCAACAGATGAAGCAAACTTGGGGGTTTATATAAAAACCAACAAAGGGCATCTGGCACACCCCAATCCCTAGTATTTGAATTTTTAACATCCGACCGAAACCTTTTGACATCCAACTGAAACCTTTTAAGTTCCAAAAGAAATCTCATTTATGCACCGCCTCCTCCACAATAGACCTCCGTCAGATTGCAGGCGCCTCGGCCAGGACTCGAAACTGTCAACTGGGGATCTGTAGGCCGATGCTTTGCCTTAGAGAATCCCCAGTATACATTATAGGATATGACGGTCTAGGAACACCGAGCAACTCTAGGCAGGCCCTTACACAAAACATGTGCCACAGTTACATGCTTGACACAAAATTGGGGAGGAGACTGAGCAGCCGCACGACTAGCTGTCGGCTAGAACAGAAAACAGCACAAACCTCAAGTGCATGTTTGGTTTTCGTCGCAGAAACAAAAGAAAATACGGTAACACGATTAAAACACTGTTTGGGCACGAGTGCTTGTGCAACCAAGGCACTGCTCAAACGTACGCTTTCACGAGCACAGCATCTGCAGTGAGGCTGTAGTTTGTGAATCGGATTGTGGTTAATGTTGCCGCATATCGACATAAAATGAGCATGGAGATGCAAAGGAAAAGCTTTTGTGTTTTTGCGTAGTACACATAGCTTGATCTCTTTCCGATGCGCAAAGCAAGTCGTCTGCTTCTTGCACAGCAGTTGCGGTGACAACAGGAAGACGCCGAGCTCTGATTGGCTTTGATTGAAAGGATGGTGGGTAGACCTCAATGCTAGATGCCTTGATGTCTACCCACTATTTCTTTCAATCGGCCAATAAGAGCTTGGCGTTTTGACATCATTGCAACCCCTGCACAAGAAGCAGACGAACTTGCGCTTCGCATAGAAAGCAAAAGATAAGGAAGGATGGATTCCATGTGTGCATCTTAATTGCCCAACCTCCAGTGCAAGCATACAGTTTTAGCCCTGTAAACCAGCCTGTGAACAAGAGTCGGACAAACTCGGCTCACACATGGTTGAAGCACCGTTGAAGGTAATGAAAGAATGCATCTTGGTACAGCGGCAATGGTCTTTGGATTGATGCAATTTACTACTAAGTTCAACACGTATGAGGATCCACTAGAACAGACTCGGACCCTTCTGGAATTGTGCAAGATCAGGTAGCACTGACAAGAAAGCTATCGTGAGTTCAGAAAGTTCACTAACTTCAGTGGTTCAAACTGTAGAGAGAAGAACAGTAGCTAACACATCAAGTGTCTAAACTGTTTATTAATGGGAATAGAAAAGAGTCTAGGAGAAACCAGAAGAACATAGCAATATAATTGCTATACAAACAGCTTAGCTGAAGTTTCTGGCTTCTCATCAATTCAAACAGTATCAGGATCGAAACAGTTACTGATGCATTACCTAGTGAAACAATTTATCGAGGAAAAATCAATCCAAAAAAGCCCACAAACTGCTGCATGTACAGTAGGCCCTCAAACATCACCAAACACCTTGAAACATGCTCATGTATAAGATCCTGCAAATTCTGCAACAAATTCAAAAGTAGCAAACGTAACGTGTTCGCACTAAATAAAACAAGAGCTCTGCACGGTGCGCGACAAGACAGGTCATACCTGGTGGAGGGAGGTGATGCATGGCTGGTCCCTGAGACTGAGTGGCCTGCTGCATGCCAGGGTGAAACATCCCTTGCTGACTCACTTGCTGCTGCGTTCACATGAGCACAGAGGAGACGCTGCGATCGGTTCCGAACAAACTCGGCACACCTATACTCATAACATCAAGAAAACAGCAAGTTTTGTGCATTATTCATGCACTTCACGAGGTAGTTCTTACAAGATTTGGTTGTCGCAGGGAGGAATAGTGCGTTTGAGGATTGGAACATGCATGTCTCGATAAAATAGCAAGAGGCTAATCAAAGATGCACATACACATATCTTACTTCAACACATTGAGGGGGAAGTTAGTAAAGTTCTACGAGGAGTCAGACATTTTTTACTGCAGTTGTTGAGGTAAACACGAGTATAGGCAACATTGCCAACTTCTCACACTTGGAGCCTTAGAATACCCAGCAATTCTCAGTAGAGTGCCATGTCAAACAGCTCCTTTCAGCTCTTTAACATAAAAGTTTTTAGCAACTGTCCGGCTTAAAATTGATGCTTGGTAATTTATTAGGAGAGTAAATTCCAAAACTCCAGACAAGGTTGTTTTTATTTTTTTTAGCCGTATATATCTAGGTAAGTCACTGAGAAACACAGCATATTTTCTTGAATCTCCCCAGCTTCAGACCAATTCCTCAACCATTCCGAATTCTTTCAAAGCTCGTTAGACTTCACTAATAATTACATCTGTTTTCCTGTCCCCGATATTGCCCGACACCCTTGAACAAGGATTTCCAAATGGGCACCCAGGAGAACATGGGTTCGAGTCGAGCACCAAAACTGTATCGATTCTATCGTCACAAAGTAGTAAATTGCTTCACCAGCTTGGGTGCAGTTTCAAGTTCAACCAAAACAGACACCAATACATTGTTTCAAGCCAGGCAGTTCTACTTCCTCGTTAACACACATGGCACTGTAGCTCAAATTAGTATAAATAAACAACATCTTCAAGCTTGTAAAGGCACATTCACGCAGTGACATTATTTTATTTTGTGTGTGCTTATGTCGAGACAGTATCACTGTAAGCCACCGTGGAAACCAAGCACTGCATCACTTGATTATTATGGTAACTGTTAGTGGTGCTATCCCGACGTAAGCACCTACAACATAAACAAACGTTACTGTGTTGCCTTCAAAGAGACACTGACCCCCGTTTGGTGTCAGAAAACTACCCAATCAATATTTTCCTACAGAGTCATGTATATTTTTAATAAAGTAAAAAAACTCAACTGCTCAAAACCAAAACATGTGCACGGAAACTCGGAGGAAAGAGCTGCCGGAAGTCACGTGGCTATCGCTCCCTACCCAGTTTTTTACCGTTCCTCCGCTTCTCGGGTGTGTGAAGCAATAACGACAATGAGGACGTTGCCTGAACCGTTTGTCGTGCGATGGTTTCGCACTTATAGCTCTCCCCGTCGCTGTTCTGTGCTTGAAGATACAGTTGAACCTCGATATAACGAAGTCACCGGCACTCACTATCGGCACACACTCGTTAAATCGGGAACTTCGGAAAATCGAGAAAGACATTTTTCGGGCATGGACAGCGCGGGAAATCCGAATTTTTTCGTTAAATTATGAAATTCATAAAATCGAGTTTCGTTAAATCGAGGTTCAACTATAGATTGGCCGGTACCACGAACCACCCTTCCGAAGTAGCGGTCCCCCGTCCGTTGCAACGTTGGTCCATCGTGCGCCGCCATCGTGTCGTCTAGCCCGCGCTACATTGCCATATTGAGAATGACGTGTACATCTACTTCCTGCGATCTGTGCAACAATTTTTTTAGAACAACATATTTGCAGCTTCTTGAAAGCCACAAAAAATGGGGTTCATATCCTTTTCTATTTTTAATATTGAATGTGTGCCTTAGATGACCCACGACTTCGAATATATTTGGTACACATCAGTTTGAAGGGCACGTGACCGTGGAAAAGAGAGTGAGCGCGCCTAAAACTGTCCAATGCGCGACCAACGGTTTTCGGGCGGAAAGAATACAAATTTCGAGCCGCAAGCTGTGTTCTCGGTAGTTGGTCTCTCATAGGTCATGTTCAAATAAAAACATTGGCATGCATAGGTACCCTGTCAGTGTCCCTTTAACTGTTTTGCAGCAAAAATTTAAAGGGTCCCCGCATCCCTTAAAAATGGTTTGATTCCTAAACACTCAAATTTCCAAGAGCAATCCTGCCACGAGGCAGCAAGAGTCACTCACGGGGGGCATGCCCTGCGGCCGCATCTGCTGCTGGCGCATCATCATTTGGTGCCTCTGCTTCTGCAGCATGTCCATGCTGGAGGCATAGGGGGGAGCCCCTGTGGGGGGGGCCCCCTGGGGGGCACCCATGGGAGGGGGCCCCCCCTGCCCCTGGGTTTGGGGGGGGCCCTGGGGGGGACCCTGAGGGGAGGGCCCCACTCCACCCTGGGGCCCCAGGAACTGGGCAGACGGGTGGCGGGCACGCAGCATCGAGGACAGTGCCGCCTTGGACTGGGACAGCGGCTGGCGCTCGAACCGGGGCCCTCCTGGGGAGGCACCGAGAAGGGGAGGGAGGAGGAGAAAAATGGGAGAGAGAGAAGGGGAGGGAAGAAAGAAAAGAAAGAAAGGGAACACAAGAGAGGGAAGGCACGGGGGAAAGGAGAGAATGAGAGAGGAAAAAGATAACAAAATGAGGAAAGAAAGGAAGATTAATGAAGACAGAAAAAAATTGGAAACGAAAGTCGTAGAAGGGAGAAGGAGAGAATGACAAGGAACAAAAGAGGAGTAAGAACCCATGCATGAACCAAGTAGAGGACGTGCAAAGGAGGAAGGAAATGAAGTGAAAGAAGGTGGAAGGCAAAGGGCAGAGGAAGGAAGGTGCAAGCGCAGGATGCGGGGCCTTTCTTAATTCAATGCGAGCAACAGGTACACTGCACAAGCAAAATAAACTGGAAAGCACTGCTAAGTACCCACAGTATTGAGAGCCCTGCCCTTGCGGCACAGGGTTCAAGTAAAGGTGCATTTACCTAGGAGGAAGACATGTCACATATGCAATTTTGGGGCGATGCAACTTATTGTCTTCAACTGGTGAAACAACTGGTGGTATAAGATAGAACTATCTGGAATCACATGAATGCCACAGCACATAACAAGACTAGAGTGGATTAAGTAATGGCATTAAAATAAAGTCAATCAACGAATTTACAAAAAAATGAATAATTCAAGTACAAGGACTGCACACACACTTCTTTACTAGTATAGTCATACTTAAGATTTTAATGCGAAAGCATTAACTGTCCCATGGAGCGAGCCAACGTCATCAGTTTGAAGCGCGAAAACGGCACCTAGTTGCCCTGATCCCAAAGGTCCCATTGGCTGGCACGCGGCGACGAGGCTCCCATTGGCCTCTGCACGCGTCAGTTTCAACGACCGCCGCCAGATGGCGCTGCGTGTCAGTGCCGCCAGCGCGCCGATAAAACTCACTGCCGCAACCCCATGCCACTATACGGGCCCCGCGCCGGTTAAAACGGACACGTCAGCGCGCGCTCGGAGGCTTCTGCTCGTCTCGACGCCGACGAGCATGGCGCCGCCTCTAGCATCCACATCGTCGGACATACATGCTTTCGCATTCACAACTCATAAGAAGTGCTTAGGTGTCTTCTGACTTTTTTTACTGTACAGCATAATATCTTTATAGTAAAGTCAGCTTTTGTAGTCCCTGCTAGATTAGAACTACTATAAACCAATGCACTATTTACAAACAAACTTTCACGAGGTGTGGGCAAATGCGCAGTTTCTGTACGAGGTGTGGGCACTGCGCATGCGCAGGGACCAGATTCGCGTGAAGTGGAGCAACTGCGCCATGAGCCCTGCCAATAGCAGCGCCACCGCAGGGGCGTGACGTCAGCGCCACGTGTTGGTCTATAATGAGTGTTTCAAGTGCCTATACCACAATTATGTCATGTTAGTTATGGTAAGCTTATGAAATTGGTAGAGATATTTGGAATACTTACTAGAATACAGGACACGCAAATAGTAACAGAGTGAATGTTTTTCTTTTTCCTTCTCTAAAAAGAGGATTTTTACTCACATAGTGATTTAGTTAGAGTAATCGGCAGTCAAGTGTGTTAGAGCGCCAGAGCTTGGAGCACGTAGAACAAAAGCTGATGCTGCAGGTTTCAGAGCTTCAAGGTTCGATCCCCACTGCTGCCTGTCTCTATCAGGATAAGCATCATGCATTGGCATGCACTTGTGCAATCACTACTGTGTGATGCACATCAGAGATCCCAGGCTAATGCAGTCAAACGCCTCTACTACGAGAATGCCCGTTTAACGAAGTAAAATAAAAGTCCCGGCCAATCTTCTATATGTTTAATATGTTTCTCAGACCACTACAATGAATTCGTGTTTTACAAATAATCCTGTTTTCTGCGGTCCCATGAAGCAAAAGTGACCAGTATTACGAATTTTCTAGGTGAGAAGTAATCAATTTCACATAAATTGTGGCTCAAGTGACCCGTGTAGAGAAGAGAAATACTGTGGCAGCAGCGACGTTTGAAATCACCACCGCGCCGCCTCAGACTCTCACGCCGCTGCGCTGTGCATTCTCGGTTTCGGGTCTAAATAATTTGTTAGTATGTAACCAAGTGTCTGGATGCTACAGGACTACATTGTTGCATAGAAAGCCTGTACGCAGCAACATAGTCACGTTACGCCCTCTAGACAGAAGGTCGGACACTAACAAAATATTTCGACCCAAAACCGAGAACGCACAGCGCATTGGAGGCAGAAGCAGCGTGATGGAGGCAGCGCCACTCCTCCGCCGCGCTTTCGTCTTAAAACTGAGAATGCGCCACTCCGCTCCAAGATGAGTATTTTCCCGTGCGAACGAGTGTATTAAAAGAAGTATTTTTATTGGCAGTCTCAACTTCTTTATGCTGTCTTGGCATTTGTTTGACCGAAGCGCCGATCTTCATCAGGATCCAAGATTTCTAATCTTGCTTTATCGGAGTCCCAAATCATACCGCCTTGGAGCAGCCAAGGAAACGACCTGCGGCTCTACCCGTGACGCCAAGATCCAAGCGAAATCGGTAGAGCCGCACAGAAAGAAACGCGTCCCCTTTTTGCGCCGAACAGATGGAGAAAAGAGCTCAGTCGGCTCACTTGTGCGCCTCTGCCGCGGTGTAGCCTCTGCCCATATCCTCGCTGCGCCATGCGCCGCAGCAGCCGCGTGCGTAGCCAATTCTGCCGTGCTGCCATAGTGACCCTATTGAACCCATACTTCTGCGCCCGCTCCAGTGACAATTGCTTAGGGGCCTATGACACTGTGGCGATGAGAGCCGCTGCCCGGTTCTTAATTTAGAAAAGGCCAAACTTGCAGAGTCGGCGAACGCCTCCACTGCGTGATTGGGGGTCGACATCATTGGCTTAGTGATTGTTGCGACTCCATTTTGATAAGTCAGTCAAGTTTGTCTCGTGGAAGTTTGGACAGCGGGAAATTCGTCGGCAGCAGAGAGCGGCTGTAGGTGACGAACTTTGCCAGCGGTGGTACTGGCGGTACGACCACTAGCCTGGGGTCCTTAAATTGCGTCATGCAGTAGTGAGTACACAAACATCTGCCAATACATTTTTCATTTAGAAAAATAAAAATAAGTGGTTTCTGATTTCTGCAGCACGAGCTTTCGCCCCACATGCTCCGAGCTGCAACGCGCCAGCAGACTCCGCCATTGTTCCCTTCTTTTTGATAAGTCAATTGTCAACGTACAAATCCTCGTTTCTGATGTCGATTATACTATAGCTGGCGCTATACTGTTTCCTAATACACCTCGAATACCGCAGAGGTACGTCAATGTGCGACAGCACAAATGCGGTTTTGCGTTATTGATTTTTCGTGCGAACATGTGAGAACAGCAGGGCGTCTCTCGAAAGCCCAACCTCCAGCGCACGCTCGATGCCTTCTGGTATGCTTTGGATGCACATGCACGTGCGAGGCGCACGAGATGCCCAATCGTTATCGAAGCTAGGAAGCTCGCACTGGAGGCGGGACGACTGAGGCTGCTCCCTGTCGTTCTTACTCTGCTGTGACTAGGCATTACGATTCGTGCGCAATGGTGCTGTTGGTCCCGTCGTCATCGCTGCTGCACTCTCAAAGCACGTCATCGGCGTCATCCAACAAAACCTCGCACTTCGCAAATGACCGCATCAACATCTTCTGTGCTTATTCGGTGATCGCGCCGCACGTCACGAGTAGGGACCGATCGCGCAGTTCTGCCACATACGTTGCAAGCCTGCAGCCTCTAACTCCGGAAGGCGTCAAGACCTATCCACACTCTGGCCCGTGGAGGCCTCTTAGTTTGCCGTCACAGTTAGGATCCTGCACCGTTGCAGACGCCACTGGAGCACCACCCGCTCCGATGGGTCGAACTTGCGTCCAGCAGTGCAGCTGTTAATTGCTTTTGGATGAAGAATGGCCATAAACAAGCACCGAAAACCTAAACTGCCCAGACCACGCATGTCAATACAGAGACGGGTAACAAACAGCGCAGAGAAACGGACAGAGTAGAAGACAGAAAACAAACACAGCGCTGACTTACAACTGAACTACAAACTAGCCCATTCGTCAATGCTACAATACAGAGAAACATACTTGGCACTCCAGCATGATCTCGACACTCGATCAAACGATGTGCGACCGTGAATCGTGCCAAAAGAAGCAGCGGAGAGAGAGGCTGTTACAGCGACCATTCCGAAGTGGCTCTTACATTAAGTGCTGCCACCCCGTGGGACCCCGGGAGTCGTGTGTGCCGTTCTCTGCCGTACATTCCAGCTGATTTGTAAATCAAAAATACTCGCCCGTGCAGATAAAAAAAAAAAAATTTTAGATCTTGCAAAATGAGCGCACAGAATGGCGCAATGCTACAGGTACAGCCGGCTGAACTTGTAACAAGCCGAGGTGTTCTGGACATTGCGACTGTTTAGTTTTTGTTGACAATAAAATGCTTTGGATCGGATTATAAATCGACCCCCTTACTTCAGATTTTCAAAAATTTAAAAATGGGTAGACCTACATTAGTGTAAATAAGGCACAACGAAGTTACCTGTACTACGAAAAATTTCGCCGGTCCTGAGGACACAGTCATACAGGCATTTGACTGCAAATCCTACTGCACTAGCTAAACTTCTGTCTACAGCAAGAACCAGCATAGCCATCTCCCAAAGCCCGAGTGCTTTAGTTTTTGCTGAAAGCCAACCATAACTAACTTAGTAGACAAGCAGTTATTTACAGTGGGGTTCAAAAAAAAACAACAACAACACAGAACCAGGAGAAAAGAAAAAACAAATAGGAGCTTTTTCTTTTCTTTTTTGCACAGCGCAGTTTGGTCCCGGGGTTGCGCGACGCGCGCCGCGCGCCAGGAGATAAGAAAGAAAAACAGAGAAGCCCTCGCCTAAGCAAAGCGAAACAAAACAACTTGCGAAAAGCGGCAAAAAAAAAAAGGAAAATCCACAGAACCAGGAGAAAAGAAAACACATAAAGAGGAGCTTTTTCTTTTCTTTTTTTTTTGCACAGCGCAGGTTGGTCCCGGGGTTGCGCGTCGCGCGCCGCGCGCAAGGAGATATGAAAGAAAAACGGAGAAGCCCTCGCCTAAGCAAAGCGCACAAAATGAAGGCATAGGTGTTGATCCTGCCCTCCTCTCCTCCTCGCACTTTGGAAAGAGAAGCGAGAAGCCCTCGAAATGAACGCACTTTTCTATCCTGGTACAGCGAGGTCGCGAATGCTTGGGCAAACAAAACAACTTGCGAAAGACGGAAAAAAAAAAACACAGAAGCAAGAAAAAAAAAAACATGGAGAGAAGCATTTTTTTTTTCTTTTTTGCGCATAGCAGTTTGGTTTCGGAGTCGCGCGCCGCGCGCAAAGAGATAAGAAGTTAAGTCGTTTTTTTGGGATAAAAGGTCCGTTCATTGTGCGAGTAAATACGGAAGCAAAAATTTTACTCCGCGTAATGAACGCCCCCCCTAACTTTGCATCGATTTTTCGGGAAAAAAAGTGCGTTCATTCTGCGAGTAAATACGGTATACTATAGCTGGCGCTATACTGTTTCCTAATACACCTCGAATGCCGCGGAGGTACGTCAATGTGCGACAGCACAAATGCGGTTTTGCGTTATCGATTTTTCGTGCGAACATGTGAGAACAGCAGGGCGTCTCTCGAAAGCCCAACCTCCAGCGCATGCTCGATGCCTTCTGGTATGCTTTGGATGCACATGCACGTGCGAGGCGCACGAGATGCCCAATCGTTATCGAAGCTAGGAAGCTCGCACTGGAGGCGGGACGACTGAGGCTGCTCCCTGTCGTTCTTACTCTGCTGTGACTAGGCATTACGATTCGTGCGCAATGGTGCTGTTGGTCCCGTCGTCATCGCTGCTGCACTCTCAAAGCACGTCATCGGCGTCATCCAACAAAACCTCGCACTTCGCAAATGACCGCATCAACATCTTCTGTGCTTATTCGGTGATCGCGCCGCACGTCACGAGTAGGGACCGATCGCGCAGTTCTGCCACATACGTTGCTCTAACTCCGGAAGGCGTCAAGACCTATCCACACTCTGGCCCGTGGAGGCCTCTTAGTTTGCCGTCACAGTTAGGATCCTGCACCGTTGCAGACGCCACTGGAGCACCACCCGCTCCGATGGGTCGAACTTGCGTCCAGCAGTGCAGCTGTTAATTGCTTTTGGATGAAGAATGGCCATAAACAAGCACCGAAAACCTAAACTGCCCAGACCACGCATGTCAATACAGAGACGGGTAACAAACAGCGCAGAGAAACGGACAGAGTAGAAGACGGAAAACAAACACAGCGCTGACTTACAACTGAACTACAAACTAGCCCATTCGTCAATGCTACAATACAGAGAAACATACTTGGCACTCCAGCATGATCTCGACACTCGATCAAACGATGTGCGACCGTGAATCGTGCCAAAAGAAGCAGCGGAGAGAGAGGCTGTTACAGCGACCATTCCGAAGTGGCTCTTACATTAAGTGCTGCCACCCCGTGGGACCCCGGGAGTCGTGTGTGCCGTTCTCCGCCGTACATTCCAGCTGATTTGTAAATCAAAAAATACTCGCTCGTGCAGATAAAAAAAAAAAAAATTTAGATCTTGCAAAATGAGCGCACAGAATGGCGCAATGCTACAGGTACAGCCGGCTGAACTTGTAACAAGCCGAGGTGTTCTGGACATTGCGACTGTTTAGTTTTTGTTGACAATAAAATGCTTTGGTTTGGATTATAAATCGACCCCCTTACTTCAGATTTTCAAAAATTGAAAAATGGGTAGACCTACATTAGTGTAAATAAGGTACAACGAAGTTACCTGTACTACGAAAAATTTCGCCGGTCCTGAGGACACAGTCATACAGGCATTTGACTGCAAATCCTACTGCACTAGCTAAACTTCTGTCTACAGCAAGAACCAGCATAGCCATCTCCCAAAGCCCGAGTGCTTTAGTTTTTGCTGAAAGCCAACCATAACTAACTTAGTAGACAAGCAGTTATTTACAGTGGGGTTCAAATTCAGAACAGTTGCCAGACTGAGTCAATGGAATGAGGGGCAGAGGGCAGCACTCTTTCAGGCGTCTGTCACTTGGTACAGAAACAACGGCAGAATGAAACCCGTTGCACGAGAGAAGGTGGGGGGGGGCTTACCTGGGGGCAGGGGCTGCTGCGGGGAGTAGTAGGGCTGCTGCATGGGCGGCTGCTGCCCATACCACTGCTGGGGGGGACCCTGGGGGTACATGGTTTGCTCCGGGGGATACGCCAGGGAACCCCGGACCGGAGGGGTCTGGCATTGGGGGGACAAAAAAGAAAAGAAAAGCAACTGAGATTTTTTAAATCAATAAATAAATATCAGAAGTGTGCTATAGATACGGCTTCGTGTACCCAGAATTATTAGAAAAACTCTGAATTTGAAGGTCAAGATGGCAAAATCAGAAGCCAAAAAGACGGTATCTTGCGAATAAAGCTTGTCGAAACACAACTAAAACTAGTAATCCCGAGTATTCATTTTTTTTTTTATCTTCGATTATTGCCAAAAAGTAAGTTTTCCACGTTTATCTAATCGAGGTTCGTTGGGTACAATGGGCCAATATACTCCTGGACAAGCCACTGTTCTGCTCTTTAGTTTGGACCATACTATTTGTGCTTTCTAGAGGGAGGAGCGATTGCGTTTTTGGGGGCGAAGCTCCCCATGTCCGTCCGTCCATCTGTCCGGCGTTTGGTGCTCGTGAGCTCACGTGCTCGTGTAGGAAAAAAAAAAAATTGATAAAAAAAATGAAGAAAATAAAAAAAAATTATGAAATTAAAAAATGATGAAATTATATGTTTGCACAGTCGACAGGATTCGAACCTGTGCGGGGAGACCCCAATGGATTTCTAGTCCATCGCCCTAAAAACTCGGCCACAACTGCGGGACGAGTAGGGGGCTCTAAGATGTGGTAGTTCTCTTTCTGACATGGACCGTTGACTTAAGCGGTGGAGATGCGTTCCCACGGCTTCTAGCGGATCCAAGCTGATCCGCTAGAAGAACCACTGGCTCTGCATTTCACCGACCATAAAGCAGTAATAATGAAGTCGAAACGCAACCTGGAACTCAGCACTACCTATGAGCAATAAAAAAAAAATCAGCACCATCAGCACTGCTATGAACAATAAAATCAGTGTCATCAGCACCACCAGAGCTTCGCCCAAATCAACATCATTCACCACGTGGAGATGCGGCCTCTTTTTGAAAAATTGACCGCATCTCCACGTGGGGAATGATGTTGATTGGGACGAAGCTCTGGTGATGCTTGTCTGCGTAGACACTGACCCGCAGCATGTCGAGCCTTTCGTTCGTTTTCATCCATGTCAGAAAGAGAATGTGTGGTATGGAACGTGGTTACATACGCATTTGAGAATTTGACCGCAGCGCCCTCTCGTCTATAAACGTTGAGCCAATGCATGCAAAGTTTAACGCGATTATATACGCATTTGACCGCAGCGCCCTCTCCTGTATAGACATTGAGCGGCTACATGCAACGTTTCATCCATGACATCCCCAGCTCTTGAGTTACTACCACAACCCAGAGCCCCCTACTCGTCCCGCAGTCGTGGCCCAGTAGTTAAGGCGGTGGACTAGAAATTCATTGGGGTCTCCCCGCACAGGTTTGAATCCTGTCGACTGCGCAAACCTATATTTTTTCATCATTTTTTGCATCTTTTTGTTTTCCATCATTTTTTTTTTTTCCCGACACGAGCACATGCGCATGTTCATGCGCATGTCAGTGATGTGATTGGCCTAAGCCATTTTGGCGCACGTTTCGGAGCAACCAAAACAGTGTTTTGGCGCAGCGAATGTGGCCTTTGGAGCACCCAAAACAGTGTTTTGGAGCAGCAAAATAGGCTTTTGGAGCAGCTAAGACAGTGTTTCGGAGCAGCAAAATTGGATTTTGAAGCACATATTCTTAGGAAAATAAAAATATTTGTTTTAAGTGCTGTACAAACGAAGGGCACTTTGTGTTGTGTTGTGTTCTGATGTGACGTGTTGTGACGGAACTCGCTGCTTTTGTTTTTACTGCTCAGACATCCCACAAGTGTACAGTGCTGTAGGCATTGCCAAGCAATTTCGAAAAACCGCTTGCCACTGTTTTACTGGTTCCCGACGTGCCAGATTTTCGTCAAAAGTAAGCGAACGTAAAACAATGAATTGCAAGCGTTTCGGCTGGTGCCTCAGTCACGCAATCATGTTCGCATGCATGTGAGGCCAACTTCGGTAGGCTTGCCGTTGGACATGCTTCGTCGCGCGAGCGCAGTCAACGGCTGTCCGATCGAAACCGAAACCATGCCCCTCAGCTCTGTCACTAACTTATCCCCAAAATTGTACACAAAATGCAACTTTCGAGCATGCGACAAAAACAGTCCAGTGGCGCGTGCTTGCCAGGCCGGAAAACAAGGAACAGGCTAAACACACAAAAAAATAAAGAACCTGAGTGCATCGATGCAAGACATTGCGAGCCAGACTGAAAACGTTCTTGGAGAGCTTTGCGCAACAACTGAACTCGAGACAAACAAGCACGCTGTGCGGGTTCAGCGGGCAGGCATTGCCTTCTTTGCTTTAGCTAACTTCTCTTCACCAACTTTCTTTCTCGGCAGATTTTTCACATACCGAGGTCCCTCTCGAAAGAAGGCCCACCAAGAGGAATCTAGATAACCAATACTTTGACAGAGCAGTCTTTGAATTAAAGATGGATTTTTGTAGTAACGTATGATTTAAACAAGAACAGGAATGTTGATAAACATGCGGCGGTACTTAGTTTCATTTTAGAAAGTACCATATCTGCAGTGATGTGGGGACGGCAACATTCGACGTCGCGCGACCACGGTGACTGAAAGGCAGTGACCAAATATAGTTTTCCCGCGGCCGTTGCTTCAGCTCACAAAGTAACTCCAGCCGCGCAAAAACGTTGTTTCGTTTAACAGCATGACGGCATGGCACGCTAGCGTCGGAGCGTCTGCACACATCCGCGTCTATCGCTGAAATTATAAAAAAAAAAGAGACGAGAGACGAGACCCACGAGACGAGAGCGCGAAACGCGAGACGCCGGGAAAACCATGCAAGACCGGATGGACAATTGATGCACGGTACTTTGTGTCAGGCAGCCGCTTGCGCCACATAACACACACCTGTTCAATTACAGTACTCAGTTTAGTTTCAGTTTTGAAAGGCGACCGATATTGGTCCTTTGGGGCAGGCTTGGCGCAGATTACCCATATTTTGGCGAAATGTAGCAGGATGTAGCAGGGGTAGCCCCTTGGCGCAGTTTGGCGCAATTGGCGCAGAAATCACATCACTGGCATGTTCATGAGCACCGAGCACGAGCACTGGACATACGGACATGGCTAGACCCTAAGGAGCTTCGCCCCTAATAAACCAAAGCGTTCAGAACAAAACAGATGCCCATTTTGTTCCGAACGCTTTTGTTCACGCACACCACGGTGCATGAATGCGACGCCGATGCCCAACGACTTCGCCGTGACGTGTCGCAGATATTGCTGCGACTTTTTCTTCTTTAAGCTCAATTAGAGGGAATTGTAATGCTGTTTCACGGGACAAGAAACCCCTTGGATGGTTCAAGGCAGGAGCCAACGTTTCATTAAGAAACTTATAGCTTCTTCGGAGCTAAACTAATCTGCAGCTTCGAGGTCTTAGGGAAGTTTCTTTTCAGGGTTTTTCCACCGACCTCCACTACCTTCGCATTTTTATTGTTTCACGCACTAGTTTATGTCTTCTCGCATTAGTGTACCTCTTTGTCGCCTACGCTTTGTACGCCCTTTTAGTCGTCACCGGGCTCAAAGCTTCACCGCAGCACGAGCCGGGCACAATGAATAAAGTCATTGCAATCAGCGTGTGTGTGTGCACACGGGTGTGTATGCACGGGCGTTCAGAACAAAATGGAACAGAACCAAAACGTTCCCTCCCCTTTTCCCCCGACCCACCTGCCCTCCAAGTGCCTTGGCCTTGCGAGGGCGCCTCTGCGTCTTGGGTTTCTTGGCACCCCCACGAGGAGATGGGGCACTGTGGATCTCGTGCAGCACCACGCGCTTGGAGTCCTCCAACAGCTGCATCTGCAAGGAGGAAGAAGGAAGGGAGTCAGTACCACCCGCCCAACCTGCGGTGCACGGAAGCCACACCGACCTCAGCGAGGCGGCACGGGAGAATTAACTGGCCGTCTCTCCGGAGTACCCCGAAGGTGTTCTAAATGCGCAGCATTCGGGCGCCTCCACTCACGTCCGCCCGAAACCACAATCTGTGGGACGCATCGCGCACCGCACTAAACGAATTCTCTACGAATGGTCGGAAGCTGCGTAATGACACCTGGCTTCCCTGTCGTGGCTGGGCCCGCCGCTCGCACCTTGCGGCGGTGTCCCTCGCTCCATTCTCTCTCCTCGCTGCGCCCACTGTTGTCGCCCCCTGTGCATCTCTGGCGGTACACGAAGCCCACGAGCAAGAGCCTTTTTACAGTCACCAAGAGAGAACGGCAAAGCGCATCTTTCGAACGTCCGGCCTCCAGCACATGCTTTGTCTTTTGCTTCTGCCGTTCTCACCTTGTCAGCGACTACTGTATACGCAGGCCGCTTCATTGCTGCTGAGTGCACACCGAGGAAAGTCACCGGTCCAAGAGCGGTTGCCGACTGCAAGCTCCGCACTTTGCGCTCTATTGAGGCTACGTCCGCAAATGCGCAAGTGCTTATGCTGGCCTTATAAATGCTGCGCATTTAAAAGCGCGGCACCACTCTGCTCAAATGCAGTGGCTCCAGCTTATGGGGTGTGAACGAAAACGAGAGAGAAGCAGCAGCACAGGGAGAACGAGACATTCTCACCCGAACGACGAGCATGGCGACGCGGTGAAACCTTTGCCAGCGACATTGATTCTTGCAGTTGCCCTTCGGGCTAGCGACGGGACCGAGAAGTCCACGTTTGGTGCCCGACGCGGGGCTACAATTCCGCGAGCTCCGGACGGGCGCCACTCGCCTGTAGATGGTGCTTGTCGGGAGGCGGCGGCAGGTGCGGGTGGTGCGGAGGCAGATGGGGGGGCAGGTGGGGGGCCGGGGGGGGCTCCAGCAGCAGCTCCTCGGGCGGCAGTGGGGGCGGCTCCGCAAAGTAGCCCAGGGGCTTGGCCAGGGAGCCGTGGGTGTGCCACAGCAGGGCCCGGTGAGACTCCTCGGGCCGGGGCTTGCGCTCCATGCGCACCGCCCCGAACCAGACCCAGGAGAGGGGCGCAGGGTTGCGGTGGCCCTCCAGCAGGTCCCAGGGGCTCACACACTGCTTCTCCGACACTTGCAGGCCCTGGGGTTAGAGTCAGGCACGTCTCAATCATACCCGACACGCTCCAAGAGGCACGCAACACGAGCTGGACACAGCCTGCGTGTGTGTGTGGCATCTCGTGACATCAGGATGTCACGTAACCTATCGGCATCTCGTGACACATTGACATCGCGGGACGCCGTGACACTGAAGTCATTAAAGCAATATAGCCCCTATGGCACTATGCCGTATTTACTCGCATAATAAACGCACCCCCACAATGGGCATCAATATTTTGACTTTTTTCTTTCTCTCCCGTAATCAACGCACCTCAGATTTTCAGATCCGCGAGTCTCGAATTGCATCCAATTTAGCAAGCCACTAAGCCCGTTTTCTTTTTCCGCCAAGCGGTCAGGCCAAGTCAAGCCAAGCCAGGCCAGGCCAGGCTGCTCACGTAATGGCCGCAAGTGCGTAGTTGCAGTAGTTACGGAAGTGATCAACCCTGAAACCGAGTGTCAAGCACACTTGACGAAGCTTGGGTCGAGGAATTGCCGAGCCCCGGACATTCTTCGTCTATCGGATGCACTGATGTCAATAAACACGCCGTCGTCTGTGGTCCGCTTTCGGACAGTGAAATCGTGAAAGTGGTTAGGCCTAATTTCACATACTCTGGGTAAATGCATTTATTTAATCCGCAACAGAACGGCACAGCGAGGTGCACGCTGTGCTGTATGTAGGCTGAGAGTGCCTGGTAGCCTCTCAGTGAACGAAACTTGAAACTTTATCCGTGCGAGCGGGCTTCGGCGGTTGGACTTCGTACCAGTTCTTGTCTCCGTGAACGAAACTTCATCCATGCGAGCGGGCTTCAAAGGGGTGGGGGGTTGGACTTCGTACGAGTTTTTATACGCTTAGTCGCGGATTCTACCTGAACGTGCCCGCCGGATACTAGCAATATATATCGCCTAAGAATGGTCGTGTTACTTTTGGTCGTGTTGCTTTTCGTGCTGAGTGAGCTTCGTAGGGTGCTGTTCCTTCGGCAAAAGGCACCCCGAAAGCGCCCTAAAAAGGTTTGCAATTTATAAAGCATGGTTATTGTGGCGCGCCCCCCCCAGCCGTGGGTGCTCCTCCATCACTAGAGACGTGCCACAGTACCTTGCCGTGTCATATTGGCACCTAATATGACATTTGCACAAAGTGTGTAAATGCAAAAATTTTACCCCGTGTAATGAACGCCCCCCTCCCCCAAATATGTGTCAATTTTCCGGCAAAAAAAGTGTGTTCATTATGCGAGTCAATACGGTATTGCTTACATGACCTTAACCTGTGTGTCAGTCGAGTGGAATGTGCCACTTTTCTCGCGAAATCCAGCCCTGTAACACATTCTGCATAGAAGGGGGGCAGGGAGGTAGAGTGAGTGTCCAGGCGACGCGAGTGCAATCAATCAATCCTGGTAGCCTTCGCTTCAATTCACAAATCTCCCGACTTCCACTGGTAGGCAGACAGATCAGCGGCCTGCATGTGCTTTGGCCCAACCCAGCTATAACAAGCTTCAGATTTCTGCATAGTGTATTCATTAGTATATGAGTAGTTTTTGATGAGTGAACTAGCACTTATGACTGTTAGGTCTTACTAAAAATATTGTGGCTTCTCTGTTAAGAAAGTAGCTTGTTGTAATTAAATTGTTAAAAGCATAATGATTGAAGTATGAGCATATGATACTCTTTGTTCTCAGTTAAACCATCACAGTTTATGGACATAAGAAGAGCCCTCCCTCCCAATACAGACAAAACGGGAACACCTCTCACCTGTTTCTTGTCAATGGAATCAAAGCCTGCAATCTTGTTGCCCTTGGTGTCGATCAGGCTGCCCATCGGTTCGCAAGTGATCACTTCACATTGCTGCTTCACCAAAGGCAGAAGCTGGTGCACCATCTTGATGGCGTCCGTGTCCAGGTCCGACACCTCTTTCTGCGGCACACAAAAACGACAGAGAGGCGAGCTTATTCAGACACTTCGGTCCAACTTATCCACAGAGTGCAACGATTCATTCAACCACTGTAACATTCCAACAGATTGTACATTCTCCCACTCTCCACCAAAAGAGCAAAGCACACGAAAAGGGTGTAAGATAAATTTCACTGCACAATCCAAAACTTAGGAAAACTGCTTAATTGGAATCCTCAGTCCTTGTGCATGGTAACGTGACTACACTTCAGACAATTACCTGTTGCCAGGTGCATAAAAGACGCACAATAACTCCACCACAGACATCACAATATTTTAATTTATGTACTTTATAATTTTAGTTTTCTTGTAAGTGATGATAGGAAAAGTTGCTACCGCTGTTAAAATTCAGATTGCCCGTCCTATCATATAAATTGTATGAATCCAGGTAGTGGAACTTTCATGCTGTACCTCTCACATTGTGCACAATGCCACCAAAAGTGCAGGCGAGAGACTGCATCACTACATACAGTAGACTTTCATTCATTCAAACACTAGGAAGCCATGAATTTTAAAGCAATAGCTTTAAGGAGCTCGTGTTGCAGGAAAGTCGGTGTCGGTGGGATGGGAAAATCTTGATAAATCAGTAAGTAAATCATTTGCCCTAAAAACAAATTAGGAGAATTTTGGGTGGAGCGAGACCGAACCCACAACCCTTCAGTTGCGAGCCAGACATGCTACCCACTGGACCAGACAAACACACTTGCACGGCTTGGGAACAAGCTGGCGTCTATATTTAGCTATCGCGTTCCACTCTTAAAGGCGAAGCTCAAGCGTCCTCCTGTAATTTTGTCTGAATTATCAGAAGTTTGAATTATCAGAAATTTATCTAAATATGGTGCAAGATAAAATTATGATTCACCATATGAATGGCTACATGTACAAAGCAGATATCTGATGATTTCCTCTACATAGGCCACCTGATCATAAGCAGGTATGCCGTCCATGAAACAATTGTGAAATGTGTGACATAAGCTTCGTTATCCCTCAAAAATGTTGTTTATCATGGATTCTTTAAACAGCACATGACAACTCAAAATAAAATTAAGTTTGCTCATCAGGGCAAGAGGTTGTCTAATGTTAACTATTAAGCAGGAACACATGAGCGATGAAAATGGGCACCCGCGCGGCAGTTTTCATAACAACTTGCGCGAACGCTGCGACCTGGACCTATGCCGTGCCGCCACGTCGCAGCGTCGGTGCAACTTGCTCTGGAAATTTCCACATGGTGCTCATTCTCATAGCTCATGGTGCCCTGCTTGAGCCCCGTTGAGTGCACTTCTCACTGAGCGCCAGTTGCCTCTCTGCAGTGCACCGGTGCTCGGAGGGAAGCACACTCAAGGGGACAGCGAAAACAAAAGGTATGAAATACAAGAGAACGCAGTTCGAATTAAACGGCTTAGGAATACATTAAAAAAAAATCACAACATCTCCACGTGGTGAATGATAATGATTGGGGTGAAGCTCTGGTGGTGCTGATGATACTGATTTTATTGTTCATAGGTAGTGCTCATGGTGCTGATTTTTTTTATTGCTCATAGGTAGTGCTGAGTTCCGGGTTGCGTTTCGACTTAATTATTACTGCTTTATGGTCAGTGAAATGCAGAGCCAGTGGTTCTTCTAGCAGATCAGCTTGGATCCGCTAGAAGCCGTGGGAACGCATCTCCACCGCTTAAGTCAACGGTCCATGTCAGAAAGAGAACTACCACATGGCAGAGCCCCCTACTCGTCCCACAGTGGTGGCCGAGTGGTTAAGGCGATGGACTAGAAATGCATTGGGGTCTCCCCGCACAGGTTCGAATCCTGTCAACTGCGCAAACGTTTTTTCTTTTAATGTGTTGTCTAAAGACAAATACTTGGGATAACACATCTCACGAAGCTACACAGAATACCCCTAAACAACCTCACAGAAATTGATCTCAATAAATTCCAGAAAACTGGCAAAAAAATTTTTTTTGAAAGAAATCATTTTAAACAAAAATTATTACATACTGTGGAGAGGGGCAAATAGCAGTCAGGAAAACAAAAAAGTGCATACCTTGAGCTTCTTCACCAGGTTGAGGTACTGCTTGCGGGTCTCCTCTCCGGACAGACTGTCAGAGTTCTGCGTGGTGTGGATAAGCACTGCCAGCATGTCCAGGACAGTGCAGAACAGCTCACTGGAACAGTGAAGTGTCGTGGTTCCTTTGGAAAAGCTTTTTTACTTCAAACTGACAAGCACTGCCCTTGGCAAACAAAATTTCAACATTTATTGGTTTACAAAATACTGTAAACGACTAAATTTTCGCGAGGACCTAATTTTCGCGAATTTCGCGAATCGCCTACAATTCGCAAAAAATATGTCTCGCGAACAATTCGGGCAATGTGTGAACGCTACGGAAGCTACACTCGATTTGCGAAAATTAGAACCCGCGAATAATTTCAAATTTTCAGCTTTGGCCCGATTCGCGAAAGTCGTTTACAGTACCTGATAAAGCATAGTTGCCATCATCCTTCAAAACTATGCAAAAGTTTGCCACTTTTGTGATTGCACAAGGATCATGTGACGAGCTAGTTGGTTATACATTACAAAATTAAAAGTAGCGCTAAAGACGAGGACAAGTGGAAGACACTGTCTGTGTCTTTCACTTGTCCTCGTCTTTAGCGCTACTTTTAATTTTGTTCTGCGATTGCAGATGCAGCAATAAAATGAGGACCATTCTCGAGGACAGTGCTTTTACCTGCGGTAATCTCTCGTTAACTCGAAGCTGACATCACCATAATCTTTAGGTGTGACTGTAACTGCCCACTGACCACGATAAAATTTAGGGCTTCTGGCACAACCCAGCAAAGAACTGAGGAGTAACATTGGCCACAGGGGGATATTTTGACGTGTAACCAAAATCTCTGTTCCACGGTGCCTTGCTGCAATGAGCTTCAGCCAGGTTGCGGGTACTTCAGCAGAAATTCGAGCCCGCCGACCAGAGATTTGTAGGCTGGCGCTTTGCCTCAGAGGCCCCGAGGCAACTGCATCGACAATGACAGTCGAGGCAAGGAAAACTGAAAAGAGAAAGGGCGGGGCTCACAAGTTGGAGTGTAAGTCAACGACCCCATAGCTGATGAGCTGCACCAGCACCAGCGCCCAGTCGGTGGTCAGGGTGTTGCTCCGCTGAATCATGTCGAACATTCCGCCGACGAGGCTCAGCCTCAGCAGCAGGGCCTCGTGCAGCAGCTGACGCCCCTTCAGGTCTTCTGCCACGGGCTTTTCCTTGGAGCGGAATTTATCGAGAATGAACAAGGTCATAAGTTTGGCAGCGCACCCAAGACTGTTATGAAGCACCACTCACTGGAATGTCGGGAATGTAGGTATTCCATCAGCGCCTTTGCACATGCAGCAAACTTGACACGAGGGATGCAACGAGAAAGTGCAGAATGACAGGACAGAGTCTCCCGCAATCCTCTCCCTCCTGAGGTTTGCTTTGCATTTGTTGGCTCTGTCCTTTCTAGACCCTTGCTAGTTGCTAGTTTTTATTACTTTTGACCATCCTGCTCTTTCTTTTAGCTTTTCCTCCTATAAGGGTCCTCTTACCCACATCACAGGTGGGCATTTCCGCGTCAGATCGTACAATGATGGTCGGGGTCATATTTCGTATGTTTATATAAAAAATATAAGTGAAAACCATGTTCTTGGGAGAAGCATTCAGCTATATGTGAACGCCGTAGCTAATTTTCTTCCGGCGTTATAAAATATTGAAGCTCGAGGCATGGATATTGCCAAAGTTTCACTATGATACTTTGCACAGCCATCAATTTCACACTGAAGCATGCACGTAGTAATAATATTTTTAAATTTATTTTTAAGTGTTTACAACATGTAAACAGAATATTAAAACTTACAATAAAATATTTTTATAAAAAAAAAGTTTACGAAACATGTCAAATAAGCACGTTCTAAGGCACATTCACAAACTATTTACCAATAAACTACTTCATACGAAACAATGCAAAATGCATAAAAATAATCATCTTTAAATGCATTTTTCAAATATATATAAAAGATATGTTTAGCCATTATTACAGTTTTGTTATTAATGCAGAAATGCAGCTAATTTCTTTAAATGTGGCAAAATTGCGTATCATAATTTAAACTCCATCTTTTATTTTCTTTAAACTCCCCGCAGCGACAGCAGAAGGACATTCGGTAACCGTCTCTGCATTTTTACAGTTGGTGGCCCTTAAGGCGTCTTCGGGCAAGGTTTGCCGCGCGGCATTGCTACGCTTCCAGAGCCAAGTTCCGTGGACACGACGGAGTGCCTTCCACCACATATCTACACTGCAACGCCAGGACTGCCATCTACACAGGCTATTCGTAACTACGGAACTTGTTATCGCTCGCTCCAAGTGGGCGGTGTCTGCGGGTGTTACGATCACTTTGGTGGCTGGCAGCGACAGCGGAAGGACATTCGATAACCGTCTCTGCATTTTTACAGTTGGTGGCCCTTAAGGCGTCTTCGGGCAAGGTTTGCCGCGCGGCATTGCTACGCTTCCAGAGCCAAGTTCCGTGGACACGACGGAGTGCCTTCCACCACATATCTACACTGCAACGCCAGGACTGCCATCTACACAGGCTATTCGTAACTACGGAACTTGTTATCGCTCGCTCCAAGTGGGCGGTGTCTGCGGGTGTTACGATCACTTTGGTGGCGGCAGCGACAGCGGAAGGACATTCGATAACCGTCTCTGCATTTTTACAGGTTGGTGGTTTACCTTTCTAAGTCCTTAAAAGTCTGTATTTTGCTGTCGCTGTTGCTGCCACAAGTGTCCTCTGTTGCGCCGTGTTTTGCCTTGTGTAGCTATTGTAGCGGGGCGCAAAACAACTATTTTTACTGCGTTTGGAACTCAGAGTTATGGTAGATTCAAATCCTGAAAATCTGAGTGATGTCGCCAAGGCTACGGGAGAGAAGCCACCCAATAGCATAAAGGAAATCGTCAGAGTTCTAGGTGAACTAGTAGTTAAGCTAGATGCATATGCGACAGACATAGAAAAAGATGTCGCGAAGGTGTCAAGTTCGAACACTGAGATCCATGCCGAGCTCCTTGGTATACGAGAATCGATCACATTCCTGAACGCGGATGTTGAGCAAGTCAAGAAGGATGTCGTGGGCTTCCACCAAGAGCTAACGGAGGTAAAAAAACAAAGTTCTCGGCTACTCCAGGAAAACCAACAGCTCGGCAGGGAGCTCAGTGAAGCAAAGAGGGAAATAGTAGAACTGAAACAATACAGTAGGAACATGAATGTCGAAATCAAAGGGCTTCCGGTTGCTGCAAATGAGGACCTGACATCATCTGTGAGGGCAATTGCTACATGTCTTGGAACCGCGGTATCTGAGAGTGACATCGACGTTGTACATCGGGTACAGTCGAGGGACAAAAAGAAACCCAATGTTGTGGTAAAGTTCGCCTCTCGTGGGGTGCGTGACAGGCTGCTATCAGCGGCTAAGAAGACGAGGTTAAACACCACCCACCTTGGATTTCAGACTAATGATCCACTTTATATAAATGAACATCTTTGTGTCGGAAACAAGGTATTACTAAACAAAGCTCGCCGGGCAAAGCGAGAGAAAAACTGGAAATATGTTTGGTTGTCACAGGGCAAGGTCCTTATGCGGAAGACTGAGAACTTGCCTGTCTTGCAGATCACGTGTGAGGGGGATTTGATCAGGGTGGTGTAACTGTTCTGAACCTGACGCAAAGACTTGTGTTACTACGTTTATCATGTCTTTCACTTTTCAGCATGTTGAACAACTGATACAGAACGAAGATAAGCTTTCGATTTTCCATTAGAATGTACATAGTTTACGAAAAATCTTTAACTCTTTATTTAGGCACGTTTCCCAGCATATGCCTGGTTTTGATGTAATCGCAGCAAGTGAAACTTGGTTAAAGAACAATGAAACCATTGTTATGCATGGCTACAATTTATCATCTCTTCCACGTGATACGCATACGAGAGGTGGAGGAGTCGCGTTTTTTGTAAAAGAAAATATTGTTTTCCAGGTTCTATTGCCTGCCACTATTAGTGATGATGTCCTTGAAGCACTTTTTATAAAGCTTGATTGTGGCGTAATAGTCGGTGTAGTGTATCGACCTCCAAGCTCGTTAGTAAACTGTTTTCTTGTAAGATTCGAGGCAATACTTACGGCACTGTCTAATGGACAGAATGACCGCTTTGTAGTTGTTGGAGACTTTAATATTGATCTGGCTAGTGATACGCATAATAGCTATACGCTGCTTTTAGAATCTTTCAACTTATGCAACTTTATTACTGAACCTACTCTCATTACTAGCACCTCCAGTACATTAATTGATCATGCTCTTTATAATACTGATATGGATGTCCATGCTGGTGTTTACCCAAGCTTAATAGCTGACCACTTGGCCATTTTTCTTGTTTTACAAAAAGAGATCATTCATAAAAGAAAATCTTGTCGTCCTGAACAGCACACTAAAATAGATTATGCGCAGCTTCGCAGGTATTAGAACGACTAGATATATACTTTACTTATAATCAAAACGTTCACATTGAATACTAGAACTTCCTTACTGGTCTCAAAAACGCGATAACGTTGAGTGCTGTAAAAAAGACGTCTAATAAATACAATGTACCGGTTTGTCCTTGGATGACGAGCCAAATTTTTAAGAAAAAATAAATGGGATCAAAAGGGACACAACTAAGAATTACTTTTAAGCCATTAACATTTCAGACGATCATTTATGTTGAGAAAACAATGAAAGATATACTCACTAAACTTAGGCAGTGGATGAACTTAATATTGGGACATAAATGGAGCAATAACATGTGTACTGATTTTTGAACGAACACAGATTTAAACATTTTACTAAATAGGCCTCCGTAGAACTCATGGCGTAGTACGTGATCCTTCATTGCACCAATTTAGCTTGTAAAAGAAATTTAGTAATGAATAATTTATCTAAGCCGCAAATACCGTAAAATTAGCGGCCAAGTTGAAGATCGCCACCCCCTCTTTTAACACTGGGAGGTACACATCCCCCCCCCCGATCCCCCGACGTCACGCATGCGACGGATCGAGGTCACGGGCATCTGCGTCCGTGTTTTTGTTGCGACTGCGCGCGTGAAATGCAAATCTGCTGCGTTTGCGATCTGCGCTATCCGTTCCCGAGTTTTTAGCGGATTCCCGTGTTTTTGCCCGTGATATAGATTCCTAGCTGTAACACGCGCGAGTTGTTCCGCGTGTATTATTGCATCGTGAAATGCGATTCTGCTGCAGCCGTGATCTGCTTGATTCGTTTCCGTGACATGCGGGTTTGCAGTGGATTCCCGCGTTTTCGTCCGCGATCTGCGCACGCAATATCGGTTTCCGCGGTATCCGTTCCCGTGAGATGCGAGTTCTCGGCGGGTTTCCGCGGGTCCATCGCGCTGTGAAACGCGGGAATCTGCTGCGTCTGCAACCTGCGGTATCCTTTCCCGTGACACAGGAGTTCGTAGTGAATTCCGGCGTGTTTATCGAATCGTGAAACGCGAATTCGCCGTGTCCGTGATCTGCAGTATCAGTTCCCGCGTCACGCGGTTTGTAGCGGGTGCCCCGGTTCTTATCATTATTTCTGATAAAATTTTGCTGTGGCATCCCCAAAGATAGCCCACCCCATGTTTTTCACCATTTATCTCTTCATTTTGGGTGGGCGTTCGCTCGGAATTTTACGGTAGATACAATTCCTATTAAACTATTAAAAGATAATATTGATATTTTAGGCGTTCATCTTTTACATCTGTTTAATCACACGTTAGAGAGTGGAATATATCTTAACGAGCTGAAGATAGCTAAAGTAGTACCTATTTTTAAAGATGGAGATTCTTCGGCACCGTCCAGTTACAGACCAATTTCAGTTTTAAAAAATATTATGCAAACATATAAAGGAATTTATAACTAAATACTCAATATTTTGCCACAATCAGCACGGATTTAGACCAAAAAGATCCACGTCCTCAGCTGTTTTTGTCCTAACTCAACATCTCAACAGAGCTCTCCATGAAAGTAAAATTGCCGTTGTTGTATATTTAGATATAAAAAAAGCATTTGACACAGTTAATCATAGTATCTTGCTTTATAAACTCCATCAGTATGGCTTTCGGGGAAAAACGTCGGAGCTGTTTAATAGCTATCTCTCTTACCGTAAACAGTGCGTAGTAATAAATAATTTCATCTCTACCCCCCAAACGGTGTTATAACTAGTGTACCACAGGGCTCAGTTCTTGGGCCCATCCTTTTTTCTCCTTATGTAAATGATTTTCCGTCGATTTTAAAATACTCAGAAGCATTAATGTGCGCCGACGATACGGCACTGATTTTTGTTGGGGATACGATAGGCGAATTACAGGATAAAATCAATGAGGAATTGACTAGGGTACTATCATGGTTCACGAGCAATCAACTTACAATCAACCTAACGAAATCTAAGTCTACAGTGTTTCAAGGCGATTAATTACGACGAGATAGTTATACAATTAGATAATACGGAATTACAACATGCTACTTGCTATAAATTTTTAGGCGTTCTGTTTGATTCTGATATGCACTGGAAAAGCCAAATTAAGCACATGTGTTCGAAAATTGCATATGGTTGTTATACATTATTAAAGGCGCGCAAATGTTTTGATTTATTTATTTTGCACATACTCTATTTTGCATTCGTGCACAGTCAGCTGGTTTATTGTATTGAATCCTGGGGTAATACTTATGCTGCATACTTAGATCCGGTAACTCGCTTGCAAAAACGGGCGATATGATTTATAACATTTTCAAGAAACACTAACCCTAGTAGACCCCTTTTCCGATCACTAAACGTGTTGCCATTCAGTTGTATTTACAAATTAAAAATAGCTCAAACAGTTCGTAAAATTATAGAGTCTAATGAACCCCTTTCTTTGAACTTATTTCGATCTCCCAGAAGACAAACAAGGGCTGCAGCGAATTATATGTTTAATTTACCGCCATGCCATAATGCATATGGACAAAGGCTGATTGAATTTTATGGTGCTCTAGTTTGGAATGAAATACCTATTAATATAAAGTTGAAAAATAACTTTCTGCCCTCCTTAAAAAAATTCTTTCATGATTATGAAATGCAGTTACGCTAATTACTTTCTAGAACGTGATTTCTTTTGGTTTTTTGCGCACTGCATGAGTCTCTTGCATTCTTCCGCTTTTTTAACCTATACTACGATTGGACCCCGGCTACGAGTCCAAACAGTTTTTGTGTATTTTGAAAACAAATTTGGAAATAAAGCACTGAATGAATGAATGAATGAACCGTTTACAGTGGCTTGAATTAACTTGTGATGGCAAAACATTGAGCAACATATGATCTCCTTAAAGAGAAGCTGAAACACTTTTTTCGAAAAATGAGATAGAGGTTGATCTTAGCATAGTTTTATCCCGTGAATCTGAATATCACGTCCGCTGTCCCCGAAGATGTAACTAAACGCAAGAAAGCACTGAAAACCTATGACCAGTCGTGATGTCGTAAGAGGATCTTTTGGCCACCAAGTGCGAGTTGCTTGAGGGCCGCGCGTGCAATCACAAGCTTGCCAGGTATATTTCCCGGCACTCTCACCTGCTGCAACATCTTTTTCTGCTCTTTTTAAAAATAGCGAGAGTGCAGATGCATAGCTTTGATGGGAGCTGAAGATGCGCGAGAGTGGAGTTTCCGAAATCTCCTTTTGTGACGTCACGCTCCTAGAAGGAGGGCCTTCAGCGGTATTTTGAAAATTATTTGCTTTAGCTTCCATGCACCAAATTCAAAAAATAATGTCGCTATTCCAGATCCAGGAGGTCAAATGAAGACGATTGAAGTGTGTTTCTCCAAACACAAAACCGCTTCAGCTTCCCTTTAAGAGAAAAACAACAACAAACCTTCACTCACATTGAGCTAGCTTTTCTTCGTTACAGGGGTTTTGCCGCACGATGTCGGCTCCAAAGAGACATTTTCTAGGGCCGACAAAAGCTGTACAGCAGTGATGCTCTATCGTAAGGTGTAGAAAGTTGTTCCGTCCCTAGGTTAGCTTTATATTTGTGTATCCTTGTGCTGCTCCTTTCACAAATTCACAAAATGCATTTAAGGTGATAATTTTTATATATTTGCATCGTTTTATATGAAGTAGCTTGTCGGTAAATAATTTGTGAATATGTCTCCAAAATGTGTTGATTTGACATGTTTCGTAACTTTTTTTGCATAGAAATCCTTTATTGTAATTTTCAATGTTCTGTGTACATGTTGTAAAGACTTCATGAAATAAATGTTAAAAATTCTCACTACGTGCATGCTTCGATGTGAAATTGATGGCTGTGCTAAGTCGCATAGTGAAACCTTAGCAACCTCCATGCCTCAAGGTTCAAAATCACATATCTCCGGGAGAAAATTAGCTGTGGCGTTTGCATGTAGCTGAATGCTCCTCCCAAGAACATGGCTTTCACATACATGTTTTACATAAACATAAAGAAATATAACCCAGACCATCATTGTACGATCTGACGTGGAAACACCCAGGTACCCAGTCAGCACGGAATGAAACCCGAACGCCGGAACGCGTGGCCATCGACACAGGCTGCTCCACCTGGAGGGCCCCTGAGAACTAATGAAAATGCACCTGGGTGCGAGGGTGCGGGTCCTACTAAGATGTCCTCAACACTCGCGCGGGGCGTCTGGGACTTCCGCGTTTCGCCGGTGCCGTCACTCGGGGTGCTTTTCTGTCGCCGCACTGTCGCCCGGTCGACATCGGGCGGCCGCTTAATTTGCCTATAGCTCTTTCAGATAGGCCCTGCTCAGACAGGGTGATGAATTTATTCCGCTCCGGAATTGATACGCCTGGCATATCGGTCGTTACCAAAGAGAGCGTCAGCAAGCAATTCCTCGCTTTTTAAGAATCGGCTGATAACCTCGCACGAAAACATGCGCATTGCTAATAAAAACCGAGGCATCCGCGTCAGTCTGTTGCAGCATTTTTTTTTCATAAAGAGTATGGTCGTGAGAACAAACAAATTTTATTTCGCGTTGATGACGTTTCCCTAGTTCTCAGAAACCGCGCGTGGCACATTGTTCACCGGAGCCCCAGCGTGGTTCCGGTGACACGTCATCAAGCACTACGGGTCTTCCGTGCACGAAATGTTTCAACTTTCATTTCGCCCTTACGATACACAAAGCGATAATGAATGGCAGTGCTGAAGAGATATCGCTGGGAGTCCGATACACAAAGCGAGTGACAGTGCTTTTCGTATCGCATGTGACGGCGCTTACACCGCGCCACCGGCGACACGCGGAACTCCCAGACGTGCCGCGAGAGGGTCGAGCTCACCTTAATAGGACCCGCACCCTCGCACCCCGGCGCATTTTCATTAGTTCTCAGGTGCCCTCCAGGTGGAGCAGCCGGTATCAACGGTCACGCATTCCGGCGTTCGGGTTTCATTTCGTGCTGACTGTACATTATGCTTGTACAGTAGACTCCCTGTTAAGGCGAACTCGCTTAAGCGGAATTCTTGGATATGGCGAACAAAGTAAGAACATTTGGTTGGTTTCCCATAGACGCAATGCAAAAAAAAATTGTTTCACACGAACCGCTTTGCGTGCGCATTTTGGTTAACTCAAACTTTCATAGGTCTCCTTCGCGATGGCACTGCACCGACGGCGAAGCCGCGCATTGCGCCGGCCGAGGTGTATGTCAGATGTACCGTAAAAACCCGCATATAATACGAGCTTTTTTTTTCAAATTTTCAGCTTCGATGAGGCACGATCTAACGCTGTTTGACATAGTTTCGGTTTCGAAGCAATATGGTGCTCAAAACAGCTATCATCATCATTAAAATCGGAATGTCCGAGGCGCCACCCTTCGTACACAGTCGGGCTCGTCAATGGCGTCGGCGCGAAAACAGTCATCGGTCGCCTACAAAAGAAAAGTTCTTTTGATTGCAGAAGACATCGATAACAGTGCTGCCGGACGACAATTCGCCGTAAATGAGGGCAGCATCCGCGGACGGAGACGACAAAAGCAAGCTCTGTTCGCGTGGAACGGAACGAGAAGATGCTTTAGGAGCCCAAAGAATGGCGTGTTCGCCGACGTCGAGGCAAGTCTCGGCGACTTTATAAAAGAGCAACGTGAACGGCACCTCGCCGTAACTTGGTAAAAGAGCAGCGTGAACGGCACCTCGCCGTAACTTGGTAAAAGAGCAGCGTGAACGGCACCTCGCCGTAAACATCGAGCTGCTGCATGAGAACTTTGGCGAGCCGACATTGGGTTACTCGCTTTATGCGCCGCGCCGGGTTTTCACTGCGTTGGCGCACTGCTCGTCGCTCGCTCTTTCAAGAAGTGCGGGATTTCAAATGCGCTCGACGGCACTGAAGACTACTGCCTTTGGGAGGAGGCGTCGGACAAGGAGTCTGATGGACGTGACGAGAGTAATTAAGGTTCAATTATGACATGTGGCCCATGTATTCTCAGGAACATGGGCCACATGTCGTCTTTCATCGCTAGACACCGATTTGCACAGAGGAGGAGGCAGTCAAAAATCACCGAATGGATCGGTTCCCCCAGCAGTGGTGTGTGAAACATTTTTTTTTTTTTTCTTTTTTTGGCATGGTAAGCCAAATAAATGTCCCTTTTTAAGTATCTCTTCATTGTAGGCCTTTTCATTCTGTGTTTATTGGTCAACAGCAATTTAGACATGCCCAGCATGATAATTAGGCCACTTCTGTTAAGGCAAACATCTGATAAGTGTAACAAATTTTCAGGGTCCCTTCGTGTTTGTCTTAAAGGGAGTCTACTGTAGTTGCATGTAGTATAGCCATCGGACCACTTCACAGATAAAGTAAAGCTGCCTAGTTTTAATTGTTTTTTAGGCGATGCAAGGCAAACCTTGTACATAGCAAATCATAGCAAGTGTGACTAGTTTGAAAACTGCACTTTGATGAAAAAAGTGCATAGAGAAACAAGGCTTACATCCTTGGCCAAGTGCAGACATTGGTTGAGCTGAGAATATAGTGAGTTCAGCAGGCCTTCCCTCTGCTCATCTTGGCCTTTGAGGCACATGAGCACCAGTGACAGGAACGGCTGGTGGCTCAGCAACGAAGCACTGAAAAGCCCCAAAGCGCCACAACAAAAATTTTTATAAAAAAAAGTGCATCACAACATTCGAGTTATTCATATTGAACACAGTCATCACAACCAGATCACTACACAAATGAGACCAGAAACAGACAAGTGCAGATATGCCTGCTTCAGTAAGAGTGTTGGATTTTTGGGGGGCTCCACATAGCTACTTTTTACTAAATTGTTTCTATCTTGCAAGCATCCTCTCTGCGGAAAAAAACAACAACACAAAAACAGAGAGCAACTAACAATCACCAATGCAAAAAGAAAGAAAACATCCTCAGCTTGGATCTGGTGCACTCAACCTCGGCCCTAGTGACTGCCTTGTTAGAAGCTCCATGTATAATTTCTTTGGTAGTGTTACCTTATTCCTTATTGTGCATTTGAGAACTAATTTACAAGTTCCATTCAATATTGAAGTACTGTAAACGACTTAATTTTCGCGGGCTCAAATTTTCGCGAATAGGGCCAAAGCTGAAAATTTGAAATTATTCGCAGGTTCCAATTTTCGCGAGTCGAGTGTAGCTTCCGTAGCGTTTACATATTGCCCGAATTGTTCGCGGGATGTATTTTTCGCAAATTGTAGGAGATTCGCGAAATTTAGGTCCTTGCGAAAATTTAGTCGTTTACAGTAGTTTTGAATCGGGCATTTGATGTTCAGCCCAAGTTACTTCCTGACAACAGAAAGAGAGATGAGTGTCTTCTCTACTCTTAACACTTCTGCGGTCATTTATTTTTTTTAATGTGTTTAGTTGTTGGGTTTTGTTTCCAAAGGACTACTACAGTAGTACAAAGAAAGAATCAATGCGCAGGTTTTCTTTTTTTGTAAATATATTATATTATGTATAATATATTTACCGTAAACAACTTTATTTTCGCGGGCTCAATATTTCGCAAATCCGGCGAAGTGTGGTTCTCGAGAATATTTCGCAGGCCCAAAATTTCGCAAATGAGGGTGGTATGCTACGCATTTTTCACCCCAGGGAAAGGCATTTGAAGTTCCATTTTTCCCAATATTATTAAAGTCGCAAAATTTAGGTCTTAGTGAAAATTAAGCTATTTACACTATATTGTTTTTAATATATATTATTTTATGTACATTATATCTTATATTAAAATTAGGCCGTACACTTTCTGGTGTTTAGGATTAAAAGCACTAAAAAAGGAGAACCAGTAAAAGAAGGCCCACACAAAGAGCTCTACTGTGTGTGCGTCTACTTTTACTGGTCCTCGTTTTTTAGCGCTTTTAATCCTGAAATGTACCACCAACTAGCCCATGTGAATACCCTTTGACAGTTCCTTTCGGGTGTTTATTTGTGTCAAAATCGATAGATGTTTTACGCTGTTTATCCATTTCCAAAATATGGGTGGATTTCAATGAATTGTCTCGTGCAGAACGCATAAAACGGCTTTTATCGACGGAAAAATATTGCTCATAGAAACCAACAATCAAGACGAGAAACGGCTCAACTTTTATTTGCATCTGATAAGCAATGTTCTTCGCACTTTAATATTGTAATATATGCTGATGGGACCAAACGGACAGCGTTGAAAGCACACCTTCATGTTGTTCCTCATGTCTCTGTACATGTCCTATCATCGCTCAACCAATCATGAACAGAAAAAAATTGCGGTGGCTTAGCTCGGCTATGCCAGGATATACGTAGCGTGAGCTTACGCGCACAAAATGAGAGGCGCTATCGAGCGGCTCCGGTGCAGCGTCAAACTTGGCCACTGCGCAACGGAGGCGCACAGCTGGGCACGCGGCGGCGCCAGTGCGTCTGCCGCAGCTATGACGTCACTCCTCTGGAATGCGCAGACCGGCGAGGCGCGCGCGGTGGCGGCGAAGCCCGCGGCGGCGGCGGCGGCTCCAGCGCGCCAACTGTGCGCCGTGTGACGTCACTGCTCCTCGCGCTTGCGCAGCACGAAGCATGGCTCATTATGAGAGCCACGCAAAACTGCTCAACCTCGGCCAGTGTAGCTCACACTACAAAAGTGGAGTGACTTGCGCTTTTAACGCTGCTTGATTGGTCCCTTTAGCTCGTAGTGTCGGCTGCATCTGAACTTGTGCTGAAACAAAGTAGTATAAAGAAACCACAATTTGCGTTTTTCTTTTTTTGCCTTTCTTTTTTTTACTGCCTAAATTTAGTGAGCTTTCTTTTATCTCTGCTTACCTTTTTCTTTTGCTGTTCTTGCTTTGCCCTTTTTTTTCCTTCCTTTTTTTGTTTTTTTGATTTTAGTGAGCATTCTATGGATTAAGAGATTCTTTTTATGCGTCTCGCTTTTCTGTTTTTCTTTCATTTTTTTTATTATTTTCATGTTTGTTTATGCTGTGTGAAGGCCCCGGCCAGGTGCGCGTGTAAGCGCGGCGGTGTTTGCAGTCTCCGCCAACTACGGTCTACTGTATTTAGCGGCTCTTGGATGCCCTATTTGGTAAGCTCCCGTTTGTCGCGACCTTCGGTATTAGCAGAGACGCCAGGAAATTTCAACTGGAGCTTAATTTAACATATTTTCGTATATCAAATTATTGATATATCAAACTATTTTACGATCCCCTTTGAATGCGATATCTCCGGGTTCGACTGTATTGCCTCACCCAGGGGACCCCGGGTTCGGCTCAACCACCAGGATGCCCTCTACCCCTAATACGGGAAAGCCACGCACAGCGAAATGTGGGTGGGCAAACCCACATGGCTCGGGGTCCGTGGTGATACCACTCACGAAACACCTGCTTTCACAGGTGACCCTGCGAGAAAATACAGAGTTCATAGTTTGCCAAAGAAATAAAAAATAGAAGAACCTCCCAGGGCAAGCGCTGTCTTGTGTTTAGGTGAGAGTTCTCAAATGTATAATTGCCACCGCACATGAAGAGCAACGACCGTCAAAGTGTTTGCCTAACAAGACCAAACCCCAAAGAATCCCACACACACCTTTATTCACAGGTCATCCCTGCTTAGTGGTTGGTGCACAATCTGAACATAATATACCAGAATGCCAGAAAAATCTTACTTTCATTGAAATTACGGCTTGCTCTGCAGCAAAAGCAATTGCAGCAACTTACGTTGCACCTCTCGAAACATGACGCTTTATAGAGAGGAAAAACTTGAGAACCCGAGACGAGGACAGAAGTGAACAGGGTCTTGCCTCTTATGCACGTGCTTGTCCTTGTCCTTGCTCTTGGACGAGGAGGAGGACGTGATGGACGCCCAGCTGCCGCTCTCAAGCACCTGCCCCGCGGCACGAAGGACTTTGCCCTGGACTGCGGCCGGGAGCTTGGCAATCAGCGGCGCCACAAACCAGATGCGGTCAGTCTCTTGCCTGCAACGCACAAGGTGGGCACCAGAAGACAAATTTATTGTTACTTATACATACTGTTAGTCCTTTTGGAGCTCTTACAAAAGTACAATAAGTGTTTACTATTTCTCTACCTTTGTGCTGGTATCACTTTAAACAGATTTTGCGCGGTAGAAAACGGCTAACAAAAAGATGGTGGAAAACATTATTCCTGCGGGCTGAATATTGCGCAAATGTTGCGAAGTGGGGGATTTAGGAAATACTTTGTGGGCTCAACGTTTCGCAAATTTTTTCGCAAAGGGGGGATCTAGGAAATACTTTGCGGGCACAATATTTAGTGATTTTGAGCGATAGATATGCTGTATATTTGTTATCAAGGGGTGACACATTCGCGTGATCAATCTTTAACAATATTTTTTAATCTGCAGATGTTGCAAAAAGTATGTCCTCGTGAAAATTAGGTCTTTACACAAATGAAGTTTCAAGTATTTAGAGACCCCCTCTGCCTAATGCTTGAAAGATGCACTAAAAAAATTAAAGACTTACAATTCCCTGTAATTCCGAATTAGAGCTGCAGCTCTTGAGGAGGAGGAGGGGAGGGTAGGCCCCTCCTCCTCCATACCCCTCATCCTCCTCTCCTCCTCCCCTCATTCTCGTCCCTCCCTCCTCTTTCGTGACGTCACTCATGAAGGCCTCCTGAAGGTCACTGTGAAGGTCGTTACCTTCACAAATGACCTTTGTGATGTCACATGTGACGTCACGTGCAACGTCATTATGGGAAACGTCCCAAAATGCAACGCGCGGTTACGCCGACAGCGACGACGCCAAAGCCGGAAACAGGCTCCTAAGAGCTGCACTCTAAAACTCCTCTTCAAAATGACATTTAGCACTATATACTAAACACGAGATGGGTATGAAACGAATGCTGAATTTTCTTAGGTACCATATTTAGAGAAGTACAAGCCACAAGGAAGGACACCAACTGAGGCAGATTTTTGTTTTAGAGAAAAGACCAACACCAAGCTGAATATAGAGCTCCCATTTGGCGATGTGAATAGCTAGAAATACATGAGATATTGACATCACCAAATCGCCATCACCAGCATCGCCCCTCAAAGAGTGACAAATCTTTAACTCAGAGTGGTGCTTGAGAATTTACGACCAAAGCAAATTGGGAAGTTATGGTACTGGAAGCAGCAACAGCATGCTGGTTCCACTAGTAGCCTTATGGCTAGTACCATATTCAGCAAAAATGCATTTGAAACCGAAAGTGGAATGCTCAGGAAGGTAAAAACAATATAAATATTTAATATATGCAAAATGCATTGCAAATCATATCAGACAAAAATATTTATACACCCATAGGAAGGAAGGAAAGCTTAGTGAGTGAACTTGAAAAATGGAAAGAACTTGACTTGGCATTTAATTCTAATACTTTCATTTTCATGTTTGTTAACTTATGGTGACATACTGGTTATCTGTTGTACAAATGCTTGCTCCATGTTGGTTAGGCATGGTCGTCCAATGTTTGAACACTAATCTGCAATAAAATTGATTGAAATCACTGTTATAGAACCTCTAAGTTTTGTTCACTTTTACGAGCAGACAGAGAAATAACTGGTTGGTTGATACATTTCAATAGCTGTTTGAGTTAACATTTTAATGTTTCAGTAGCTACCCCAGTTGACCTTTATAGAACTGTTTTCAGTTTAGGAACCGCAAGATTCCGAGTATATACTACACAATGAGTTGTCTCATATCTTTTTAGACACCAAAAAGTATATAGCTGCATTTTAAGTCATGCAGGCAAGCAGTGGCATGACATTATTCTAAAGTGTGGCTAGGACTTATCAAAAGAATATTCTGATACTCACAGAAAGTATACCACAGAACATAAGATGCTCCAGTAAATATAGAATATGTTTGTGGACATTGTCGCAAAAATGTTTATAAATATGTAACAATGTGACAGTGCTTCGAATGAAACATTTAAAGGGATCTCAACGGGAAAACTTAACACTTCAACTGTTTCCAATACGAAATCTTCATAAACAATGTGTACTCGTTCCAAACTGCATATTTTTGGCAGGATGGTCGCGAACGCTTTAAATATTAACTTTTAATCTCTTAAATGCACTTCTCGTCTCGGAATACTGACACACTGCGTGATACCGCAAACCCACGGACCGCTTCACTGAGTGAAAAAAATGTAGAGCCCTTCCACTTCACATGAAGATGGAGGACCTGCGAAGCTGTTTTCGTTACGACGTCTAGGACGATGCCTAGAGGATGACGTCTAGGACGACTTCAAGGACGACTTCTTGGATGATCTCAAAGACGACGCCTAGAGGACGACGTCTAGGACGACCTCAAGGACAACTCTGGGACGACCTCGAGGACAACGTCTACGACCTCAAGAGCAACCTCAAGGAAGACCTCAAGGATGACTTCTAGGACAACCTCCAGGACAACTTTTAGGATTACCTCGAAGACGACGCCTAGAGGACGATGTCTAGGACGACCTCAAGGGCGACTTCTAGGACGACCTCGAGGACGGCAACTAGAGGACGATGCCTAGGACGACCTCTCGGACGACCTCGAAAACAACTTCTAGGACGACCTCAAGGACGACCTCTAGGACAACCTCAAGGACAACCCCAAGGACAACCTCGAGGACGACTTCTAGGATGACCTCGAGGACGACGTCTAGGACGAGCTCAAGGACGACTTCTAGGACGACCTCAAAGATGACGCCTAGGACGACCTCAAGGGAGACTTCTAGGACGACCTCGAGGACGATGCCTAGAGATGATAACAAGGGATCAGGACCTCACTATCTAGTACAATGCCAAGGAAGGCTCACTCACGCTGGTTGCCCCCTCTTTTAGGGGCGAAGCTCCTTAGGGGCTAGCCATGTCCGTCCGTCCGGCATCCGGTGCTCGTGCTCCTGCTTGTGAGCTCACATGCTCACGAGCACGTGAGCACGTGCTCGTGTAGGGCAAGAAATCCATTGAGGTCTCCCCTGTGCGGGGAGACCTCAATGGATTTCTAGTCCATTGCCTTAACCACTCGGCCACGACTGCGGGACGAGTAGGGGGCTCTGAGATGTGGTAGTAACTCAAGAGCTGGGGATGTCATGGATGAAACGTTGCATGTAGCCGCTCAACGTCTATACAGGAGAGGGCGCTGCAGTCAAATGCGTATATAATCGCATTAAACTTTGCATGCATTGGCTCAACGTTTATAGACGAGACGGCGCTGCGGTCAAATGCTCAAATGCGTATATAACCACGTTCCATACCACACATTCTCTTTCCGACATGGATGAAAATGAACGAAAGGCTCGGCATGCTGCGGCTCAGCGTCTACGCAGACAAGCACCACCAGAGCTTCGCCCCAATCAACATCATTCCCCACATAAAGATGCGGTCAATTTTTTTTTTTTTTTTTTTTTTTTATGTATTCGTACTTGCCACGATACGACCAATGGGGAGTTTTCTGTCAACATCTGCAGACACATACAGATCCCAGAGCATAACAGCTTCGCTGTAAAAAGTCCAACAAAATAATACTAATTCAGACCAAAAAAGGACAAAAGAAAACTGCCAGCCTTTCCACTCTGGTGAAGAAGGAAGACCAGCGAAGCTGTACTATGGTGGGAATGAAATATTTATAAATGTAAGGATTAAGGTGTGATTGGGTAATTGGTTAATTGAATGATTAAAGAATCAGACATATACTCTATAACAGTCTGGGGTTGTTATTTATTTCGTAACCACAGTGACCATGGCCCTGTGATCGCTGTGGTACACCGCCATAGGGTGTACGCTGACGGCAGGCACGTTCTTCGTGAAGACAATGTCTATACACGTCCAATGCCTGGTCGGGGGCACCGTAGGTTCATTCACACATGCAAGCCCGAAGCACTCGAGCATAGACGAAGTGAACCACTTTCCCTCCTGGCGTGCAATGTCAACTTTAAAGTCACCCCTCACTACCAGAGACGTGTCATTGTTGAGCATGACCTAGCCGAAGACGTCCATCATGAATGCTTCAATGTATCTCTTGGGCGTCGCGGGGGGGACAACACGACGGCCACCACCGGACCATTGCACACCTTGACGGAAAGGCTAGAAAGGTTGCCGCCATCTATGAGCGACGGCAGCAACAAGATTGCATGTCTGGTTGCCGCCGTCGCTCATAGATGGCAGTAGCTGTCCAGAGTTTTTTGTAATTTTGTGTCTACATTTGTTTGGAACCGGACACGAAACTGGGGAAACTACCGTATTTACACGAATGTAGGTCGACCCTTTTTTTAATTTTTGAAAATCCGAAGTGGTGGGGTCGACCTATAATCGAACCAAAGCATTCCACTGCCGGCAAAAACGAAACTGTCACAACATCATGAACACCTCGGCTTGTTACGAGTTCAGCCGGCTGTACCTCTAGCATCGCACTAGTATTCTGTGCGCTCATTTTACAAACTAATTATTTTTGCAGCAGAGCTGTTAAGGGCTAGGTTCCCCAGGATCGTGTCCGGTAGCAAACAAATGTCGACAGAAAACTCTGGACAGCTACCGCCATCTATGAGCGACGGCGGCAACCAGATAACCGGCTTGCCGCCCTCGCTCATAGATGGCGGCAACCTTTTCAGCCTTTCCACTCTGGTTTTCACCAGAGTAGAAAGGCTGAATTTCTTTAGGTGTCGTCCTAGATGTCGTCCTCGAGGTCGTCCTTGAGGTTGTCCGAGAGGTTGTTTTCGAGGTCGTCCTAGAAGTCATCCTTGAGGTCGTCCTAGTAGTCGTCCTAGACGTCCTCAAAGTCGTCCTGGAAGTCGTCTTGAGGTCGTCCGAAACGTCGTCCTTGAGGTCGTCTTGGGCGTTGTTCTAAGGTCGTCCTTGAGGTCGTCCAAGACGTCGTCCCTGAGGTCGTCCTCGAGGTCGTCAGTAGAAGTCGTCCTTGAGGTCGTCCTAGACATTGCCCTAGACATCGTCCTCTAGGCGTCGTCCTTGAGGTCGTCCAAGAGCTAGGTCGTACTTGAGGTCGTCCCATCATAATACAGCTTCGCTGGTCTCCCTTCTTCACCAGAGTGGAAAGGCTGAAAGTTTTTTTATTTGCGCGAATGAATATTATTGATAGCGATTCGCAAATTAACCCGAATGTACGGCGGTGAACAGCGCACGGCGTGCCCGACTCCCGGGGGGTGGCGGCACTTCATGCAAGAGCCACGCGGCTTCTCTTTGCAGTTTTTCGCACGGTTCACGGTCGCACGTCGTTTGATCGAGTGACGAGATCATGCTGGAGCGCTAACTACTGTTTTTTTTGTATTGACTTCGCGTGATCCAGGGCAGTTTAGGTGTTCAGTGCACATTTATGGCCATTCTTCACTCAGAAGCAACCAACAACTGCGCTGTTGGACGCAAGTTCGACCCGTCGGAGCCGGGTCATGCTCCAGTGGAGTCTGCAGTGGAGCGGAATCTTTAACTGTGATGGCAAACGAAGAGGCTTGCGTAGGCCAAAGTCTGGATAGGTGGGGATGCCTTCCGGAGTTGGAGGTCAGGCTTGCATCGTACGCCGCAAAAAAGCGCAATCGGTCCCTACCCGTGGCATGCGATGCGATCGCCCAGCAAGCGCGGAAGATGCGGTTGATGCTGTCATTTGTGAAGTGCGAGATTTCGTTGAACGACTCCGACGACGTGCCTCGAGAATGAGCAGGGATGACGAAGAGACTGACATCACCAGTGCGGACAAATCGTAGTCTACTTTTGGACGAGGTGAGAACGACAGTGAGCAGCTTCAGTTGTCCCGCCTCCAGCGTAAACTTTCTAGTTTCGATAACGCCTGGGCATCTCATGCACCTCGCATGTGCATGCGCAGCCAAAGCACGCCAGAAGGCATCGATCGCGTGTTGGAGGCTCGGCTTTCGAAACAGATACTTTGCCGTTCTCACATGTTCGCAATAAAATGCGCATCTAAAGTGGGTTTTTTTTTTTTTTTTTTTTTTTTGCTGATGTGAAATGATGGAGGGTCGACTTACAATCGAGTTTACTTACAATCCAGCTCCGCTGTAAAAATTGTTACCGATATCGCAGCGCAGATTGCTGCTGAAATGTGATGGCATTTCGCACTGCCTCGTACTGCATAAACGTCTCTTAGGAAATGCCGCAAATATTCTCGGAATATTTTCGGTCACAACCCATTGAAGTTAGCTATCACATTAAAAACTAACTTACATAATTTCCGCACAATTTACGTAACTCCACTACCTAATTTCCATGGACGGGCGTCCCACAACCAACCAACGGCTTTTGTTGTAGCGTTACTGCAACCGAAATGTTTCTCTTTCTATATTGACATAGACATAATACATACATAAACATATTTAGACCCTCGGTAACTGCACTTGCCATTCAGAATCTAATGTACCATATCACAATCGTTGGGCACATTACGCCCCATAAGCATAATTGAAGTAGGCATATAACGGAGGCATGCCGCCTGCTTTGTTGGTTACAAACCAAACCTTGGATGCACGAGTGCCTAGGGTTCGCTCAGAAGCGCCGTCGCATCGGAAATGAAAAATGTTCCTGCGTACTAGTAAGCAAAGCCCCGCAAAAACGACCTCCGACCAGGACCTCACCTCCCCGAGCCGTTGCCACCGGACCTGCCGAAGAGCGCCGCGGAGGGGTCCCCCGCCCCGCCGGGCGAGCGGGAGTCCTCGCTGGTGAGCTGGAAGGCATCAATGGTGGCCTTGGCCACGTTCTCCAGCCAGGCGCTGACCTCGGGCGGGGAGGCGCACTGCTTGTACATGAGCTGCAGCTCCAGCCAGGACACCCGCAGGCTCCACTGGTCCAGGCCCAGCAGGATCTGGGTCACCACCTGCTTCTGGTTGCACGACTCTTCCGAGCCGCCCGAGAAGCCGTCCCCGCACACGCTCAGGGAGGGACGCCCGTTGCCTTTTGGGTGGCAGATCATCTGCAGCAGCGTCTCGGCCTGCGCCAACATGGTACAGCCCCGTCACAACAGATGTGGTTGCAGCAGACGTTCGGTTATAATGTACCAATTTGTGAAGTTTGGTTGGTTTTCCCATCTGTGCCACTGAGCCAACTTTGCTCATTACCGGTTTTTGCGATGATGTATATTTGGACATGACGGACATTGTTAGGAAGTTTGCAAGTAGTTTACCATTACATCATAGCAGACTCTTCGACAGCAATCGTTATTTCGGACATTGCGTGGCTTTGTTTTGGTAACGGTGGTACAAGTTTTGCAAACCGCTCTCATCGCGCTCGGCGCTTCGTATGACCCAAAGCGCGCAGTGACGACGGTCGCCGGTATGGCTCAATAAGAAATCACTACCTTCTAACCAGTCTCACTGGTTAGAACAAACACCAGTAATAAACGGCCTCAAAGCTTGCAGTAACAGTGTCTGCATTCTGCACATTCCTTTTACTACGGACCAAAATCTTCATCACTACCATCAGACCTTGGACGCTCTTATGACGAGTTTACCCCGTATACAGGGCGGTTTCACAAATTGCCTTTTCACTTCCAGGTCACATTCCACCTTGTTAATGAATACACTTCACCCACTTTCCGCATTAGTTTACATGCACACGATTAGTTATTGGCATCAACTTTGGCGTTGAAGAAATGCACAAGTGTGGCGGGTGACTACGTGAACTAAAAAAAAGTGGCCGGGACATAGACACCGCCAGAGACTGAGAACGACGGGAGGTATCTTTTGAATACCCGGACTCTAGCACGCACTCCACGCCTTTCATTGCGCCATGACTGTGCTCCTCCCTGTCGTTCTCCCCCTGTCAGTGACTATAGAAGCGCAACGCGCTTCGTGCTAATGAAACCGACCTGCTTGTGGGAGAGCATGGGGTCGAGGAGGAGGTCTGAAGAGCAGAGCACGTCAGGGTCCCTGAGGCAGCGCTCGTGGATCCACTGCTGGCTGCAGATCTGACCCAGGGCATACTTGGCGAAGTCGTTGAGGCCCGCGCTCTCCGTGGCCGTTCCCCGAGAGCCTCCCACGCTGCTCGGGTGCCTTCCGAGGCTGGGCCTGCAAACCGGGCGTCGTTGCTCATTCCTGCGTTGCACTCTCTCCCTTTATTTTTGGCCCCGAGATTCTCGGTCTTCCGGCCTTGAGACGCCTAGCCACCTTGAAAGTCAGTCGAGATTCGGGGGTGTGCAACCCAATCCCATTACAGTCAAACCTGTTTATAACAAACTGCAGGAAACGCTACGATCAGTTCGATATAGCAAATAGTTCGATATAGCAAAAACCATTTTACAATGAACTTCAACGATGCGTTCGTTGTAAGGCGAGAGCTTCTCTTTCTTTCTCATCTCTTCACTTCCGCCTTGTAACAACGCGCTGGAAAGCGTGCAGTTTTTTTTTTTTTTAGCTTATCCCCCCTTCTGAATCACTTTTCTTCGTGGGCTTTGGGATGAAAAGTTCTTTTTTTAGGGGCGAAGCTCCTTAGGGGCTAGCCATGTCCGTATGTCCGGCGTCCGGTGCTCGTGCTTCTGCTCGTGAGCTCACGCGCTCACGAGCACGTGCTCACGTGCTTGTGTAGGGAAAAAAAAAATGATGAAAATTATAAAAAAAAAAAAATTAAAAATGATGGAAAATTATGTTTGCACAGTCGACAGGATTCGAACTTGTGCGGGGAGACCCCAATGGATTTCTAGTCCATTGCCTTAACCACTCGGCCACGACTGCGGGACGAGTAGGGGGCTCTGAGATGTGGTAGTAACTCAAGAGCTGGGGATGTCATGGATGAAACGTTGCATGTAGCCGCTCAACGTCTATACAGGAGAGGGCACTGCAGTCAAGTGCGTATATAATCGCGTTAAGCAGGACTGCGCAGTGAGGAAGCCGACAAGCAGAAGCTGCTTGTGGGTAGAGCCGGTGTAGTCATCGATGCGATTGGAGCCCTGGACTAGGGGCACCCACCCTCTCTTCATATCTCTTTTATCCCCCTACCCTCCCCCCTTCTCTCACTCTTTATCAATAAACAATGTTTTCAACAACAACAACTTTGCATGCATTGGCTCAACGTTTATAGACGAGAGGGCGCTGCGGTCAAATGCTCAAATGCGTATATAACCACGTTCCATACCACATACAGCGGCTCAGCCTCTAAGCAGACAAGCACCACCACAGCTTCGCCCCAATCAACATCATTTTTTTTTCTGTGCGTGCGTGCAGTTTTTTTTTTTAGCTTTCTACCCTTCTGAATCGCTTCTCTTCACTCAATTTTGTTTGTAACTTAAGCTTTTGGAATTTTCTTTCTTTCCTACTTCTTTTTGAAGGGGCAGGCTAGAAGACGATTGTTTGAGCGTTTTTGGAAGCCTTCCCGGGGGGGAAAAGTTTGATACAACCAATATGTTGTTCGTTATAAAACATACTTTTTACATGCATTTTTAATTAAACTTTCCGTGAGTTCGATATCGACAATATTTCACTGTACGTGGATTCATCCTAAACGGGTTTCACTGCACCTAAAAACCGGAATGGATTTGTTGTATTTGGTCGGCACTAAACTGGAGGCAAAATCGCTCAAATGGCTCTGAACTGGATTGAAACTGGAATACAACTGGTATCAACCTGGAATCAAACTGCAAACATGGTTTTCTACAAATTATTAGGCCACAATAAATTATCTTACAAATTTTTAAAAATTTTTATACAACAAAAGATGTTAGTGCCTTTTCTCAGGCAAACCGTAACCAAAATGGTGGCTCACGTTCGCACGAACTGGAGCCAAGTTCGAATGACAAAGAAGTACTACTACCACTCGGCTTGAACCTAAATTAAACTGGGAAATATTGACTGGTTACACAGCTTGGGAACCCCTCCCCTCCCTCTTGTTACTCACGGAATGAGCTAGTTTGCAGGACTAAACACCTCTTTAACAACACTATAAACCCACGGCAGCTGTTCAAAATGTCAACTTGGTCGGTTTAAATTTGTAGCAATCCCCGTTGAAAAAAGCTCAGGAGATAGTGGCATTCCTTCTTTAGAACAGCAAGATTCATGATGTGGCCAAGAGCCAAAATGCACTGAATTGTCTTTTTGAATGCCTCACAAAATAACAAAAACATCAATACTAGTTTTAGTTATCAACTCAAAATGGTAAAACAGGGCACCGGCATTCTTTGTGAGTAGTGGGTATACGGAGGTGCCAGAAATGCCAATCTTCCATGCACAAATTTTTCGTGTATGATTCCAACAAAACTGGATATTTCTTTTCATTAGGAATTGAGGGAAGTTGGCCACAGCTTCTCCAAAACTCAACAGAAGCTCTCATCTAACCGACTTGGTTTTTCTAAAGCCACTGCACAAAATCAGAGTGTTGCATTCAGCCTGAAAATTCCACTCACGGAACTCCGAGGTCAAAGTCAGTGTCATCTATGGAACCCAGGAGTTCATTGATGCTTGGTTCCCCTTTTCCCTGAGAGGAGTCCATCTTGGACTTGGCTTCCATGCCCGGAGTGCTGGCATCTCCTGAAATCATGGTACACAAAGCAATTCCCACACAATAATAATCAGATTTTAATACTAAGGCGAAAGCCTTACTTGTCTCATTATGCGAAAAAGCGGCGGCATTGTGCCCGAAAGATGGTCACACCAATACATCATCAAGCACGCGCATCAGAAAAGCACGGCAACGCAGATACTTCGTCACGGAAGCCTGCGGGGGCACTCAAGGTCAAAGCGAACATGCCTCAGAAATAAAATATAAAGAAAAGCACAGCAACGCGGATGCTTCGTCACGGAAGCTGCCGTGAAGCCGGCGTGGGTTGCCGCGCCTGCGCAGTGGGGGAGCGTGATGTCACCACCGGAGCGCCGTGTGAAAAAGGAAGATGTGGTGCGGTGTTTGTAGAAATGTGCGTGTAGGAATGCTTTTGCATTCCTACATGCAGTCTTAAGTGTCTCTGCCAAATTTTTGTCTTCCATATACTCATGCTGGATCTAATACCCATAAAGATCCTTTCAGTATCACACCTGAAGTCAGTAGACCAAATAAATACAAGTCTATCCTAAGTTAGAATTAGAACAATGCTGCAGGTAGCGGCCCACATCAAGATCAGTATTTTTTCCTGACCGATGATCAACTGAAAAAGGTGTGAACTGATGAATCAATCTATTCACTCAACAAAAGCAACAGTCGCTATTAGAAACATGCTAAACTAATTAACCTGAAACTTCAGAGAAGATCCTGGACACTTTCCCTGTTTAGTTTACGGATTGCACTTCGACTGGCAGGCAAGTCTGCGTTACGCATTCCGAGGGATGTGTAGGTACTATATACCTTATTGGACTAAGCACCTTGCATTGTACCATAAAAAAACGGAAAACAGCATTTTTTTAGGGGCGAAGCTCCTTAGGGGCTAGCCATGTCCGTCCGCCGTCCGCTGTCCGCCGTCCGCCGTAGGCCCGGCGTCGGGTGCTCGTGCTTCTGCTCGTGAGATCACGTGCTCGTGTAGGGCAAAAACAAATTGGAAAAAAAAAAAGATGAAAAAAATTATGAAAAAAGAGAAAGAAGAAAAAAAAGAGTAGGGGTTTCTGAGATACCATCCCATCTGTCTGCTTAAAAAAAGAAAAAGAAGAAAACCACACATTCTCCTACTGACATGAATGAAAAGGCTCAAAGAAAAAGAAGAAAAAAAAGAGTAGGGGGTTCTGAGATGCCATCCCATCTGTCTGCTTAAAAAAAGAAAAAGAAGAAAACCACACATTCTCCTACTGACATGAATGAAAAGGCTCGGCATGCTGCGGCTCGGCGTCTACGCAGACAAGCACCACCAGAGATTCGCCCCAAGCAACATCATTCACCACGTGGAGATGCGGTCAATTTTTTTTTAGCACTTTATTTTACACATTACAAACTTATTTCTCTTGTTTAGATTATGGGAACCCAACAGCACACATGGTGGGTATTATAGTGGGGAAAAGACAATGAAGAAATGGACAACACGGAACAAGCCGAGTGTGCATCCTTTGTTGGAAAGCGCAAAGCAAGCCAAACCAGAATAGAAAAATACTGTGAACATATGATTATATACAAAACCAAATTCTATGAGAAAATTAGTTTATCCTGCATGTCAAGAGATTGTCAATGCATGAAGGAACAGTGAGTTCACATTTTTTTAAAGATCCTCACATAACTCATTTAAGTGTCAAATAGTGCACGAAAAACATAAATACAGTAATCCCTCATTATAACAAATCCACGTTTTTCGAATTATCGCTTTTATCGAAGTTCAACGTTGTCCCGACCAAAATGCGCGCATTTTTAACGGATTATTCCGAGTGCACCGGCGGCTGACCGCGCCAATTACAAAGGCCGAGGTGCCGATAGCATGCAAGCCTACACAGAGGCGCATGAGACCCTTGCGTTCCCTCCCCCTTCTCCACCGAGGCAAACGGCAAACTGGGAAAACGGAGAAAATGGGTGACGGAGGGTAGAGAGCGCAGAGCTGGCAGAGCACTGCTTCCAATGCCGATGTGCCGACGCGGACAGGGAGGAGTGGGAGCAGCGTCACCGTTCCAACGCTACTCACGGCGCTTGCAGGCCGACGCTGCCCGACTCTTGTCAAAATCCGGTCAAGGGAGCAATGGAGCCCGGAGGAGATCATTCCTTCGGGAGCCCCCAACGCGCGTGCCTGCGCAGGCGCACTTGCGGCGTGCTACATGCACACGTGCGTTGTATGGGAGACTAGGAGTGTTACCGAAAGTCGCTTAGGTCTGCGAGGTTGAGAAAAGTGGCCGGCCCAAGTCCGTAACCGCCAAAACTTTTACGTTCCAGCATCGGCTGTTCGACACTGTCCACCTTTTTCCAGAACACGCAAGGCATTTTGGACGGGTTCGAGAAGTTTTTCATGCAGGAGAAAGCGTGCCCGCGACCTGAAGATGAAAGATCGCCACCTGCTTCCCGCACATCGGATTTTCTCTCGCGAGCACGCTTGCCAAGCCAGCGCACAGTTTTCATAGCTGCAACAATCTCTAGAGGAGTGTGTGAAAACATGTTGGCAAAGCCAACGAGGATAACTTTGGTTCGTTCGCACTAGTCGATACAGACATTCCCGTTCCTGCTCCTGCCACGGATGCTGCAATCGTAGACCTTGCGTGCGGCCAGGGTAAACATGAAGCGACGTTGGAGAGGCACCTCCGTTGGAGAGGCACCTCGGGAAACGCCAACGACTGCGGAGACGCGGAACATCCTACAGCTGCTTCCAAACAGAGTGGAGTGCAGCAGCGGTGATAGTGTTCTTGCAAAGCCTGGAGCAGTTCGAGGAGAACTGATGCCTGGATTAAATCATCGGCAAACTCCACTTAATTATTTTTTACTCGGTAAAGCTGCTGCGAGATGCTCATAACCAAGGTTTGTTTGGTTAAATATACGGTCAGTGTTTAGCAATGTTCCCGTCCACCTTCAAAGCTGTTGGCACTTGGCAATGTTTTTCTGGCTCTATCACTTTTATCGAATAACCGCTTATATAAATTTTTTTTTGCCGTCCCGTTGGCTTAGTCATAATGAGAGATTACTGTATACATCTAAAAACTCGGGTTTAGATGTGGAACACTCATTCTTCTTGGGGCGATCCCAGTCTGCAAGTGATGAGGTGGGGATAAAGCAAACATTGTTTTATTAACTAGTGCTACGGCATTAATAATAAATGCTATGTAGGAGCTTCAAGGAAAAGGCACTGTCAATAATTTTGTAGTGACTGCCAGTTACCCTAATCCAAAATTTCAGGGCAATCATGCTTCGACCATACATCTGCCATGTCAAACAAACCTGGAGGATCCATTTCGTTACGGTTCCATGTTTTTATCAAGTATCGCGAGTGGTGATCCCAGAGTTTATGAGCAAACCAAAAGGCAACAATAACCTTCCCCATAATACTTCAATGCCTATCTAATCCTCTTCATTGTCAACGGACGCTCAATGGAAGCTATCTTATAATGTGCCATTGTGTAACTATACACTGTCGAAACCGGTTATACTGATGTCGGTTATAACGAAATAGCAGCTACAACGAGGCGATCACGATTGCCCATTCCCTTTTGCACTTCGTTACAACCGAAGTCGGTTATAACGAAATAGCGGATATAGCGAAGTGATTTCAGATTCCCGTTGACTTCTTTGTAACCTGTCTCGACAGTACTATTGTATCTTTATAAACAATATTATTTCTAATCATTAAAATGCCAATGTCTTAAATTACCCGAAATGGTAAAATATACCTAGCGAGGTAAAATATATCTACCTTGTGAAGGTACTGCCGTGTATGAAAGGCCACACACACAGCTGATGCTTAATTCTCCCTCGTGGCAGATAATGTGGTGACCCAAACCAAAAAATGGAAAGGAAAGGTGTTATAATGGACCTTTCCAAAATCGAAGCACCCCTAGCAGTGGAGGCACCATGCGGCGCATTCTGGACACCAGTTTCTGAGCGAGTTTCGGTCCAGACTGGCCAACTTCGATTCATAAAACCACGTCATGACCGAATACGCTGTTTGTGTTTTTAATCAGGGTGTACAGCAAATTATTATTTTGAAATTCCCTGACTTTCCCAGGTTTTCCCTGACAATTTCAGGTGAAATTCCCTGTCCACTGTAGAGGCGGTTAAATATATAAGACCGTTAGAACACAAGGCATTGAGCACTGTGAGGATCATTTCGCATGGGCTTAATCCAACCTGCATGTTCCAAAATATTCGGGTTCGTCCAGTCTGGATTAAACGAGCACTTTCTTGCCGCCAACATTGTCAGTGAAGAGGCCACTTCTGGAAACATGATGAAAACATGATGCTCAACCACACACGTCAATAACAAAATGGCAGCATAACCGCCAGATGCACACTTTCGGATACTTTCGGCTTGGATTGGGGTCTGCGGCCTTTCCCATTTGTTACTAAATCTAGTAGCTCTAGCTGGATCTAGCCTAGTGTCGCACCCTCAATCTAATCCAAAGCTTGGACTGGATTTGTCGGCTGTTCCTTATGCACCGGGTACCACACTCTACATCGGGTGAGCAAAGCCTGCGCTCCGGTCTAAGCAGAATTGCCGATTTTTCTGCCCCCCAGTCCTCAAGTCTTTGCTCAGGGCACTCGATGGCGTTTCCGGCTCATTTTCCCTGACTGGGCCCGGTTTTTGACAATATCCTTGACAATTCCCTGATTTTTCCCGGTAATTCAAATTTCCCTGACAATTCCCGGTTTTCCTGGTTTTTCCGGTCGCTAGACACCCTGTTAATCAAACGACTTCCCACAAATGTATGATGCCGTAGGCACTGCCAACCGATGCGACAAGAACACTGGGACACTTTTTTTTTTCTACTTCCCGGCACAATGAATTTTGTGCATAGGAAAACGTAGTGTCGCCCGACATCCCGGTATCAACATGTCACATGACAGTGTCACATGACGTCAGCATCATACCATGACCGACGACACCCTGACAATGTGACATAGATTTTATGAAGGCATAACAGTATTCACACGATGACGTCACGGCGAACCTTCTAATTGTCGAGGACCTCATCAACGTCCCCACTGAGGTCACATCTCACGGAGATGAAAGCACTAAGAGCTGACCCTATAGTATATATTCTATGCATTCAGAATGGAGGAGTGTCACCGTAAATGGTGACACGTCATCAGCGATGAGGCACAGCAGACCATGAGGGGCACACGCACTGTCAAGGGGGAGCAATTGATGACCCAAAAACTTGGGCGACGATCACACGACGAGACAGCGGCAGCAAGGTTGTCACGTGTTTTCCTGCCAAATTTAGTGGGGAGCTGAATTTGTCTGTAGGTCCCGTGACGTCAGGTCACGTGACGTCAATTTTCTTGTCAAATTTAGCGGGGAAACTGAATTGGTGCATAGGTCACGTGACGCAAGTTTCGTTTGCGTTCACACTGTCACGAAACTGGGGGAAAGGGCCACTAATGGCTACCGCTGTAAAGTGGCGGTGCATCGCCGTCAACCGACAGGAGGGCCCAATCAGAGGGCAGCGATACTTGGGTAAACGGAACATCCAGCGCTTTAGGCACTACTTGTGACAGGCACACCATCGCTACCTTGGCAGTGTGTTGTTAGCACTTTTAGCAAGGATGCACTACCAAGAATATGAATTGGTGCTCTGCAAATTGTGTAAATTGGTTTAGCCTCTCATAATGACTCCCTACAGAACTGCCACTGCAATTATGTTAGTAACAAACGGATGAGTTTAAACTATACAAATGGCAGAAAGAAAAAAATCTTCTTGTCTTATTCGTTCTGCCGAATGTGCCACTGCAGCATGGCTGATAAAGCAATTAATTACAAAGTTAATTAACACATCTTTGTTAATTAGCCAACTGATTGTAACGGTTCTCCCTACATCTAATGTCTGCAAAGCCTAAAAAACGCACAGTGAAGACAACATCAATGTAGTGGTTATCTCCTTTTTTAAAATCTGTTCCAATTAAAAACACACATCCTGTATACATTGGTTTACACATGTCTCAACAGTACAATGATATAGAAGAGTGAACAATGTATCTGTGAAGTGCAGTTACTGAGTTTATCTTTCCATGCCTTGTTGTATGAACAGCTGTCTGAAGTTAATGTTTTAATTTTGAGTTTGAAGCAAATTTGAAGCGAATAGTGGTTTTGGCCGAATATTTTCTAATCGAATATCGAATAATTCCTCCGAGCCTCTCACTACTGTTGCACCGTGCTTGAACGAAAACTCAAGCTATAGCTAAAGTCGTGTAGCTCGTTCCCAAGCTTCCACTTATCCATTTGCAAGTAAATTTTAATCTAACTATATTTATGGACTTCAACCTCAGAAAGTCTGATGCCTTGAGAAGGCACATAAACGACGAAATTGACATAAAATTAAACCTACAGAGATGCCCAGCTTTACCTAATTGAGTGGATTTACAAACCTAGCTGCATGCAAATATTCTTTTTTCAACCTCAAATTCTGAAGAAAAAAAAATAATTACGAGTGACGAACGCAGGTTGTCAGGGCATCTCTGCCTAACATACTCTCGCAGAACAGTCACAGTTTAATTTTGAAAATTTTATTGCAATGTAGATATCAACATTCACAAAGTTTAAGTTTCTTTTTAAGTGCACCAGACGCGAGCGTGCACCATCCTGCCTTGAAAGTGTGCTTTTCTTCCAAGCACGCAATTGTGATATTCATACTTTACTAAGTGTTGGTCGCAGCGGGTTACCCCGCTGAGAGCGCTTCTTACCGAGCACGGGTGCACTGCGCAGAAGCAACACCCGCGGAGCTAACTTTCCCAGGTGTTGCTTCTCCGCAGCACATCCATGCTCGGTAAGAAGCGCTCTCAACGGGGCTAACCCGCCACAATCAACACTTAAAAAAATATGAATATTGCAGTTCATCTTGAAGCGAACATCGAATAGCATATTAACTATTCGTAACTACTATTCGAAATTACGAATATTTGAACGACACTACCAAATCCCCATGCTGTGTCGTGCTTTGCAATACATGGCACCATGACTAATTACTAACCATTAACCTCTAGCCAAACATGACACAAAGTATGCATACCGTGCACAAGCTGATCATTTTCAGAGTACAGCCCAAGTAGCATATCCAGTTTTGCATCCACATGTAAAGACCACTGGTAATTTTGGTGACTTCGTTGGTTTTCTTTTCCAATCTTTGTCCCTATCAAAGGGAGAAAGTCAAGTGTTATTGTGACCAGTGTCAAAAAGTAATTAGCAGCAACTATACTTGATTAGCCAGCGGCTACTTTTTGTTCTTTTGACTTCAACTGCTAATATTAAACTGAGTTGTCTATTGCGTAACATTCATGTGATAAAGCTTGTAAGTTTCAACCTAACAACTTCTGGTACTCCTTTGGTTATAACTGTGTTCTGCCCTCAATCTAGTCTTTTTTGTTTTGAGGAAGATAAAATGTTGCAATTGTGAATAGTGTCTTTGTTTCACCAGATGGCACCCCATCCCTGGCACTGTCTCGTGCCACATGCGCCACGTCATTGTTCTATGCCGTCAGGAAAAAAAATGGCTATGATAAAAATCAAGCAACAACCTCCAGGTGAATCAGTCGCATATTCCTGCGGGACTCCAGCGAGTCGTGAGGGACGAAGTTCCTGGTTAGCCCTTAGTGTAGCAGGTAACGTAACTCAGCCAACCCGTCAATCACTACAAAAACCAACTTACTAAGGATAAAGGTAGCCTTGGGGACAGCAAAGACAACCACTACAGAAAACAAATGACCAAAGACAAGCATGGCTTCAAGGAGAAGGATGACTTTGAGAACACCCATACAAGGGCTACGGAAAGCAAGTGAACAAGGACAAAGAGGCCTTGAGAACACTGAGGATAGGCGCTATACGCCTCGCAAGTGGGCTCATTTTCGTCTTCTGCGCATGAGAAAGGAAGTAGCGGTGACGTCAGAACGCCGAGCCCTGATTGGCTGATCGCGACCCCCCTATCTGAGCGTCGTCTGCTCCTTTGCAACGTCGTCTGCTCGCAACGTCGTCTGCGTCTGTCTTACTTTTCCTGCGACTTTCGGAAGTGCAGGTCTTTACGAGCGAGCTCGACTTCGCCTTTCAGAGAGGGCAGACGAAATAAACCGAGCGGTACGTTGTTTTTAACAACTAGCAGACGCGCATCAAGGAGAGAAGTCAAAAGACTCACTGGCGAGGTGTCCCGAGGCGCCGAGTTTTGTTTGCTAAGAACCGAGAGTGAGTGTGTTAGTGTCCGCAAGTTCCATCCCAAATACTTTTTCCCTCCTTTCGTGTGCGGCGAGACTCCTCACTCTTTAACGGCGTCGGCGGGTTGACGCAGTTAACGTCGTCTGCTTTACGTCTGCTAGTCAAAGCGATGGCTGCTTTACCTTTCCTGCGTCTGTCGGAGATTCACCGCTTTTTCACCGGTGAGAGTCACCACTGCCTCGGAAAACAAGGAGATGACAAGAGGAAGAGATTGAAGGGTTCACAAGGGTCGCGCGGGCATATTCCATTCAGCACGCCAGCCGGTCGTGGGCAGACGGTCTTGGCCAAGGACCGTCGGAGCACCGCTGTGCCTGCTAGGCCTATCTGCCGAGCTCGCTTACTCGGGGTCGGTGGAATCGTGGCCGTTGGAGCATTTCCCGGGTGTTTGTGGATCTAGCGTTCTTGTTCGTCGTGGTTTATTTCACGTACTTTTTACTTTTTTTTCTTGCTGCTTGCAGTCGGGACGTGTGAGAAGAGCACGTACAAAAATAAACGTCCGTTGATCGTCGCGACCAAGTAACTGAGCGACGCTGTCGGCCATGCTGAGTTGATCGTCGTAGGATTCCGTCGTAACCTGAGCAAAACTTACGATAATTTCGTTTCGTGAATACGAATTTGTTCTCACGTTTTGTCTTACGCACTCTTTTGGCGTAAGATGGTTTTTGTGAATCTGGCCTCTGCACTTCCGAAAGTCGCAGGAAAGGTAAGACAGACGCAGACGACGTTGCGAGCAGACGACGTTGCAAAGGAGCAGACGACGCTCAGATAGGGGGGTCGCGATCAGCCAATCAGGGCTCGGCGTTCTGACGTCACCGCTACCCCCTGCGCAAGAAGAAGACGAACTTGCCCTCCGCATAGAAAGAAATTAGTCGAGCCCGGTTATATCACACCCGGGTATTTCGAATTATTGTTTATATCAAACAGTCCAAACATCCCCTTGAAAACCACATGTAATAGTACAGAAGCGTGGCACATGGCGGGGACACTCGATACAGCGAACCGCGGTCAGATTGTGTTGGCAGCAAGCACACGTTGTGGGGCTGGCAGAACGCCAAGCCAGCATACGCTGCATGGGGATACGCAACAAAAGGGCAATTCTAAAAAAAAAAAAAAGAACGTAAAAAAAAGTGGAGGATGGCAAAAGCAAGGAGAAGGGCAGGCGCGAGCATAGGGAGGGCAGGGAGTGCCCGCTGTTAGAACGGTAGCTGGTAGCGTGCGCTCTTTCCCCGAACACCGCTATCGCTGCGCACCTCCTTAGCCCAAAAATAAAATAAGAAAAAGAAAAAAAAAGTCTTGGTCAAGTTGAGTGTGTTGACAACAATGGTTGAGCAATCACACTTTGAACGCCTTATCTTTGTTTACCTTTCTCTTTCCCATATTTGCTTTGCCAGTTTTTTATTGTTCTGCCCTTCTCTTTTTGTTGCCTGAATTTAGTGAGGTTTCTTTTTTGTTGCTTGCTTAACTTCATTCGATAGATCAAGTTGTTTTTTTATGCAACTCACTTTTTCCGTTTTTTTTTTTTTTCATTTCTTTTAAATTATTTTCGTCTTTTGTTGTTGGTGCTCTGTGCGCTGTGCGGAGGTCGTGGCCAGGCGTAAATGGTCGCAAACACCGTCGTGTAAATGCGGCGGTGTTTGTGATCTTCACCAACTAAGCTCTACTGTATTTAGCGGCTCTTAGAGGCTCTAATTTGAACCTCGATTTTACGAAACCCGATTTTACGAATTTCCCGATTTAACAAACAAATTCGGATTTCCCGTGCGGCCTATGTGCGAGGTCTCCCTTCCTCGATTTTACGAAGTTCCCGATTTAAGGGGGGACACTACCCAAAAAAGTGAATTTTCGAACCACCTGTCTGATTTATATGACATTTACAGGGCTTGTTTCTGTTCATGTTGAGAACATGTCTGCCAAATTTTGTTAACCTGGGTGAAGTACAAAAAAAATTGCAAATGTTCAAAGATGAAAGTGGGCATGTCTGCGTAGGAAAACTATCGTTTTGAAATTGCTAATAAATTTGTCGTTTTTATGTGTTATGTTGCTTTAGGACAGTTCAGGGCAGATACCTATGGAGCTATATTTTTTATATTATACCATCTTTCATGACAAAAAACCACATAAACATTCAAAACTTTAGTTCTTGAGCTAGAAAAATGACAAAAAATAAAAAATACAAGCTCATAGTTATCTTCCCCTTAAAATTTCACCCCAGAAAAACTCATAAAAATTAATCAAAGTTATGTAATAACAAAACAATAGTTTTCCTAAAGTGAAATTTGTGCCCAAAAGTGGAATGGAGAAAAATATGTTCGAAGTGCTCCAACCTCTTCTTTAGCATCGGTGGACCGAAAATAATTTATAAACAATGAACTATGCAGTGTAAACCAATGAAACTTTCTGGGAATAGTCTTTAGATGTTGGTGGATGTAAATATGACATTCTTCAAAATCAACTTTTTTTTGCACAAATTGTTTTTTCTGGGTAGTGTCCCCCCTTAACGAAATAATTACCGGGTCCCAGTGATTTCGTTTAATCGAGGTTCAACTGTATTTGGTAAGGTCCCATTTGTCGCAGCCTTTGGTATTAGCAGAAACGCACGGAAATTTCAACTGAAGCTTAAGTTAACATATTTTTGTATATCAAATTATCTATATATCAAACTATTTTACGATCCACTTTGAATTCAATATATCCGGGTTCAACTGTAACTACGGACATGGATGGTATTAAGGACAGCAAAGACAGACACTATAGAAAGCAACTGACATAGGACAAGGATAGTCTTAGGGACAGTAAGGACAGGCACTAAAGTAAACAACTAACCATGGACAAGGATAGTCTTAAGGACAGCAAGGACAGGCACAACAGAAAGCAACTAACCAAGGACAAGCATGGTCCTGAGTGCAGCCAGGACAAACACAAGGGAAAGAAACTGACAGAAAATACCAGGAAAGGCACAACAAAAACTTTTAGCCTTTCCACTCTGGTGGAGAAGGAAGACCAGCGAAGCTGTAGTATGGTGGGAATGAAGTAATGGCCCGCTGCAAGCCGGCAAGCCAAAGTGGAAAGGCTTAAAAGGTAGCCGCCATCTATGAGCTACGGCGGCAACCAGACAACCGGCATTCGGTTGTCTGGATGCCGCCGTCGCTTATAGATGGCGGTAGCTGTCCAGAGTTCTGTGTCATCAGGTCATTTGAGGATGGACACGATCCGGGGGAAACTAGCCCTTAACAGCACCGCTGTAAAAAGCAACTGACCGAGGACAAGGATGGCCTTGAGGACAGCCAGGACAGGCTCCACCCGCATGCTGCTGTGAGCAGCTGACAAGAGGTGCCGGTCGCAGGGGGACCGGATCAGGAACAGGGGCCGCGGCAGTGACGGTGGAGGAGACGGATCGACTGTGCGGAACAGCCGGAGCAGCAGGTGGCAGGTGAGCCGAGCCCCCGACTCCGCGTCCTGGTCTGCGGCTCCGCTCACTGAAAGGAACGGGAAGAGCAGGGAAGTCAACAGACAAACAGATAGGATACTCAAGTAAGATAAGTTATACTTGTCAGCATTAATGCTAGTTAATCCTGATGCACATTACTTCAATGAGCAGTGGAGTAGTTCTATAGGTGCATAGTGCATAGCTGCTTTAGAGGGATACTGAACCGGAATTTGGATTTCGCAAAATCAGGCCGCAGAAGCGTTGAACGGAATGCTACGAACTCCAAAACATCACTCATACATCGATATCTAAAACAGATGGTCATACTTTTAAAAAAGAAGGGCGCGACCAAGCGAGGGCTATGACGTCATTGTCCCCCTGGAAAATTTGAGAATGAAAGGAGGCGGCCTCGCTTCTCTTCTCCTCGCTTCAGTTCACCAGCTCGACGGGACGTAGCAAGGAGGAGAGGAAATAAGAATCGTGACGTCCCATGTCTCGTCGGCCAAGCTCAATAGTGCACTTCTTTTCCAAAAATACTGCCGATCCGTTAGAGATATCACTGGATGAGTGATGTTTTTGGGTTTTGCAGTGCCCCGCCTATCCATCCTGCCTTGTTTTGTGAGCTCGAAATTTCGGTTCAGTATCCCTTTAGGTGTGTTTTGTGGGGTTTCTTCTGCATGGTGGAGCTCGCCTCTGCGGTGTTACCATCCAATAATCCCATCGTTCGGATCAAGCTGGTGACACTCCAGTAGCCGCAGGACTCCACGTGGAAGTGGAAGAACACTGACCAGTCAGAACATAATCACTGTTTAAAAACACCTCAAACTACCTCTACAATTAGAGATATGTCCCTAGTTCTGTCAGATGTTCTCTTGCTGTGTATGACAGCATGGATCACTACCCCGCCCAGAGCATGAGTAGCATGAGTGTTGTCAAAGGATGAGTGTTACCAAAGCCCATAACACAAGGTAAAATCTTTCTGGAGTTCCAGGGGACCAGACAAAGCTGTTCTACCTATAAGTTCTACCCGTTGTAACATAGTAGAACGACTTTTTAGGGGCGAAGCTCCTTAGGGGCTAGCCATGTCCGTATGTCCGTCCGCCGTAGGCCGGCGTCAGGTGCTCGTGCTTCTGCTCGTGAGATCACGTGCTCGTGTAGGGCAAAAAAAAAAATTGGAAAAAAAAAAAGATGAAAGATTGAAAAAAGAAAAAGAAGAGAAAAAAGAGTAGGGGGTTCTGAGAAGCCATCCCATCTGTCTGCTTAAAAAAAGAAAAAGAAGAAAACCACACATTCTCCTACTGACATGAATGAAAAGGCTCGGCATGCTGCGGCTCGGCGTCTACGCAGACAAGCACCACCAGAGCTCGCCCCAAGCAACATCATTCACCACGTGGAGATGCGGTCAATGTTTAAAGACATGGGAAGCCAAATATGCATTTTGAAATGTTCCACTTATGCAAGATGTTAAAGAGATTCTAATATGTTCCCGTTTCTCTTAAATCAGTTTCCCTAGAGAAAACAACTTTTCCTTTGTAGGTCCTTCCCCCATCAAAAAAGAAAAAAATGGAGTCCTAGAGTAATCCACAGTAGTCGCAGCGACAGCTGCGGCATGTCACAGCCCAATGATGCCCAATGATGGATGCCCAATGACTTCGCCAATGCCCAATGACTTCGCTGTCGCAGCGAAGTCATTGGGCGTCGGCGTTGCATTCGTGTACCGTGGGGTGAGGGAACAAAAGCGTTCAGGACAAAATTAACAACTAACCATTTTGTTCAAAACGCTTTTGTTTCTTTTGTTGCTACGGGGTGCAGTGGACGCGTGTCTCCCGGCACAAGCTCTTGGCATTGACAGCACTACAACAGCATTTTGTTATCAGATTTTTTTTTTTTTTTTCCATTAAAAATCTTAAGTATCAAGCGGGTTGTTAACGCTGTCGCGTAGCTCTGTGATAACGCTTCCGCTTCGCACGCAGAAGACCCAGGTTCAATTCCCGCAGGCAGCAGGCAATCTTTTTCAAGAATTTGAAAACGTCAACGATGGACGCCCTACAATGCAGACTACAACATCAACGACGACAACAGCAACTACAACTACAAAATCACCAACGGGTGTAACTTCCAGTAATGGGAACAGCTCATAACAGCTATCGCCATTTAAAAGCAGCACCAACGTGCAACTGACCAGGACTGGCAGAGAGCAGCGACGGGATGGCGACATGCACGACAAAGTCCTGGAGAGAGAAGCAGCGCCTGGCCACCAGGATGCAGGTGAAGACGGCGAGGTTGTCGTGGATAGACAGGTCCCCAACCTGCCAGGCAGACAATCTTTGTTACAAATGAAAATATGACTGGCACTGAATGTAGACCTGCCTGAACCGGGAGCATGCATGAAGAGGACGTGGCACAGCTGCAGAACCTCAATTTGAGGCTTTGTGTGAACCGGTGCAATAGCCGACTTTCAGTTACCCACAGGCTAGCATTTAAAAACACAACACAAAACTCTTTGCCGTGCCCAACCAATGGATCGAGCTATCAACATAACTAACGGTTAAGTTGTGCAACGAAAGCAATCGCTATAAACAAAATAGATATACTAAAACAACACCCAGGAGGGAAGCATGACAGCAGCGTGCGTGCACAGAAGCTTAAATGTGCGACTCATACTGCATGGCCAGGCTTATGAGCAGCCACGATAGAACTTTTACCAAGTTACTTGAAGGACACATGCAAAGGAAAAATATATTTTTTTTAAACAGACTGGTTGGGAAAAGAAAGTCATAAAACAAATTTACACCGAAAAATAAAATTTTTTAGAGCTATATTTTTGGCACTATACGAATTTGTAGTTGGCGCCCGCTATTTGACTGGCCGCTATTTGACTCGTGGTGCTTGCGCTCTTTTCGAAGCTTCCTGTAGTCTCTAAAAGTTACTTATTCATCTTCGTTTGAAGTGCAACCAAAATTGACCGCATCTCCACGTGGTGAACGATGTTGCTTGGGGCGAAGCTCTGGTGGTGCTTGTCTGCGTAGACGCCGAGCCGCAGCATGCCGAGCCTTTTCATTCATGTCAGTAGGAGAATGTGTGGTTTTCTTCTTTTTCTTTTTTTAAGCAGACAGATGGGATGGCATATCAGAACCCCCTACTCTTTTTTTTTCTTCTTTTTCTTTGAGCCTTTTCATTCATGTCAGTAGGAGAATGTGTGGTTTTCTTCTTTTTCTTTTTTTAAGCAGACAGATGGGATGGCATCTCGGAACCCCCTACTCTTTTTTTTCTTCTTTTTCTTTTTTCATAATTTTTTTCATCTTTTTTTTTCCAATTTTTTTTTTTTTTTGCCCTACACGAGCACGTGAGCATGTGCTCACGTGCTCGTGAGCACGTGATCTCACGAGCAGAAGCATGAGCACCCGACGCCGGGCCTACGGCGGACGGCGGACGGACATGGCTAGCCCCTAAGGAGCTTCGCCCCTAAAAACAAAGATTAATAAGTAACTTTTAGAGCCCAAAGGAAGCTCTTGAAAAAGCGCAAGCAGACGTGATAGACCTGTGCGCCAGTAAGATGACGGCGGCGGTGCCACGGAGCAGACAAACTTACGCGGCGGCGGCGTGGAAAAACCCATTGAACGCTCAGCATGCGGCGCTCAGCATGCGGCGCCGCATGCTGAGCGCCGCATGCGGCGCCGCCACGTTCAGCATGCACCACCACGCTCAGCATGCGGCGCCGGCGTGAATTTGAAGCGGCAGCAATGCCGCGCGACGGCGAACAGGAGTACCCACAGCGGCTCCCGCGGGCGCCAACGACAAATTTGTTTTGCACCGTAAATATAGCTCTAAAAAATTTTTTTCTTCGTTGTAAATTCGTTTTATAACATTCTTTTTCAATCTAGGCTGTTAAAAAAAATGTTTTTTTCCTTTGCATGTGTCCTTTAAGGAGGGACACTGGCTAGAGATTTAACTTCTGAACCTAGGCAAGTGATTGAAATAAAATTTGCAGGGGAGATTTAACATCAGATGTGTATGTATTGTGCAAACTTTCAGCTCTCTAGGACAATTTAATAAACCTGCATAAGAAAATGTGTCACCCTTCATTAAGAAATTTATGATATGCACATAAAGCTATTAAGCACCATTTGACTGCTTGAATATAAAGTAGGGGATGTGGGACTTCGGGCTATCTAGTTTTTATAACTCAAATGTAAATATTTCAGGAAGAGTTATTACCTCGAAATATGAGATGCATATCTGTCCTATGTCAATTTTTGAAAACATAGGTAGTTTTTTCTCAATGAGCACTTCTACTAAAAACAAAATAAAGTAGACAGCCAAATTCCCCAGTAAAGTTCAGTTCAGAAACATCTTGACTGTGGTATCAGAATACTTTTACCTTTGAACAAAAGATTCCTTTGTATGAAATTTGCAGCAAAAAGTGGAACTAAGAAGAATGCACCCAAACATTGAACACCTTTACTTTGATACTGCCTCACAATGTGTTGAAAATATTTTATATCAACTTAACTATTTGACGTATGGTTATCAAATTTAGTGTAAGAGTGTATAATTAGTAGTTTTTAAAACCAAAACCGTCATATTTAATTTTTTTTTTTTAATTTTGAAAATTAGGTTTATGTCTTTCTTTTAAAGGGAAACTCCGGTTCATAGTTTCGATTTTGGAATTATGACTGTTTGTAGAGCAGTCAGCGTCTCTGAATTACAAGGTGTAATTTTTTTCTCGGTATCGTGCATAGTTTTAAAGATATCGACGCCCCAACGTGTTGTTAGGGGCGCGGTCGACAATACCGAAACTAGCCGCTCGAGGCAACAGCAACACTGGAAATCAGCCGCTAGGCAGACGTGACATCATGGTCATTCTCGTCCCTGCCTCGTTCCCGTGCAACGAGTATGCAGTCCAAGCGGCACCTACCTCTGCTGCGCTAGCCTTCTTGAGCAGTAGTTAGTAGTAACGTGTTACCGGAAACTACCGTATTTACTCGCACAATGAACGCACTCGCGTAATAAACGCACCCCCCAAGTCGGCTCTCAAAATTTCGACTTTTTTTTTTCACTCGCGTATTAAACGCACCCCCAACTGGGACGTCAAAATTTTGACTCCCTTCCCCCACCCGCGCGAAATGAACGCACTTTTCTATCCTGGTGCAGCGAGGTCGCGAATGCATGGGCAGCGTGGGCGAACAAAACGCCTTGCAAAAGGCATTAAAAAATAAAAAAAAAAATATCCAACCGAAGCAAAAGAAAAAAACATAGAGGAGCTTTTTTTTTTTTTTTTTTTGGCACAGCGCAGTCTGGACTTTGGGTCGGGCGGGCGCCGCGTGCAAGGAGATAAGAAAGAGAAGGGAAGAAGCCCTCGCCTAAGCAAAGCGCGCAGAATGAAGGCATCCTGCCTTCGCCTCCTCCTCGCACTTTGGAAAGAGAAGCGAGAAGCCTTCGAGATGAACGCACTTTTCTATCCTGGTGAGGGAGGTCGCGAATGCATGGGCGTGGGCAAACAAGAAAACTTGCAAAAAGCGGCAAAAAAAAAAATCCCACGGAACCAAGAGAAAAGAAAAAAACATAAAGAGGAGCTTTTTTTTTTTGCTTTTTTTTGCACAGCGCAGTTTGGTCTCGGGGTCGCGCGTCGCGCGCAAGGAGATAAGAAAGAAAAGCGGAGAAGCGTGGGCAAACAAAACAACTTGCGAAAGGCGGGAAAAAAACAAAAAAAAACCGAAGCAAGAAAAAAAACGTAAAGAGGAGCTTTTTTTTTTTTTTTGCGCATCGCAGTTTGGTTTTTGAGTCGCGCGCTGCGCGCAAAGAGATAAGAAGTTACGTCGATTTTTCGGGATAAAAAAAGTTAAAACTACACTCACAGCATGCTGCTTGGTGCTCGGGTAACTTAGCAAAATGCCTATTGTCAATGCAATATCTGTCATAACTCCGAAGAGTCTGGCCTGGAATGACCCAACCCAACCTTTCATAACCATTCTATCAGACCTCAATCCCAGTACTGGAGGACACCCCGACTCACGTCAACTTGGGTCAGAACGTCGATGAAGCCACACGCATGATTGGAGGAGCAGCACAGGGCCTTCAGGACTCCCAGCCACTCGGCACTGAGCGAGCCGCAACTGGCGGTCAGCTCAGCGCACAGAGTGGAAATTTCGTTGAGTCTGAAAGGGATTTCACGTGCTATATTAGGATCCTCTTTAAATTAGGCAAACCAAGGTAATCAACGTGACAACTTACTAGATATATCATAAATGGCCACAAAAAGAAGAACAGCAAGAACCAGATAATTACAACAATTTCTGCGATAGGGTATTAAGCCTTTTACGAGTCAATTTCGAGAGACAAAAGGCCGGTTTACATCGCAAACTAAATCAAGATTAGGAACAGCACTGATGCAGCGCTGTATCGCTAATGTAGTGCGAAGTCGGTGCAGCATTGGCAAGATTAGCACCATTTTCAGAACTGAACTAATAGCACAGAGGTAGCACTGTGGTGTATGTGTACAAGGCCTGTATGCACAAAATGCTTAATATACAAGTGAGTTAGTACTTAAAACGTCTAAAGAAAAAAACTGTTTTTTTAAACAGCTTAATTGGGACAAGCATGTTGCAAAACAAATTTTTGCGCAAAAAAAGTTTTTTTACAGCAATATTTATTACACGAGACTGATTTTAGTTTGCGACTATTTCGTCCATTTTGAGTCACGCACCACAGAGTTGGTATTTTACGTCACGGAGTGGCTATTATACGTCACGAAGCGACGTGTAACAGCAACTCTTCTCATTGGATAAGGGATTGATCGACAGCTTAGATCTTGGTTGTTAAACCTTTGTGATATGTTGTAATTTCCTCTTGAGCAGCATATTTTTATGTTTAAAGAATAACCCATGTAATAAGAGTTATTATTATTCTTTACAAAAGGTTTACAAGACGGGCACTCCCGTTTGGATTCATACTATAACAAACAAAAACATGGTCGCCTCTGTCTCTGCTCCCGCCTGTCTCGCCTATCTCGACTAGTCTATTCGCCTAAGTGATCAGTGTTTCCTGTTGACCCAGGTGCTTGAGTGAGACTTCCTGAAGTGAAGTAGTGTGTGTTTAACAGCTGTCACAGGTGTTAGTGATAGGAAGCGACACGGGGCTTTGGCTTTCATAGCGCAGTTTGTTACTTTCGTTTTCTTGAGGTGTTCTCTTTGCTTTCGTAGTGCATTTTCTTTGCTTTCTTAGCGTCCTTTTTGTTTGTGTATTGTTTTTTTGCTTGCACGTGCAAATGTTGACTTTTTGGAGATGTCAGCTCCAGTAAAGCGGTGCCGCTGCTCTGTAAAGTGCAGCCAGAATAGTGATCGCGACAGCGATCACCAGCGGGTGTCGTCTAAGCGCGCCGAAGGCTCGGGAGGCTCAGTCGGTGCACCGTCTTCGTTGCTGGCACCCGTCCTTTGCAGCGAATCTTTGTATGGCTGAAGACCCAGTTGCTCGCAGAGGCCAAGAAGCTGACGCTTCGATTCAGGGTCCATTTTGCGCACAGTTCGCACAGAACACAGAAGCTACAAAAAGTTGTGACACGCGCACAAGACGCGCCGGAAGTCAAGATGCTGCGTACGTCGTTCAACTCTGCAGCCAAGTCAATCCAAGAGCGAGGGGTGGGGCGTACTACTTTTTTCCGCGGGGGGCGAAAGAGCTGGAGTTTCAAATACGGAGAGGTTGTGACTCCGACTAAATTATGTCCTGTAGCGTAAATATTGCTAAAGAAAGTTTTTTTCACAGAAAACTTGTTTTGTGACACGCTTGTCTTAATTAGGCTGTTTAAAAAAACACTTTTTTTTTTCTTTGCAGTAACCCTTTAAGGGAAGACACTGCTCTTTGAGGTAAAAATATACTAAGAAAACACCTTTTTTAAAATGTGCTTTTTGAAGATTGGCAGGTACTTATCATCTTGTCCTGAAGGATTTTCGTAAAACAAGTCTCTCTTATCTTGAAATATTGTCTTGGAAACAAAGTAAAAAGGGTATGTGGATGTTTTCTTTATATCATTTCTGAGTGAACTGAACTATTTACCGTAAAGTCCCCTAAGAACGCCCACCCAAAATGAAAAGATAAATGGTGAAAAACACGGGGTGGGCACCCGTTATAAACCACATGACGCGGGAATTGATACCGAAGATTGCGGACAGGGCAAATTCGCGTTTCACGATGCGATAAACACGCGGGAATCTGATACAAACTCGTATGTCACGGAAACAAATACCGCAGATCGCGGACGCAGCAGAATCGCATTTCACAATGCACTGTACACGTGGGAACAACTCGCGTGCTACGGGAGCTGATATCACGTGTACCAGTGCAGCAGATCGCGCCGTTGATGCCCCGATTCCCGCCGGACATAGCATGACGTCCGACGGGAATCGGGGGAGGGGGGGGGGGGGGGAGGGGCAATGTTTCGGAATTTTTATGTTACTGATATTTCGCCAGAAAAACGGGATGGACGATCTTTCGGGCAAGGGCGTCCTTAGGGGATTTTACGGTACACCCTTTACTTTTTTTATAAAAGCCATATCCCCACTTGCACATATTTCATCTTCATATTTTTTTTTTTTTCTCTGGTAGGTGTATGTATGACATGTAATAAGGGATACAAATACTGTAAACGACTAAATTTTCGTGAAGACCTCATTTTCGCGAATTTCACGAATCGCATACAGTTCGCGAAAAATACGTCCCGCGAACAATTCGGGCAATATGTGAACGCTACGGAAGCTACACTCGATTCGCGAAAATTAGAACCCGCGAATAATTTCAAATTTTCAGCTTTTGCCCGATTCGCGAAAATTTGAGCCCGCGAAATTTAAGTCGTTTACAGTATATTAAATAGGCTGTCAGGCTTTTTTTTAGGTGCCTTTTAGGCATCCTGCAATAAATCATTTTGAAACTGGAAAGTTCAAAAGTGTCCTAAAAGGTTTATAAACCATCCTAGTGCTTTCACTTATGCCTTATTGGATTCCATATGCCATTTTAGTCCACTGATATATGTTTATTTTCTTATTTCAGTATTTCCATTTGTCTTAATCCTTCCCATAATCTTTGCAAATGAAATTTTCAATATTAACAAACTTAGGTAACATCAAAACCAAGTACATATTTGTAGTCAGATTGTAATAGCAAATAAGCTATGCAAATATCATTTGGATTGAATCCCAAGTTACATTAAAAAAAAAAAAAAAGCTCCAGAAGCAGTGTTGGCTCTAAGGTTTCGGGAAGAATAAGCACTGGAAGTACCCACCTGTCAGCGTCCCGTGCCACTGAAATGCTGTGCACTGCGTTGCAGACAAAACTGTACCTAAATGACGCATTTTCGCTGAGCTGTTTCACCTGTTGAACATCCACCCGAACTCTACAATAAAAAGAGAAATGCAAAAATTGACTCTTTTTAAAAAAAAATGGTTGTCAGCAACACTTTTATGTGCAAAGATATAAGCAAACAGAATGTTCAACGATATTTGTGGTCACAATAAACAATGTATTGTATGTATGTTGTTTACTCATGAGGGTTCCACACTGCGTGTTAAACATCAAATATAAAAAAAACACTGCTGCTAAAACATTAATGTCTTAAACAATCGTTTGTTGTAAATCATTGCATACAACTCCATAACAGAACTTTTGCAAAGTAATTTATTTCCAAAATAATCTTTACTAAACCAACGCACATCCTATGCCCAAACCAGTATATATTATGAGTTTACGCAATTTTTCTGTACTATAAAATATCAATTACTTATATCATGAAGTGGAACTAATTTTTGCACAATTCACAACTTGGAAAAGAAGTCCAAAATGTAATCACTTAAAAACGCCCACAATACTTAATAAATGGGATGTATGAACTGTCTCACCCCAGAATGAAGCATCTGACACCCATGAAATGCTGTGGCGATTGTTTATAACGAAGTCGGCTATAACGAAATAGCGGCTATAGTGAAGCAATCACGATTTCCCATTACCGCATGCACTTTTTCAATGTGTTCGTGCCTCCCGCAGCTATAGCAAAAAAAACCTTTCCTTCCGATTATATAAAAAAAGATCAAATTCTGAAAGTTTATTGAGCCGCAGACCGCCGCAATTTGCCGCTGCGGCCGAGCAGCCGCCCAGAACGAGCCACAGACGTGCTGCAAGGGCCGCCAGCAGCCTCTACATCGCCGTCTGCTCGTCGCTCCTTATCTGGAAAGTGGCCTTTTCGCATCGCACGCGAAGAAACCGTCATGGCGTGCCGACAGGGGCATTCAAAGGACCAGCAACAACGCACCCACGATGTAGCGACGAATACGACGGAAAGAACCTTGATTTGAGAGAGCGAGCAACTCGAATTGAATGGCGGACGCCTCATAGCCAGACGGGCTCAAGTGCGCCTGCATTTGGTCGTCTAATCACCAGCGTGGTGAGGAATCCCAGCGGAGAGGAGGACACGTTTACAGACAGTGAATGCTTTTGACTCCTTGCAGGCTGCAGCTCGTTTTGCAAATGCGGCCCCCGAACCACGTGACACCGATCGAGCGGTTGCCCCCTTCTTTAAATCTGGGCTCTCCATACCGACAGAACACAAACTTAAGCGCAAACTCGGTGCCGTGCGCTCTTTGTTTGCTTTGTGTTCCGTGTCGGCGTCGCTAGTCGGAGTGGTAGCACCCTGCGCGAAAGTGTGGCTTCGCACAAGCACCGATTCGGTGACTCATCACCACTTAACGATGGCCAGTCCCGGTATTGCCGGCACGTCGATGGGGTAGATGAAGGCAATCTCCTTGAAGCAAAAGCGTGCCGCCATCCTCAACGAAATGTGCATCAACGTAAGGAATGCCATCCAACGCCAGCGTCATCCGCGGTGGCCGTCGCAGCCGTCAATAGGACTCTGGACACAGTCCGTAAATAACTCGCAAAATTTCCTTTTGATTGGAGTTTTTCGCAGTTGGCGATAAGCGGCTCCAATCTAGCAGAGAGCACGTGCAGGGAAGCCTCGACCACTTTCTGCAGTCACGACAAGGATGTGCCCCTGAAGGCCCGTGTTACCGTACTTGCTCGCATAACGAATGCACCCCACAACGGGTACCAATATTTGGACTTTTTTTTTCCCCTTGCATAATGAACGCACCTCCAATTTTTGGCTCCGCGAGTCTCAAATTGCATCCAACTTAGCTAGCCACCAAGCCCACCAAGCCAATTTTCTTTTGCCGCCAAGCAGTCGGGCAGAGCCAGGCCAAGCCGCTCTCGTAATGGCTGCAAGTGCGTAGTTGCGGAAGTGACCAACCGTGAAATCAAGCGGCGCGCACACTCGACGAAGCTTGGGTCGAGGAATTGCCCAGCCCCAAACATTCTTCGCCTATCAGAGGCATTGATGTCAACAAACACGCCGTCGTCTGTGGCTTGCTTTCGGACAGTGAAATAGTGAAAGTGGTTAGGCCTAAAAATGGTCGCGTTGCTCTCCGTGCTGAGTGAGCTTCGTAGGGTGCTTTTCCTTCGGCTAAAGGCACGCCGAAAGCGTTTTAAAAACGTTCGCAATTTATAAAGCATGGTTACCGTGACGCGCCCCCGACCAGCCGTGGGTGCGCCTCCATTAGTGGAGACGTGCCACAGTACCTTGCCGTGTCATATTGGCACCTAATATGACATTTGCACAAAGTGTGTAAATGCAGAAATTTTACCCCGCATAATGAACGCACCCCCCAAATATGTGTCAATTTACGGGGAAAAAAGTGTGTTCGTTATGCGAGTAAATACGGCATCCTTTATTATTTTTTCGCGATGTTACTTTTATGAAGGTCTAGACGTAACGAAGAAGCGGATATAGCGAATTGATTTCAGATCCCTATCGACTTTGTTATAACTGGTCTGGACAGTAATAGAAAAAATTGTAGAGCCCTTCCACTTCACATGAAGATGGAGAACCAGCAAAGCTGTTATCTTTAAAATGACTAGGACGCCGCCTAGAGGACGACCTCAAGGATGACTTCTAGGACGACCTCGAGGATGACTTTTAGGACAACCTCGAGGATGACATCTAGGAAAACCTCAAGGACGACTTCTAGGATGACTTCGAGGACGCTGCCTAGAGGACGACGCCTAGGACGACCTCTCGGACGACGCCTAGAGATGATAACAAGGGGTCAGGACCTCACTATCAATAATGCCAAGAAAGGCTGACTCTTGCTGGTTGCCCCTTTTTTGTTTTTATTTATTCATACTTGCCACGACCAATGGGGAGTTTTCTGTCGACATGCTGAGGACGTATTTTTTCCCAGACCCTAGTGTATATATAACAGCTTCGCTGTAAAAAAAGCAGTTCTAGAAAATTTGTGAAAGAATGGTTCTCAGATTTTATATTTGCAGTATACCTACCTTTATTTTATGACAGTTCACTGTAACAAGAATTTTAAAAACTTCTGTAACTTGCAACAGCACTTACAGAATTATCACTATTGTTAGTTATGAATTACTACTATACGATCCTATATGTTGTGCCAATCAACCCTCCCCCAATATGAGGGGTGGTTGCAAAGATGTCTGTGGCAATCTTCACGGTTTAACACAAATTTTTCAAAAAGTGCCATGGCACAATTTGACATCACTGGCCAGAAAATGATTGATAGTATAAACTCTTCCAGCTTATAAGGCTTTGAAGCAGAATCAATATGTGCTTACACATGCGAGGCATTAAAAGTTTATTTATATAAAAGCACACAAATTACTCGGCGCTCGTCAAACAACTTTTTCTCCGACAAAAAAAAACAATAGGGTTTATGTGAGATCACGGTTTGCAGCATGGAAAAGCCTCCTTTCAGAAACCAACAGAAAAACAGTATCGGTAAACAATATCGGATCACAACTACCATGTTGCAACGCCTTTAACCCCTTACCCGTTTTGGACAAGCCTAGCGTGTCCACCTACAGCCATCCACAAACCGTTTAGGACGGGTGTAGCTCGTCCGCGCACCTTTCCTTACCCCTTGGCTGTTTGGGACGACCCAGGCTCATCCAGAGCTTAGTTTGCGGCGCTGCTCAGAGATGGCAGCATATGTCTTTTATTTACACCTTTTTTGAGAATGGTGACCAATCGTGGAGGCACGTCCGGCCCGGGCTACACGTACAATAAGAAGAGGAACAGTTTAGAATCAAAAAACTGCAACAAAAAAAATATGGTTAAGGGGTTAAAGTCGTCATTGAGTAAACTACGTACTACATAGTACGAGAAATGAAAAAAAACTGACCTGGGGTTGTTGATGCACTCGATCATGTATGTCGTGTTCCAAAGGAGATTCAAGGCAGACGGAGTCTGAGGAGCGTACAGCGTCTGCTTCACCTTTGAGTAGAAGGAGCCAAATATCTCGGAATGCTTGGACTGAAAAGGAGACGCAGAAATGAGTCACAACCCTCAACAATGTTTGGAGAGTATGGCCCGGCAGACTAACCTTGAAGTAGTAGCAGGAAGAATAGAGATCATGAAGGTAGCATAAGATGCAGCGTTCCGCCGAGGTGCATTCGGCCGGGTTGGCGACGTTCTTCACAATCTTGCATAAACTGAAAGTTAAAATTTGCAAGGTGATGAGCCGATTAGATTAGGTAGGAAATTTCTATGTGTCATAAGCTATTTACAATCAGTCAATTCCAATCAATTCTATCCCCCAAAGAAGTCTCCGGTACAAAAATTGGCTGCATGTTTGGTCAGTCTGCCAAATGCGTTTCAGTGAGGTAGCTTCATTGGGTGGGTGGTGCTTTTAGTTCAGGTGGTGCCTAGGGAAGGATGACCCTTAATCTTTCAGTAACTGGGCTCTTAGTTCAGGTCAACGTTACTTGAACTCAGGTGGGAAACTGCCATAGAGCCTGCTTTAAGAGAGTGGCTTCAATCCATACTCGAGAACCAAACTAATGGCGATTGCAACGCCGTCATTTCTACCGCAGCGGCCACTCTGGGGACTGCACGTCTGCACGGTTGAGGTCGAGTCGCACAAGAGCCGGTGGTGCCATCTCGCAGTGCCATTTCGCAGTGCCATTTCGCAGTAGCAATATAAATTAACTTTCATGTTTTGACAAGTCGCTAGAGGATGGCACTGTTATCATATTTAGTTTGGCCTCGGCGGAAGCGAGAGGTCCGGGTTTCAAGGGTGTGGGAGCCACTGGTTCCCCTCCCCCGAGAAGGCGTACGCCGCGGACGTTCCGGCCGGAGTTGTCTGGCTTCGAGCCGGCTCGTTCCGTATCGTGTCGGAGAGAGCATGCCACCATGCTGGCTTACTCTCTCGCACTCCTCCGCGCGTCTCCCCGATTTCGGGGGAACAGCGAGATCGCGCCAGGGAGTGAGTCGGGCCTGCCCTCCGAGTGGACGGCCGTGCGGTCGGGGAGTCCCATGGATTGGACTCCGGGCAACGGGTCGAGTCGCGGCGCGAGCTCGTCCGACCGGAGATGACTAAACGCTAGCGATTCCCCTGGCTCTGACAATCGGCGTCCCCACTACCTGTGGACGTCCGTCTGCCGAGAGCCCTGGCCCCGAACTCCTGCGACGACGGGTAGCGGCGTGAGCTCGTCCGACCGGCGATGACTCCGCTCGCAATTACCCCTTTGGCTCTCAGGTCGGCGGGTGCTGCGGGCACACTGTGTTCACGGATCGCTTGACCGCAATGTCTTGTTGGGGACCCCTGGTACTCAATAAACGCTGTTGGATACCGGGATCATCGTTGTTGGCATGGCTTTGGCCGAACCCGGCGCGGCGAGCGCCCTCGCTGGTAGCAGTCGGCCGCGCGGTGGGACGGGCATCGGATTTCCCCTTTGAGCACCGGTCCCTAGATGTAAAGGTGCGTAATCCTCCCTCCTAATGGCACCTATTGTTGTCGTGGCACTGCTCTGCCACGCCATGCCAAGATGGCGGAGTCTCCCTTGGGGAGGCCGGCTTCCTTTGTGAGCCGCCATGATGCGAATCCCATCGGTGCCCGGATTTGTTAACCACGTCCAAGAGCCAACCCGGAAACCTGAGTGAGTCACGATTTGTTTATTCTCTTTTCGTGTCTTGCCACAGGAGACGTTTTATTGTACCTGTCGCCTCTGGTGATGGGCGTCGCTAGCAACAGTCCCCCACTGCCTGACAGTTGCCGACACCGCTGCCAACCCCCCACCTAGTTAGAGGGTTAATTGTCGCCTCTGGCGGCGTCCTCAGAGCCTTTGTGCCACGGAAATCGCGTTGCGTTGACCCCTGTGGGCCTCGCGACGAATATTGTTAGCAGCAAAGAGCTTCTTACGGATCAGCGGGACAATCTGGGTTTGTAAATATGCGCGTTTCTTTGACACTGAGTTGTCGGACTCTCCGGGAGAGTCGGGCGGTGCGTCTGCCATTAACGTCGCCAAGTAGCTTGTAATGCTCCCGACGGGCTCCGGGAGCCGTAGGCCACGCATCCGCCGGCGTCCAGAAGCAGTTTTAATACTGTGGGCGAGCGCACTGTACGCCACTTGTATTGTGGTTGGCGCGACGGTTTTCTTCGGGATAGATTTGTTTTGCTGACACCTTTGAGCTTCTGCTGATTTCCGAGTAACGCCTTGCGTTATAAGAGTGGCACAACGCACTAGAGACGGGGCGGCTTTTTAGCTACCTCGTTCCGTGCGCTTCGCTAGGGATGCGTGCAGTTTGAAGACTCTACGGAGTCAGTTGTTTTCGCAGTCCCCGGCCCGGCTCCTGGTGCAGCCACCGCTGGCAGCGGAGAGTCGCCGGCTCCATTCCCGGCGACTTCAGCTTGCGTACGCAGGGTGCCCTCTAATTCTGTTAGTAGCACCGCGTGGCCTGCCTTCCAACTTGAGCCTCCAACCCTGCGGTAGGCCGGTTAATGTATGCAGGCAGCCGAGTCCAGATACTATGAGGACTCAGCCAAAACCTGTTTTCGGGGACCATTGCTTCCCCTCGGTGGCAGTGTGTCGACCGAGAACAATGATCTCTCCCTTCGACCTTGTCATACTGCGGGTCTGGAGAGGGCGAAGAGATGTTTGCGGGGTGCTGCGTGGGCTCTTCTTTCCGTCATTCAGGAAGATGCTCGTGCCCCCGTCTTCCCTGCCATCCCCCACTTCGTGCGACGGCAGGGGACACCCCGAGCGGCTGGGCGGGACCTGCCGGATGTGCGTCATCGCTGACGCTGCCGGGAGTTTGCGCACCCGACGGCGGTTAGGAGCAACAGACGGGGAAGCTGACTTCCGGCCGAGGCAAGATGGTCGCTGTCGTCCTTCTGTCGTCGTACCTCACCGAGGCGCCCAGCTGATCCAGGCTTCCTGATGTGGGCCTGGTCACGGACGTCACCTGATGCCGGCTCCAAGGTGCACCTTCGACTTCGGTGGCCGGCGTTTCCCTCGCCACTGGTCACCTGCACCCATGTCACCTGCGCGCGTCACCGTGTCTGCTTCAACGGAGGTCCGACCACGACGAGTCCACGACGTGCAGAGTGAGCCGAGCAACACCGCCGAACATCCATGTCTGCATGTGAGTGGCGCTTGGTATTTTGAAAGAACTTCGTGTAGACCCCTTTCGTTCGTCTGACATCGAGGAACGTTTCTTGGCTTAATTCGACGGTACCGGAGTGCATCACCCCACGAGTATGTCGTGAACTCCGGTATGAGGAACATTTATGGCGGCGGTTCCGGGGGCTGCCGGGGCCCCCGACTCAAGATCTTGTATTTGTGAGCGCGACTGGCACCAGTATTGTCAGCATGCAGGTCTTGTATTTTGGGGGTTTGAGAGCCGGCGCTCCTTTCTCTGAAAGGGGTGCCAAATGTTTTAAGGAGGGGGGGATTGTGGGAGCCACTGGTTCCCCTCCCCCGAGAAGGCGTACGCCGCGGACGTTCCGGCCGGAGTTGTCTGGCTTCGAGCCGGTTCGTTCCGTATCGTGTCGGAGAGAGCATGCCACAATGCTGGCTTACTCCCTCGCACTCCTCCGCGCGTCTCCCCGATTTCGGGGGAACAGCGAGATCGCGCGAGGGTGAGTCGGGCCTGCCCTCCGAGTGGACGGCCGTGTGGTCGGGGAGTCCTGGATTGGACTCCGGGCAGCGGGTCGAGTCGCGGCGTGAGCTCGTCAGACCGGCGATGACTCCGCTCGCAATTACCCCTTTGGCTCTCAGGTCGGTGGGCGCTGCGGGTACACTGTGTCCACGGCTCGCTTGACCGCAGTGTCTTGTTGGGGACCCCTGGTACTCAATAAACGCTGTTGGATACCGGGATCGTCGTTGTAGCCGTCGGCCGCGCGGTGGGACGGGCATCGGATTTCCCCTTTGAGCACCGGTCCCCAGACGTAAAGGTGCGTAATCCTCCCTCCTTAAAGGTGCGTAATCTTCCCTCCTTTATCCCCACAAGGGCGAGTTTCCCAACTGAGTGTTTCATTAAGGCGAAAGCCTTATATGTCTCATTGTTTGGTCGACCTTCAAAGTCCTTAAGCGAAAACACGTCGGTGACACGAAAAGTATGAAAACACGTCGGCAACACGAAAGGTACCAATGAAACGGCACCAAAAGTGTGCTGTCAGAGAGCACGCTGTCTTCGAAGGTTCGCTATCACTGGGACCACAGCCAACGCCACGGACCAAGTGAGAAAATGAAATGGCGCCAAAAGTGTGTCGTCAGAGTGCTCTGTCTTCGGAGGCTTGCTTTCACCGGGACCACAGCCTGCCTGTTTCTGCTCCTTTCTTTGCCTTTTTAACCCCTCTCAGCTCCACACACTTTTTCACACCACCTGCTCCTGCTCCTTCTGTTGCTGCATGCTGGGTCCGTAGCTCAGGCACCAGCGCACTCGACTTCCATGCTGGTCGCCGGGGTTCAATCCCTGGCACCAGTTGCCGTTTTTTTCCCAAGATCATTTAGCGGTTACAGACTGACTGACCTACATATTTCGTGCTTATGTGGTTCCAAAGGTTGCTCGGCCCTATAAAGCTACTGCTTTAATGAACAAACTATGCAGCCTTTTTGACACATTACGGCTATGATTACGCAACAGAAATATTAACTTCAAACATTAAAATGCAGATTGCTTTGCCATCTCATGGATGGCTCCTTAGGCCCCAGAGCGGTGCTCACCTCTCGCAAGCCTGCAGGGTGTAGTCTTGGGACACCAGAAGGCAACAGTGGTACCTATAGAAGAGGCCCACAATGTACAGGCCCAGGGAAGTGGCATAGGTGCTAGATAGAGCAGATCCTTTCTGGGCGAGCTGGTTCTCCACTTCCACGAGTTCCTTGAGCAGCTGCATTGACATGCCCACCAACTATAAGCGTCCCAGCCACAAGAGACCCTCAATTTGTTAGCCCGGGAGTTCTCAAACTGGGTTCCTAGGAAACCGGGGTTTCCCGAGATTACCCTCACGGTTGCCCCGAGCTCCCGAATTTCCTCTACCGAATTACAGTAAAAGAGAAAGACGGCACTACATACCCTCATTATTTAACACTTTAACAGAGTCATTGTTTAATTTATCATGCATTCAAGCAGTAAAAAACAATGTAAATCAATGGATTCCTATGTTTGCACAATAATCATTATGTCATTTCATTATTATCACTCTGTTATATTATGATTTGTTTTGCTAATACCTTTTTTTACACAGTATTTTATAATGATGTTACGGTTTGTTCTCTGCCTGGTTCCACATACAAGCATTTTTGCTTTTGTGGCCAGCACATTTCTACCGTAATATCTCGAGAAATAGCCCACCTAAAATCGAACGCACATCGGGTGCAAATAAGGAGTGGGCTAACTTTCAATGTGCAATCAACAAAAGTTGAAAACAAAATTACACCATCTTCCCGAGGGGAACCATGGGGTGATGCGGAGCATTGCAGATCGTTATTAACTGTGTTATTAACGGTGTTAGTAACGTTGTTAGTAACGTTGTTAACTTGCGTGTTATTACGTTGTTAACTTGCGTTGGTTACCACACATCGCGTGAACGTTGTTGAAAACTCCACGAAGCTCCGCATCACCCCATGGTTCCCCTCGGGAAGATGGTGTAATTTTTTTTCGTTGTTGACGTTTACACGCGGCTTCCCGTTCTCGAAGGTCGGATTCCGCCGCTCGCTTCGTACGTTTACGTTGAACTTCACGGTCCCGAACCTCAGGTTCTGCTGCTCGACGTTCACGAACCAACGCGGCTTCCCGTTCTTGAAGGTCGGGTTCCGCCGCTCGCTTCGTACGTTTACGTTGAACTTCACGGTCCCGAACCTCAGGTTCTGCTGCTCGACAATCACGAACCAACGCGGCTTCCCGTTCTCGAAGGTCGGGTTCCGCCGCTTGCTTCGTACGTTTACGTTGAACTTCACGGTCCCGAACCTCAGGTTCTGCAGCTCGACGTTCTCGAACCGCCGCTGCTTCACGTTGTCGTAGTTCAGCATCCGCCGCTCGACGTTGAAGAATGGACGCCGCTTCTCGTTGCCGTAGTTCAGGGTCTGCCGCTCGCTTCAAGCGTTTGCGCTCAGCGTCGCGTGCCCTTCACTGCGCAGCTTTGTCTTCAGTGGACGTAGCGTTGCTGTTAGTTTGTGGGGTGGTGCTGACGCTTGCTTGCGCCAACCCACTAACTGACGGGACTGTTGCTTCCATCACACTTTATCGGAAGAACGGAGTGAAGTGGAGTCAACAGCGCTGAACTGAATGCGCGCAGCGCGCTACCGCTGCTTATATTCACACTTGAAGGAGAGGAGACTAGAGGAGGAGAGTTGCGCATGCGCGCGCGGTGTGAGTAGAAGCGAACGCATGCGAAGTGCACGCAGCTGGTAGAGAGAGAGAGCGGAGAGAGTAACGCGCAGCTGTTGGAGAGAGGGAAGGAGGAGAGTTGCGCATGCGTAGTGTGAGTGCGGACTACGACGCCGCAGGACATAGACCCGAGCAAGAGATGCTCCGCATCTAAAAATGCTAGTTTTAAATTTTGTGACCTGCAAGACTTGTGATTGCAGCCTAGGGGCGATGAACTGAAGACGACTGTCCTTCCTAGCCAGTAATTGTTGCATACCTCCCGTCGTGGCTAAGTATAACATTATTTCTGCCGAGGTCACCATTGGCCAGGGCCCTGCAATTACTAGAAATTGGCTATTTGGCTATTTTTCTGTGTTTCTAAAAAAAATAGCAAATCGTGCCAAAAATAGGGGTGGGTTATCTCTCAGGATATTAGTGTACACGATTTTTATTATTATTATTATTATTACTATTGTTCAAATGGGGGCCTGCGGATTCTTTGGACTCCCGAAGGCCTTCTCAGGGTCTCCGGAGCCCTCAGCCATCAGTCAAGCCGAGCAATAAAACTTTACTTTTAGATGCGGAGCATCTCTTGCTCGGGTCTATGTCCCGCGGCGTCGGCGTCGTAGTCCGCACTCACACTACGCATGCGCAACTCTCCTCCTCTAGTCTCCTCTCCTTCAAGTGTGAGCGGTAGCGCGCTGCGCGCATTCCCCATCACGTGACCGGGGCGGGGTCTGAGGCGAAACCGTGTTTCCCCGGAGGAGGAAAAGGAGGAAAGTTTTCGGCGCGCGGGTCGCAGCGCCAGGCCAGGCCTTTCTAGTGGGGTGAGCTTTCCCCGCAACTCCGCGGCTGTCGTCTGCTAGCATTTCCCGACCGCTCGCGTCCGTTGCAGCCTAGATCTCGCCGGCCAGCCCGGTCTCGACGAGGAAACCTGCAAGCGCTGTTAGGGCATTTTGCGCCGCCTTACCGTGCGGTTTGATTAGACTTTCAAAGTTACTCGTGCTACATCAGTTCACCGCTGTTGACTCCACTTCACTCCGTTCTTCCGATGAAGTTTGATGGAAGCAACAGTCCCGTCAGTTAGTGGGTTGGCGCAAGCAAGCGTCAGCACCACCCCGATGCTCCGCATCACCCCATGGTTCCCCTCGGGAAGATGGTGTAATTTTTTATTGATGCTGGCTGTTCCACAACGCTAAGCAGACCAACCCATTTGTGCCGAGTAAGTAGGTTTGCTTATTCTCCATTTCCGAGCTTCAAAGTCTCTTGCAGCTCAAGAAGGTAGGGTGAGGGTAAGACGGGCCGGGGAGGAGGAAGCAGACTGAACGCTAGAGAAGAGATGGGGAAACCTCCTTCTCTTTAGCATTCCGTTTGCTTCTTCCTCCCCGGCCCATGTTACCCTCGCCCTACCTTCTTGAGTTGCAACGGACTGTAGTTTCCCCCGTTTACCCTTCTGCAATTGTTGTAATCGTCCAACACCCCCCTCCCCCCGTGGGTGGTGTTCCCCCTCACTTCCGCCAATCTATAAGGAGTCCTCAAAAGTCAGTGGTTGAAAACCCCTGGACTGGAGTGTGTTTGACTCACAGCTGCGCTCCAATGCATTAGATACACTAAAATAGTGCTTGTACTAGGAAAACACTTAAGTCAGAAAAATGAAAATTTAGAAAGTTTGGGAGACCTCCTCTGGGAAACAGGGAGTGGTGGGAACCACGCTTGAGGCCCCACGCCTTGGAGCCCCATATAAAACTCCAGGTACCCTCATACTGCCCAGAATCTGAAGTTGCAGCAGTTTGGAAGCTGGATCTCAGTAGCTAGACTTTGGGCAGTGGGTTTGGTGTTAGAAGTAAACAAAACCTCGGTAAAAGAGCACAAGAGAAAGTTTCTGCCCACCTGGAGGCCAAACTCTATGAGTCCGTGGATGTTGAGGGAGAGCTCCATGAGGTCGAAGAGGAAGGCAATGTAGTCCACGAGCGGCAGGTGGTTGGAGGACCCCGCAGCAAAGCCGCCCAACATCTCGAGCACGGAGGCTGCACATGTTTGAGCAACCACGTGCTGGTCGAAGAAGGACAGCGCTTGGAAGCGAGCTGTGACTGCCTCAAAGTTGAAAGCGTCGCGGGCATGCCTCTTCACCTGCAGGGGAAAGGGAGTTGCACAAAACCCTGCTTTAGCAACACTTTGACCGGAATTCCTTATTATAAAAAAAAACAACCTATGCAGAGCAAAAGTTTGTCTGCTTTTTCTGCAGGGGTTCGGTGACGTCAGAACACCGAGCTCCGATTGGCTCCGATTGAAGGATAGTGGGTAGACCTCATAGCAAGCTGCCTTGAGGTCTCCCCACTATCCTTCAATCAGAGCCAATCAGACCTCGGCATTCTGACGTCACCACAACTGCTGCAAAAGAACCAGACGAACTCCCACTCTGCATAGTTGTACCCATCCCCTAATAATACAAGGCTAGACCCTAAGGAGCTTCGCCCCTAATAATACAAGCGATTGCTTGGTTACGCTAAGAGTGCCGCACTGGGTAGATTTAATAAAATTGCAGTTCAGCGAGACAGTTTGAAGAAGTGGTGGAAGCAATGACAATTAGACTATTTCTTGCATAATTTGAGAGGAAATGTGTGCCTGCAAGACGTACAAGTGCAGTGATACACAGTGGTGTACTTTGCAATCAAGTAAGTGTTTAGAACACTTTAATTTCAATGGACATGGTTAGTGACTTCAAGCGCATACCACGCTCCCACAACGAACGAGTCTACAATCTAACTATGACAAAAGCGCAGCAAGAGACACTTCAAAACAGCACCCAACCACACGGCCATTATGGAGATCTTCAAAAAGGCTTTGGGCATGGTTAGTGATTTCAAGCGCATCCCGCGCTCCCACAACGAACGAGTCCACAATCTAACTATGACAAAAGCGCAGCAAGAGACACTTCAAAACAGCACCCAACCACACGGCCATTATCGAGATCTTCAAAAAGGCTCCTGGACCAGAAAGGTTTGTTGGCAGTATGTGACAATGCGTGGGTTTGCATTCTATTCTAGCATATCGAATGCCCCTAAAGGTTGCTTCATAGACGAGGAAATATGATACATCATGCAGTCAGTCGAGACTAACAACACGAAGGCAACGTATGAACCTGAAACAATAAAGAAGAGACACGGCAAATGTATGAGTGCAACAAAAAAAGAGGAAGAAATCAAAGACCTTGCCACCGTCAGCAATGTCCATGGAGGCCTTCTTGGCAAAGAGCTTCAGCAGCTCCTTGGTGACCTTCTTGAGGGCGTGCCTGGCCTCGTCCCTCAACTTGCCCACTCCGTACAAAAGGATGTGGCGCTGGTTGCAGTCGTGGGACCACAGACCTCCTTCCTCCTGCGGGAGTAGAGCAGGTGCATCGGCAATAGGGAGATCACACACCAGTTGAAAAGCAAGCATCAGAAAAGATGGCCTACAACTTCAGTTCACTCCTGTAAATAGTCAAGCAAATCGAAAAACGTGCAGGTGAACATGTTCCTCACATGCGCTGGAGGGGTTCTCGTCCTACATCGCCCAAATTTGATGAGCTCAGCAATTTGCTGCTTGGCAGAAACTTCCTCTATACAGCCCTTCTCACACAAGTTCTAACTGACCTCCAGACTAGTCCTTTCTAATCCTTCAAAGTTTTACGGCAGTGTGAACCGAACCCGACCAACAGAGATCGGGAAGGCAGGCAGGCGGAAAATGAGCTCGGAAATGGCATGGAGGACAGCAAAGCTGTGGAGCTCTCCTCTCTACCTAAGAGTTAGACTTTAGCTATGGTCCCTATCAAACTTCCAAGTTTCTGCTCCGATGATCCAGCTGCTCGAAATACTTCCCACGTACAGGGTACAGAAGCGACTTACCTGAGGCAGTGGGAAGTGCGTGGTGTACTGCAGATGTCTGAGGGCCCAGTTCTTGCTGCGCGTGGCCGCCTGGGCCCCGCCGGACGTGGTACGATCCCCCCCGGACAGGCCCCCCCCGTGGCCGCTCCCACCCCCCCCGACCCCCGGGTGGTCCACCAGGGGAGTGTTGGGGCCCTGGAGGGAGCCCCCTTCCTCCTTGTCCGAGCCCACAGAGTCTGTAAAGAGACGGCCACGGCGAGAGACGCTAAATAGGCCACACTTAGAACGACAACACTCCGCTCCCCGACTGCTTTGTGCGCACCGCTATTTCGTCGCCTAAAACAGAGCGGGTGCAGCTGGTGACAGTCACAAATCGAAAACGCAACTTCCCAAACTCTAGACACGCTGTCAGGAAACTCGGGCAACATTGCTTCCCTCTGTCACAAACGGTTTCAACATTTCTGAAGGACAGAAAAATGTTTCCTGCTGTTTCAGATAAAGCTTCTAACTGGCAACTGATTCTAAATTAGTAATAAGATTAATGAAGCACGATTGCTCCGGAGCGTGGCTCATTAGTGGCTCAGGTCACGACGAGACCTGTCACAACTGCACGTGGAGCCAGGCAGTGAGGATGCCAAAGATCCAAAACTACAGCACCCAGAACTCATCCCCGACCGCCCTGTCCACTGCGTCCTCATTTGTGGTCCCTCGATTTCTGCCCGATGTCCTCGCGCTCGCCTTTTGCTGCTGCCCGTCGCAATCCTGACGGTGGCAAACGGCGTTGGTGGACACGGCAGATGCCTGTTCTACCATAGGTCGTTCCCCAGCTTGACGGTTCGTGGGACCGGAGTTGGGACGCTGTGACAACCGCCGGGATCACAAAAACCGACGGCACGACAAACGCCAGCTCCCGCGACACTGTTGTTACTACGGGACCACTTTCAACACGTGGGTGGGATGGGACGCCAAACATGTTGATCGAGAATGCGTGCCAGGCACCATGCCGGAACCACTGACACGACCGATGGCGAAGACAAGGTACGGCAAGCGCCTGCCGAGATGTAGCCCGTCTGCCAGCTGGCCAGCCGACAAAAGTCGACTGGGAAAACACTCACCAGGCTGATCGCTCATGTTCTGCTGCCCTTCCTTGATGTTCTGGAGGATCTTGTCCAGATCTGCATCAAGGCCTGCATCATCCATGTCCATCTGCACGTTCCATCCCACCTGCAAGGGTACCAGGAGCATTGATTGCTGTATGTTCGCCTCACTGCACCTGAATTAGGGGTTGGGGGAAGGGCCTTGGGGGCCATGTGTGCCAACGCATTAATGCGCAGCAACTTGGAGACATGTGTAGCGAAAACCTGTAGACTCGGATATCTTGAGCTTCCTACTCTTTATGGTTTCAACTTGAATAGGAGTACCAGCACGCATTCCTCAAATAAGTACTGCACTATGCACATTAAATACCCCAAGGCCTGTTTTCAGAAAGCAGTTTATTTTTTTATTTATTTATTTATTAGGAAACCTACATCGCCTAAGTGGCATTATCTTTAAAGGGACACTGACACCCCCCAAATTTTTTTTCTTTCTTTTGCCAGGCGGTTTATTATGGTGTCAAAAGACTACCCAATCAATATTTAGCTAAAGCATCACATATATTAGGGGCGAAGCTCCTTAGGGGCTAGCCATGTCCGTCCGTCCATCTGTCTGGTGTCTGTCTGGCGTCCAGTGCTCGTGCTCCTGCTCGTGAGCTCACGTGCTCACGTGTTCAGGCGCACGTGAGCACGTGCTCACGTGCTCGTGTAGGGCAAAAAAAAAAAGATGGAAAAAAAGGAAACAAAGAGATGAAAAAAATGATGCAAATGATGAAAAAAAAGTTTTTGCGCAGTCGACAGGATTCGAACCTGTGCGGGGAGACCCCAACGGATTTCTAGTCCATCGCCTTAACCACTCGGCCACGACTGCGGGAAGAGTAGGGGGCTCTGAGATGTGGTAGTAACTCAAGAGCTGGGGATGCATACCTGCCAACCTAGCAACATAAAAATTCGGGAGATCGCCGCGGGGGGGGGGGGGGGGGGGGGGGGGTTAAAAGTTGAAACAATATTATTTATTTATTTATTTTTTTTAGTTTGACAAGAAACCTCGTGAAGAGGCACTCTGCGCAAATCACACTGTTTTCGCAGTTGTTTTGGAGTAAACTGCCTGTGGTGCCCTGCCCTTCTACGGTACAAGCATGGTTCTGATGCTTTCGTGAAGCGATGTGTATCTTGATGTCAAGCTTGCCACCGTGCGAAACGCTCACACATCACGGGCACACATGGTACAGAATCCATACTTGTCAGCTTTCTGCGAAGCGACAAAGCACGGAAACTCAGTCGCGTATAATCTCAAAAATACTTGCAAGTACTTCTTTTTGGCTTTTGAAAGTGCCATCAATCCTTCCAACAGATCAGTGGTTCCAACTAAACTCGGGGAAACACGAAGAGTAGTTCGGCGTTCCGCACCTCACTCGACGACCTGACAAAGCCAACTGAAGCCTAGCGCACCCATGATCATATAAGCCGTGTTCCAAAATGCGCTCTAACTTCAGGAGTAGAGGTTTCGTACCTTGGCGTTTGAAAATCTACCCTCGTTTGCGCTACTGCTCCGAGTTGTCACGTGGTAAACCCGCCTGAGTAACCTAAACCTACTCTCGAGTAACTCGCAATGACACACGCGTGATGATTATAGCAATAAGACGTCATAAAAAAAAAAGAAGAGACCTACGGCGGATACTTTTCGGGAGATTTGAGGTCGCGTCCATACAATCGGGAGATGTGATCAAAATTCGGGAGGCTCCCGGACAATTCGGGAGAGTTGGCAGGTATGGGGATGTCATGGATGAAACGTTGCATGTAGCCGCTCAACGTCTATACAGGAGAGGCGCTGCAGTCAAATGCATATATAATCGCGTTAAACTTTGCATGCATTGGCTCAACGTTTATAGACGAGAGGGCGCTGCGGTCAAATGCTCAAATGCGTATATAACCACGTTCGATACCACACATTCTCTTTCTGACATGAATGAAAACGAACGAAAGGCTCGTCATGCTGCAGCTCAGCGTCTAAGCAGACAAGCACCACCAGAGCTTCGCCCCAATCAACATCATTCCCCAAATGGAGATGCGGTCAACTTTTTTAATAAAGTCAAAAAATGCAACTGCTCGAAACAGAAAATGAAACTGGACTGGGGAGGAAGAAGAAATATAGAGAAAGTTACCGGAAATCATGTGGCTGTGCAACTCTTTCTTTTCTCAATCGACGTATTTGCAGCTTTTAGAAGCTACAAAAAATGGGTATCATATTTTTTGTCTATTTCTAGTATTCACTGTCTGCTTTCAATGACCCACGACTTTGGTTATCTTTGGTGGTTGTGTCTAAACCATAGAAAATGGCATGTGTCCGTGGAGAAGAGAGTGAGCGAGACTCAAACCAGCCGGTTCTCAATCAGCGGTTTTCGGGAGGAAAGAAAATGAATTTCGAGTCGCAAATTATGTTCTGGGTAGTTGGGCTCTCATTTGTCACGTATAAATAAAAACCTTCACGAACATAGATACCTTGTCAGTGTCCCTTTAATACAAGTTAAACTTCCTAGTTAGTCCCAAGAGACCGTATCAAATTTGGTGCCTAGAGTCGCTCATTGTTCCGGGTGTACCATAGCCCCCAACATTCATTTCAGAACAGCACTGTGGCACTGAATCAATAGCTACAAAATAGTGGACCTGCACGATCAAATTCACCAGAGGCCAAGATACCTAGAAGAGTCTGCTATACGAGTGGGTAAATGGGCCTGCATTCTTCTTTCATAAAACAGATTATGAGCTACTCGATATAAAAAATCCTAGCAAACACCAATATGCCCACCTTTGTCCAACCGGCCATAATTCACCGGCTGTCCAGAGCTCCCGCATAAACATTTTTTGTATACTATTTCCTTTTTCTTGTTTTTTTCTCCCTGCTTCAAAATGGTTGATATCAGCCAATCAGAAACCTCAATTCTATTTTTCAAGTGGACGCTACGGAATGCGCTACTCTGAGGCCATTTAGAAGCTCCACCCAATACACCCTCAAATACAAGGCCCGCTTAATTCGTAACCCGGGGAAGAAACCCAACCGGCCCCAAACGGCAAGCACACCGAGCCATCCGGCAGTGGGCACATACCTGCATAAACTGTCAGCGTAGCAAGGTCCAGCGCCACACCACCTCCCCAAACGCAATGTTTCAGCTCCCCAATGCACGCTTCACTCATACCCACATGGACATCATTGGAGCCCTTCACCTTCTCGAGGTTACCGGTACCTCTTCCAACGTCATTGACTGTTTCACCAGATGGCCTGAAGCAGTTCCCCGAACAAAATTGCCTCTGAATCTGTCATACAAGCATTCCTTACCTTGTAGGTCGCAGAATTTGGAGTACCTACAACTATCACCACCGATCGCGGGCGACGATTCGGATCCAGCTTGCTCAGAACACTCTCGAAACGACTCAGGTTTCACCACATCTCGACGACATCATACCATCCTAGCGCAAATGTACTCATTGAACGTTTTCATGGGCAACTTAAAACAGGAATTACTGCATCAGGCATTACCGCATCCGAGGCGACATCTTGGACGGAATGCCTTTTCCTCGTAATGTAGGGAATCGGAGCTGCACCCAAGTTAGACTTTGGGTGCAGCACGGCAGAGTTGGTCTACGGCACACGGCTTCGCCTACGACTTCTTCTGTGCTTCGTCGTCATGCTCTCTGCCAGATCCCTCCAATTACATGGAAAGACTTCGCTCCTATATGGGCAAACTTTTTTCATTACCCATGTGGCAATCCCAATGAAAAAAAAACGTCTGTCGGCCCAGATTGTTTTACCACAACACGTCTTTGAGTGACAGGACGCTGTGCAACGTTTGCTACAACCCACTTACGATGGTCTGTATAAACAAAATTTCTGGCACAAACAGACAGACCCTTCACCTTGGCCTACCCAAACCAACGAGACAATGTCATTGTCGACCGCCGCTGGCGAGTGTACCTCCTACCCTCTGATAGCACAGCACACGAAATAAGAAGCCTACCATACTCTGCCGCAACAAGCATTCCGCACACGCCACAAAAACATGTAACTCGTCCCCACACCATACATTTCAACCTCCCAGTGTAGTCCAAACTAATGCTCCAATGGCTTCTTCAACTGCTTTTTGAGCTGGGGGGGTAGCCCACGTAGCAATCAGCATTGTCGTAGCGCGTTGGCCACCTAGTTGTTCCTGCCTCGCGGCGCAAGCACGCATGATCTATGAGCACACGCACTACAAGTTGCGTGACACGAGCTACGGAACGAACACGGCGAGCTCGAGGTAGCGGCTATTTCTCGGCGCTCGTCGGACTGGCCCACGTCATTACGACTCCCGTAAATATGTACAGTGCAATCCACTTATAACAAAATTGAGAAAACCCGAAAATTCAATCGTTGTACCTGGACTAGAAACTGAGTGTTTCTAGTCTAAAAACTCTCGAAACTGATCGTTATAAGCAGCACGCCGTTATATGTGGAACTCTTATAAGTGGATCACACCGTAAAACAATAGTTGGTGACTTCGAACCAAGTCCACGACGACTACGAGAGTATGCAGCAAAACAAAAGATGCACACAGCTTGGCATGACGGTCGTTACGAAGCACTGCGAGACGCGCTCGTGGCGACACGGGGTCAGGATGTGTGGTACTGCATGGATCCGCTAACGACAGCATTAGAGGAAGAAAGGAGCAGGTGTCGCCTTCTAGGTAGTATTGCGCTAGCGTCGCCTCAGGAGTGTGCAGTGGCACCAAGCACCGACGTACGAGGGCGGCAGACTCACGTCGTGTTTCACGGAGCTCGGCTCGAACATGGGCAGCGAGTCCGGCTGCCTGCCGGGGTCCCCCAGGCCCCCCATGCCCAGGCCGCCCAGCCCCAGGGCCATGGACATTCCCCCGGCCACCCCCACGGGCCCCGGGGAGGGCCCGAGCGAGGGGTCCAGGAAGCCGGTGAGCGAAGGCTCCGGGGTGCCCCCAGTGGCGGGGGGGTTGGCCGTGCTGGGCAGGGTGGCACCCCCCGGGGGGTGGCTGGCGAAGTAGCCCCGCGAGATGAGAGTGCACATATAGGCGTCGTGCGAGAACACGTCACAGTGGATCAGCTCGGCAAACAGCAGCACCAGGTTGGCAAACACGGCGCGGTTCTCGAACGTTGGCTTGTCGTCTGCAAGACGGACACAGGTTTTTCGTCGTGGCCACTTCGGTCCCTATTGAGTGGCGCATTTCAAGCTCCTTCGACCAAGTCCTATATTGCAAAACCCATCTCAGGGCAATAGAAAAACATGTGGACTCTTTTTTCTCGCGGACTACATTGTGTGGACCAATGAAAGCCCTAAAAAAAGCCCAGATTCCAAATGATTTTATTATAACTCCTTTCGAAGAGAGTCTGATAGGTACACATTTGGATAAGACTCCTCTTTTTCTCCGCGGGCGAAGCCATCGCTTGCAACTCGCCGACAAGCGCCCTTCGTCGACCACTTCACTCGGAAGAAAATTCTTCCCAAAAAGGGCGTGTCGCAATCTTTGAACACGCTTTTAACGAGCAAATAAGCTACGCACGATTGTGATTTTGAGTTTGTTGGGATGCTTAGAGCGTCTAGATTGAGTTGTCACCACAAACACAAAAGGACAATCTCAGAATCGACTTCAGTGCCCCTTTAATTGCCTTGAAAGACGGTGGAGTAAGCACATCCCCCGGCAACTTTGCGGTAGAATATTGCAAAGGTCACAAAAAATATGTATTGGTGGAGCGGTAGTTTTGGAGCTTCCATGGTTTTTGTCCGTAATATATGCGCAGTAGAAATTGCAGGCTTAAGTTAACCAGCCATTACACACCACTGAAATAGGAGTTGTGCAACTTCTGCAGTTTTAAAGGGAATGTATGAAAAGTATATATAAAATAATTAATAATGAACCCGAGGGAATCAGACTTTGCACGGGGAAATTTTTAGGTCAGATTTTATTGCTGTGAGTCAAATAACAAGCAAGAGACTAGTAAGCTGGTGAACTTTCAACATTATAAAAACCCGAGACCAAGGAACAAAGAAATTTAATGCCTCCTTGTTCCTCGGCCTTGGGATTTTCTAACATTGACTTCCATCCTCTAGGTGCTCACTCTCTAAAGCATAATGCACTATAACTGGGCTGCACTGTAATCTCCAATAGCCAATGGACCTTTTCCGAGAAGCGTACTGCGCACGCGCGAGCACTCGATGCCAAGCGGCGGAAGTCGGCACTAGAAATCGAGGAAATTTGGAAGGAGGCTGTCGATCAGCGAGTAGAACACGTAATTGCAACATATATATAATTGTGTTACACAAAAAAAGAAAGTGGACGGAAAGAAAAACATGACGTTTGGGTGGACGCCACAGATCCCCCTCTTTAGAGTCGCGTTGGGCACGCGCCGCTGCTCGGAGAGCGAAGAAACTGGTAGCGTAGCTCCCATTATCGATTGGTAGCGCAGGTAGGTCACTTCCTCGATTTTTAGTTCGTTCAGCCACCGCCTGGTGCCGTCGGTATGTGAAAAAGGTCCATTATGGTATTAATGTGAAAGCACTGTCACATGGAGCGAAGCCGGCGTTGTCTGTAACCGTCTGTAGCAGCAAAACAGCAGCTAAATTCCCATTGGCCGAAAGCACAGCAATGCAAATGCATCGTCACGGAATTTGGCGAGGCCGCTCGGGGTCAAAGCGGATGCGCCTCAGAAATGAAACATAAAGAAAAGCACAGCAAAGTAGATGCATCGTCACGGAAGCCGTGGAGCCCGCGGGGTTCGTTGCATCACACAGTTGGGGAGTGTGATGTCACCGCCAGAGCGCCGTATAAAAAAGGAAGACGTGGTGCACTGCTTGTAGGAATGCACTGCAAGTAGGAATGCTTTTGCGCTCCTACACGTAAGCAGTTTTAAGTGCCCTTTTTAGTCTTTTTTTTTATACTGGACTGTCGTGGCAGTGGTGACATTGCACAGCTGCGTTGTGCAGCACTGCATACGTCTATGCTGAGATAAAAACAGTGCCTTGAACGAAAAGTGACTGTCACCCACTCACCGAGAACGGGGGCTTCCGTGTCCAGGAAATTGACCAGGAGGTTCTGGAACACGGGCAGCCCCATGGGAGAAGCGCCGGAGTCCTGTGAGTCCTTTTCGTCCACCAGGTCGGCGTCGTTGTACTTCTGCGCCACGAGAAAAACTTACTGCCAGCATCACCCAAGGAACTGCCCACATAGGGCAACACCAGATGCTGCAAATCAACAACCTGTCATTGGCATTCCATCCTGCACGCTCTTGCAACAGTACCTGGATTCCCAAGTTTGCTTGAAGGCTGACCTACAGAATCGTCTTATGCCAGGAAGAAAACCGATTCCCAGTTTCCTTCTCTCCACTCCCTCTTGCTCTCTTCTCTCCCCACAAAAGCAGGTTTCTGAGCTACTCCCGGCAGAAAGGAGAATATCCCTCTTTCCTGAAGGAAAAGGAACTGAGGGAGAGTTTCCTGCTTTCAGGTTGCTTGTCTGCCTTTATCTGCGCTATTCTTGCCATGGTTCATCAAATGATTTGACAGGTAAGCAAAATGCAACCACACTGTTTACCTGGTCCTCAAAAACAAGCTTACTGTCGAGACCGGTTATAACGAAGTCGGTTATAACGAAATAGCGGCTACAGCGAAGCGATCACGACTTCCCATTCCCTTTTGCACTTCGTTATAACCGAAATCGGTTATAACGAAATAGCGGATATAGCGAAGTGATTTCCGATTCCCGTTGACTTCGTTATAACCGGTCCTTGACAGTACTCTCAAGAATTCTACCAGCATTTTAGAAGCGAAGCTTCATAGGGGCTAGCCATGTCCGTCTGTCCGTCCGGCGGTGCTCGTGCTCCTGCTCGTGAGCTCACGTGCTCGTGAGCTCACGTGCTCACGTAGGGCAAAAAAAAAAGATGAAAAATTATGAAAAATAAATGATGAAAAAATGATGAAAAATATGTGTGCGCAGTTGACATGATTCGAACCTGTGCAGGGAGACCCTAATGGATTTCTAGTCCATCGCCTTAACCACTCGGCCACGACTGCGGGACGAGTAGGGGGCTCTGAGATGTGGTAGTAACTCAAGAGCTGGGGATGTCATGGATGAAACGTTGCATGTAGCCGCTCAACGTCTATACAGGAGAGGGCGCTGCGGTCAAATGCGTATATAATTGTGTTAAACTGTGCATGCATTGGCTCAACGTTTATAGACAAGAGGGCGCTGCGGTCAAATGCTCAAATGCATATATAACCACGTTCCATACCACACATTCTCTTTCTGACGTGGATGAAAACGAACGAAAGGCTCGGCATGCTGTGGCTCAGTGTCTACGCAGACAAACACCACCAGAGTTTCGCCCCAATCAACATCATTCACCACGTGGAGATGCGGTCAATTTTTATTCTCATTTGCTTTATTTGCAAAAGCCAGATGTCATTTGTGGCGTATTATTTTTAAAAAGAGGTTGGAGAGGTCATGCCTTCCAAAAATGCGAAACGTTTTGGAAGACTTGACCTCGGACTTGTATGGCACGTGCGAAATAATGCGCGTGATTGAAGAATGCTCGAGTCATTTAAAGTGGCCAGCGAAACAGGGTGAAGGGTGAGGAGCAAGGGAAGCGGCTACAAAACGAGAATGAAGAGCCCTACAAAGACAGAAAGACAGCTGCCACAACACAGCAGCCAACCGGCAGTTCAAGCACAAGCTCATGAGCAATTCGTTTGGTGCAAAAGCAAAAGTCAGCAAAGGCATTCTAAATGCTATGCACTTAGGGCATTTCTGGAAAATGAGAGACAGCTAATATTTGTATTGGCACACTATGATTAATCACGTGACGTCACGTGACACACATGTGGTAAAAACCCACCAGGTGAAAATTAGTCTGCCTACACCTGGATTACCGATCAGGTTCCACCTGGAACCAACTGGGAATGACACAGTCCAGCTGGATCCAGCCGAGTTCCAGAATCCAGCTGGAAATTAACCGATTTTCACATGGGGTGGTACACTGTCACTTAACCCGATATCACGTGAAGCGGTCACTGATGTCACGGCGCCTAGTTGCGGCGTCATGTTATCAGACCACGGGCAGAAAACGAAAGCCGAGTTAAGCATCTGTTAGAATGCCATTCCGCATTAATAACAAGACAAAAAGGGGAGGACATACCTCCACGCTGAGTTCGTTCTGCCTCTTCTCGAGCAGACGGGCAACCACAAGCGCCCTGTGCTCCCCGCTGCGCTTGGTGGTCACTGCCCACTCGCAGAGGAGCCGCACAATTGGCTCGTCCTGAGGGGGCGGAGCCACCAGCTGCGGGGCCCCGCCCTCCAGCCCTGCCCCGCCTCCGGCCGCCATCGGGGCCTGCGACTGGTCAGCACGGGAGAAGATCTTGGCGTACAGCGTGTCCAACGAGTTGTTTGCTTCGACGCGGTCGAAGCTGTGCCTATCTAGCGCATCCAAGGCTCCCAGGACACGGGTGATCGTCGTTCCTGCACAAGAACGCAAATGAGAGAGGGTTGCGGTGAACTGCAGGAGAGACTTCCAAAATGTCCGACGACAAAATTGTGGAAGTGTTTTCTAATGCCACCCGACAACACTTATATCCGGGTGCCGTTCCTCCATAATGCGCCAAGTTGGACGGAAGACGAGGCCGACCTGTTCTGCTTAGATTCGTCCAACATCATTTACCTGTGCTCTAAACCAAAAGCCAGAAAACATTCAGTAGGGCCTATCCTAGACTGATCTTACATTGATGAGAACAACTGGACACAAACATTGGATCAGCTTCAAATAAAAGTCAAAATGTAGAAAAAGTAATTCATAAAGGTCCTAATGTAAACTCTTTGAAGGTTCTATGTAGCCTACTATTTCTGAATATTGTTTGTAGGACGCCCAGGAATATACAAGACGAGAAATGAAAATGATAAAAAAAACAACCCCTTGAAAGGGGGTTGTTCCCGGCCTCACCAGCCGCCATCTGTTGCCACTTGTCACAGGACCACTGCAGCTCAGCGGCACGGCCTCTCTGGATGACTTGCTGCTCAGCACGACGCAGCTCTAGCCGCACCTGCACGAATTCAGCGAGTCAAGGAACGAATGTCTAAAGCAAATATTCATCAATGACAATATAATTAGGCACAGAGGTAAACACAAACACATCATGCAATCTGACCTACATAACTGTAACACCTTTAAATGATCGGTGTTGTCACACGCACAGCACAATAACCGTTGGGTGAACAATCACTAAAAGACACATTTGTGGTATGGTACACGTTGCTCTAACATGGCAGCCGTTTGGACATCTAGTACAAAAGAAATAATTCAACGGAACAAACACATTTCCAGGACCTGTTTCCAGCAACAACGTTATTCTTTATATCTCTACTGAGAATTTCTCTTTCACATACCTTAACAACGGTATAGTGAGTGCCGTGCTTAAGTGAGCATTCCACGTAAGCAAGCGGAGCCTTTGCGACAGTTATCTCACCTGCGCGTTGTATGGCCTGGGAGCCATGGGTAGACAGGAGGGCGGGCAGGGCAGGATGTCCAAGGGGCTACCGTTAAGGATGGGATTGGCCTTCCCCTCCCCAATGTTGTTCCACACCAGGGCACTGGGGCACTCCAGAGTTATCACCTGGACAACGTTCAAGAATCGTCTTTAAAGGAGCAGTGCTACAATTTTTGTACTTTGCGCAAACACCACCTAGAATTAATCCCTCACGTTTGTAACCTACGAAACATGCACTAGTGTTTTCTCCCCACGCAATGGTAGCCGCAAAAAGTTTAAGAAAAACGAGCAGCCTTCACCCCCTCAACTCGCAGCCGACACAAGCGGCCGCGTGATCTGGAGCCAAATATACGGCACCCGTGTTTGTCGAAGCCACGCGCACGGGACACGAACCAACTTGTGCAAAGTGCAGGACATGCACCAAGTTCCAGACACAGTTAGGGTTCGGCTACTGTCGTTCTTACAGCAATTGGACACAAGCCACTACATGAATGATTGTAAAACGGTTGATTATCGCGAGCGCAAATCGAGTGCTCGCACAATGCTCAGGTTCAATCTATTAGCCACATTCAAATACCGTCATTTGGGGGAACATGCCGACACTGCGACCTCCAATCTATGTCACCAAGTTTTGCAAAGGAGAAATTGAAAGAAAACGCAAGCCTTTATACTTAAAATTACGAAGCAACAAAGAAGTTTCTTGATCAGTGGCCTTGCGTGCAAGTATGCTTGGGTCCCAATAGCGCCAGTTAGTTTGTATGAAGTGGGAAACATTCCAAATGAATATTGTTGCACCGCCCCTTCAACCATCCTGCCTCCATTGCATAACTTTTAAGATGTGTTGTGTCGATAAACAAGGGACACGCTCTGTTATTTGCAGCTAAAAGCAGCAAGCAGCAATGATTGACTTAGGAGTGGGTTAGGTAGGACTCCACTGCCATGAGGTATCACATTTTGCAGTGATAACCTATGCCAAAAACAAACGAAAAATCAAGCTGCATTATGCAGCATTTTGAGCCACACAATGTGTTCTAGTCGTCACATTCCAAACAATGATTGGATTTTTTTTAAGATAAGCTCTAGAATCATTCAGAGCACGAAAAGTGTACCTCCTATTTTCTCGGTACGCTGTGCAGCCAATATGTAGGGCAGACATATTTCAGAAATAATATAAGAACTTTAAGAAACCATAAATGAATCTGACTAAAAATATTAATGCAATCCATCCACTAGAAGTGTGGCACGCATTTCAAGACCACCGGCTCATAAGCCTCCAGTAACATCTATGTGTAATTAAGATGAAACCAGAATGACAGAAAACAAACAGAAAGCGTGAAGCAGTTAAAACACCTGAAGCACAGCCGAGAGCTGAAGTACAATGCTGCGATGATGGGAACAGCTGAGGCACTCTGCAAAGCTTGCGGCCAGGGGACCAACGCTCGAAGGTTGAGGAGCAGCTGAAGACACCACGCTGCTGGTGCTGAATGATCAGGAAACAAGAAAGGACATGGAAAGACAGTTTTTTCAGTCTATTAAACCAATACCACTGCCATATGTGCCACAGTTGCAATCCAATTTCATGACTTACCCAGATTTTCCCTGAGTACAGAGCTTCCAAAGTTCAACATCCCCAAGAATAACATTCGAAGTTGGAGACCACAGAAAGCACCGTTTGTGTGCGCCTCCATGACGAAAGTGTTCAATGTCGATGGCAGCAAGTATGACAAAATTCTTGACGATAAGCATTGCATTTTTTTTTCAATCCAATTCACTAATAAAAGCCTACAAATACTCATTTAGGTTTTGTTTAAAAATGTTGTTCTCAATTTTCTGCCAAGCACAATGCTTTGCTGGACAAGTAAGGTCCTAAAGTAGATAAGGAATACTTAGCATAATTATTCCATTCCTCTATTGGTCAACACCCTATAAAAATGTAGTAAGCACACAACTTATAATGTTTTACAAGAGCATTAAAGCAATGCCTACTTATATGCACTGGAATGGGTGGGTTAATCAACTGAACCTCAAAACTTACCCAAGGACTTACAGCATTCACAATCTTCCAACACTGATCTTCAAAAAAATAAAATAAAAATTGAAATAAAGCTAGTGGCCTCCAATACAGATTGCATTTGGCAGAGAAGCCCTTTCTGAGAACTGTACCGTACAACTAGTATGGCTACAAGACATGCAGTTTTGCAGAGTCAAAATGACCACTTGGACTGGTGCCACACACAGCAGTCAACGGAAACTGCCATATACAATTCCCATCTCGAAATAAGAGCCAAAGGTCATTCCAACATAATGCTCGTGCAGCGATGCAAAAAACAAAAACAACAACGAGTAAAACAATATATATATACCGTACGTCGGAATAATCACTATTTTACGACTGTAAATAATTGCACTCCTTTCTTTTTTTTGTCTAGCTCTTCAAAACAATTGTTTCTCAATCTGCCGCCGGCAGAGAAAAAAAAAGCTACGGCAAAATCCGAAATTAAAAATTTGCCCCATCACCTTTGGTCTGGCAACAGTCTGGAAGTCTGCCATTTCTTCCTCATTACTACGGTGTCTGGAATGCGTCTCGAACTGGTGCATTTAGCATCTTATTCCGCCCATGTATCCAAAGTGGCACCCAAGTGACAACAAACAATGTCACGAAAGCCAGAGTGTCACGCTGCCGGATGTCCCAATACCGGCGGTCAGTCATAGAAATTCCGGCAAAAAGCACGAGCAGACGCAAGTGTCGCCGTCGTCACGGCGTCTCGACCCCCGGCTGCCGAAGCTTTCTCGGACCGTCAAGCTGGGGAGCGACCTGCGGCAGTATGGGCGTTTGCCACACCCACCACTGCTGCTGTGACGCCGCCGGGGTCGCGACCCACGACACTCGTACAACGTCATCGGGCGTAAATCGAGAAAGCACTTTTTTGGACGCAGCAAGCACACCAGTCGGAGACGCGTTCCAGACGCTGTAACATTGGCGAACGAAGTGCGTTTTCTCAGAGCCTGAAAGATGGACTGGTCCACCACTCCACACCTTAAGGATTAGCAAGTGACGTAGCACGGAGGCGAGAAAATTTCCACCCCATGCCGGTGAATGACTTTTTTTTTGTTGCCAACAAACGACGGATCAGAATGAAGAAAAACAAGTGTGGCACCATATCTTGATGGGCGCTGCGAGCGGACGACAGAGTGCGTCGCCTTCTCGCTGCACCCGTCGGGAGACGACGCCACGCATTGAAACCGTTGCCCACTCGGTCGTCTGCAAACACGTCCGCAGTCGACCCCAGCGAGTTTGTTGGCTTTGTTTTTCGCAAAAGGGGAGCCACACGTCGAGATTTTACCGGGTAAAATCCACCACCTAGATGCAAGTTTGGTGAAAGTTTTAGTGCGCAAGGATTCATTGTGGACACCCTAAATACTGTAAACAACACAATTTTTGCGAGAACCTAATTTTCGCAAATATCGCGACTCGAATACATAAGTACTGCGAAAAATAGATCCCGCGAATATGCTTCCCTATGGCCACAAACACATTGCGTATTGCCCTCATCCACGAAATTTCGTGCCAACGAGATATTCCAGAAAACTATACTTATCCGAAATATTGGGCCCGCAAAAATAAAGTAATTTACAGTATTACAAATTCAGTTAAAGCTGTTCAAAGCTTACCCATTAGTGGTGGCAGGAGTGGTGGAGTTGCCATTAGTGACAACGGGACTCTGGCTTCTTGGGGAGGCCATGTTGTAGTCAGTGATGAGTTGGCTCAGCTTCTTGCAGCAGTGGTGAGCCAGCCTCCTCGACAGCAGCTCGGAGCGGGCAAATTCATCCACATACTAGAGTAAAAAAAAGAGAAATTGTGAAAGGCACCAAACAGGTCAGAAAACAAAAACAGCCAATAAGTATTTATTTGGACTATTCATAAACCTTTTATAAAATAACACTCTTTGTCCTTCAGAACAAAATTCCAGTCGACAGTGCTCATACGAATCGAGTGAATGTGAGTTCCGACAATTTACAGAGTGGTATTTTTTGTAATTTTCTTCGTAGATGGTGATCTTGAAGCATTACTTCAGTGCTTTCTGGTCATCCTTAAAGAAAAAGAATGTCCAATTCACCAATTTATTGGCTTCTTAGTAGCTGGACATGTTGATAGGTTAAACGTGTTTGGTTCTAACATTTTAACTCGTATCAAGCGCACTGCAGAAGAGCTCAGCTTTTATCTTTGAAAATATTGGTGGAATATTAAATTTCCAAGATCACTAGCAATTTGCATACTTGGGGTAAAAAGGCGAGTAAAATGGTATACAGTGCGATCAGCGTGAAAACATAAGAAGACCAGTTTTGCTTCTGCAACGAAGCTTGATCATCAGAAAGCTTGGCGCACCTGCAGAGTGAGAGGCATGACTAGTTTTAGTATGGGGTCGTCAGGGGTCTTTGTCTTCTCCACAAGCTCCAAGATCCAGCTGAGGAAATCCTGGTGGTCCAACAGCCCTTCCTGTAAAAAGAAGCATACATTGTCACAACATCCTTCTTCTTTAGTGAGGGTCACGCACCAAGTTGAATTTAAGAGGTGTGGAGAACACCTCCTTGCAGTGCATTCATGCACTGCAGAGAAGCATAGCTGAGTGGTGCAAGAAGTGTTGGAAAAAGTGTCATGCACTATCTGCTGTCTAAATTATTATTTTTTTAGAGCGATAGCTGATACAGGCTATGCCCACCACTGTAAATGATGTCCATTGTTAATGTTGTAGTAGTTATTAATGTTGTAGTTGTTGTCGTTGGCGATGTTGTAGTTGGCAATGTAGGGCATCCATTGCCAAATCCTTGAAAAAGATTGCTCGTCGCCCGCGGGAATCAAACCTGGTCCACCGCGTGCGAAGCAGAGGCGTTACTACTGAGCTATGCCACAGTGTTAACAACTCACTCTATACTTAAGGTTTTTGTGGTACCCAATGCTTACTGCACATGCTCTCTGTAAAAAACAAAAATAAAAAATAGCCTATAACATAATGCTGTTGTAGCACTGTCAATGCTAGGAGCTCGAGCCAGGAGACAAGCTTTCACAAACTCTGGAACAAAAAAAAAAAAAGAAACAAATGCATTTAAAACAAACTGAAACAAAACAAAAGTGTTCGGAACAAAACAGATGTTTATTTTGTTCGGAACGTTTTTGTTCGCACACCCCACTGCCCCACGGTGCGTGAACGCAACGCCGATGCCCAACGACTTTGCCGTGGGTCGCAGCCGTCGCTGTGACCGTGCTGTAAAATAATGCAGGACTGCTAAATTTTCTTTTTTACTGTGATAACTGCCACAACCTGAAGAAATGTTTTCAAAAAATGGCAAATATGTTGTAACTATTTAGTTATCTACCATAAATCATATGCGGGCTTACCACACTGCACCTTTCCAGCAGTGCATTTATATACATACGGGGCGTTCCAGCTAACTTGTGCCAGGACTTAAAAAAAACTGGTGCACACCATGCATGCCATACTGATGTAGTACCGCTCACAGTCTTATTGAGCAAGTCGAGCTATTTTTGCGACAGGGCCAGACGGGCCAGTTAACACAAGGTAATTAGCTAGGTCTTTAAATATTCATTTGTGCACAAACCTTTAATACAGAAGCTGCAGAGCACGTCAAGAAACATCCCATCGTGTCGTTTCCATAGAGGTAGCCGTTGCGTGCCTAATGTTTTCAAGCTTCGAAGAAAGCGCGCTAGATTTACAAAAATCCCACATGACCGCCCGCTAGTGAACTGCGATGTTGGCGCCCTCAGTCGCGTGGGAACTTTTTCCTTGCCTACGTCACCCTGCCCGCTCACCTCGTACAGGTAGGAGGCCAGCTGGGTGCAGTACTGCCACTGCTTGGCGATGGTCGTGTCAGGGGGAATGGAGGGGGCGGGGGGGGCGGGGCTGGTCCCACCCCCCTGGGAGCCCAGGCTGCCACCGGAACCCGGGGGAGGTCCGGTGGGATGGCTGTGCTCCACGAGCTTGTGAAGCAACTCCCTCAGAAACTTGCACAGGGGTGTGGTCCACTCTGGGTAAAGAGAACGAGATGGTGTCACACAATGGCATCACCGTTTACAGCTGCCCAGATGCGCAAAGTGTCCGTTTGCTGGGAATAACACGATAAAAGCTGTAACCATGGGTCCCGTGGCAACTACTTTCATCATGCGACGACGACACTCGGAGCAGAGATCTCCCAACCCCAGCCCGCAGGACAGATCCGGCCTGCGGAGGCCTTTTGACCAACCGAAGGCTGCTTGTGGTCCTCCCAATGACGCCCAGCCTGTCGCTCGTTTCCACCGCTGCTACTAACGCAAGGATAAGCGCGCGTAAAGTAACGGTGTCGCTATGCTCAGCAAATTCATTGCATCCGTTCTGATTCCCATCTGACAGTGCTGCGTTATATAACGTAGTACATATTCAAAAAAGTTTGAGGTACACCTACGCATGTCTTATGAGTTGTGAATGCGGAAGCATGCAAGCCGCTCGTCCGCTCCCTTTGTCGTCTGCTGCGTACTAGCGCGCGCGCGCTTCGGGATGTCGGAGGCCGTGGCGCAGCGGCCAATGGGAGCCCCGTCGACGCGCGCCAGCCAATGGAACGGAAGGCGCGCGGAAACTATCTGCCGTTCTCGCACTTCCAACTGATGACGTCAGCTCGCTCCATGAGACAGTTAATGCTTTTGCATTAAAACATGGTAGGGCTTGAGACGAGGACAAAGAAGGAGACTGGACAACACAGAGCACTTGGCTTCAACTGTTTAATCATTCTGAACTGGGAAGCATATACACCACGATCATTGCACTTTCATCCAATCCCAGGTCTCGGCGCCGCTCGTGACAATGCTACCTCCTTATCTATCGGGTCAATGGAGGCAACACTGACACAGCCTGCACCAGATCTTTTGATCTCGCCTGCTTCCATTATCTCTCTTACGGTCTTCCCTTTAGGTCTCCATTGACCTGATACATAAAGAGCTAGCATTCTTGCGAGTAGCGGCAAAACCTGAGATTGGCAAAAAGTGCAGTGATCACAATGTATACGCTTCCCAATTTACAATGATTAAACAGTTGAAATCAGCACTCTGTGTTGTCCAGTCTCCTCCTTTGCCCTCGTCTCAAGCGCTACTATGTTTTTAGATACCAGTACCAACTCGCTCAACAATCTGCACTGAGAGTATGTATATTGCATGCTGTCATTACCAGCATCACCATTCTTAGCCACCTGTTTCATGTCTGTGTAACTTAAGTTAAAGTATATACATGCTTAGCGTCTTGTGTCAGAACTATTGCATATTGTCATTACCAGTTCTACCATTCTCTTTAGCGTTCTGCCCTATGTGAATAACTTGAACTTGTTTTGTTTGTTTTTTTACTTTTTTTATGTTTATTTATTTAGTCTTTTTTTACTTATTTATTTTCCGGCTCTCGAGACTGTGACAGGTCCCAAATCAAGCTCCTGAGCCAAAAAGTTTGGAAACGCCCAACTTAGGGCAACAGCAAGTTCCGAGGGTCTTGTTATCGAGGGCATCAGCTCGGATTGCAAACAGAATTTGCCAATCGGATGCTTGCATTCCACTTGGCATGTTAGGATCATGTGCAAACCGGGAAAGGATCTATAAAAGCCTCGTCAATCACATCAACAAATGATCGTGAGCTTCAGTCAGAGCTCCCATTCGTTATTAAGATCGAGGAGCTTTTCATATATACCGTATTTACTCGAGTAATAGCCGCACTATTAATGAACAAGGCCCTTGTGTCTGCTTTCCCGCAAAAAACATATACAACCAATCATCGCGTAGCGCATAAAATACATAGCGAATAACTAGATTGAGAACATGATTCTCCATACAAATGCAATCTTCACAGATGGTATCTTCGCGCGAAGACGTTATCTCTGTCCTGTAAACCGCTGGAATCATGCTGTCGATTGCAGTGATTGGCAATTCGCGTGCTCCGGGGAAAAGCGAACCCTCAGGTTTTCTTCATAAACAGTGCGGCTATTACTCGAGTAAATACAGTAGCTTGCCCACAATCACAATTGTGCATTCCACCGACTGGCCATACCGTGAACAGCAGACTTCTCGTAAAGGTGAGCTACACTTGTTTGTTTTAAAATAGCCCAAATGGGACTTCCTTGTTAACAACCAAGCAGCACCTCACCGTTCACTTTGCCAACTTCACATGTTTTCTCCCAACTTCCAAGAATAAATTAATGCCGAGACATTCAGAATGCACGGAGGTACATACAATACTGCGCCAAGACTGTGGACAATGAATTGATGTTGATGCCACGTATACATTTGGTATGTGGCACTGGTCGAAGCGAGTAACTTGGCAATGGTAGACTACTCCGTGCCCCTGGGAACGTATGTACAACCAGCGAGCAATCATTTGTCACAAATGCTTTTCCTTTTTCTTACCTTCCGGTTAATTACTTTCAAATAGGTCAACCACCCAATCATCCTACATATAGTTATCTACTGCTGAAAACAGACATGTCTTCTGAACACTGATGCTGCCATTACATCCCACTGGTTATCCTCTCACATCATAAAGCTGGCTGTGAATGCATATAAAAATGTCTCGCAGGACTGCTTTCAAGAGTCGGAAATGGACCAATTTATGATTGGGGAAAAAAAATGTAAAAAAAGAAATGTAAACATGGAAAATGCGAGAGAACACTGAATGGACATAGGCATGCGATTGAATTCTCAACCTTCCTCGGACTCAAGTTTTTGCACCGTCAACCAGGCGAGATGGGACAGGAATGAGAGGCTACCTTGGCATGGGTCTGGGAGCTGCCGCTTCTTCATCTTGGCCTCCGATATGGCCACCTGGTAGACCGACGTCATCTTGATGAACCAGGCCGCCCTCAGCATGGGCACCGAGAATTCAAAGAGTGTCAGGAAGATCTCCTCCTTCTTGTTGAAGATGGGAACCTGGGAGGAAAACAGTTTAGTGCCATGTAGAGATGTAGTTAACAAGTCGTCTTAAGATTGACGTAGAGGCACGTCATTGTTTTGTTCACCAAACTGCACATTATGCACTAAAAGGTACATGATTCCCACAGACCCTATTTTGGGTCCAATAAACAAAACAGTAAAGGCACAAACAAGCCGGTAAAAGTTGGAAAAAATCACAAAGATGCCCAAGACTGAGGTAGCAAAAGGACAACAGAATCACAAACTCTCAAACATAGCTGAAATTTATTTGACAAGAGACCGCTTAAATAACATCCAAACACACACACACACACACACATAAAAAAAACAGTTGTAGTTTACTGTTTCTTTCGTGTTCCTCTCTTGTCTTATGTGTTCAGAGACAATTTAAGTAGTCTCTTATTGAATAAATTTCAGCTGTGTTTGAGACTTTGTGTTTGTGTTGTCCTTCTCTTACCTCAGACTTGGGGTTATTTGTTATTACACTCTATTTAGCTTCATAGTTCAAATACAGGATAGGATTAGGCAGAAAAGTGGAAGACTGAATGGAAGGTTCCCCAGTATTAAAAGATATAAAGGCTGGTTTGGTTTATGCATGCAGTTGGTATCACCCCTAAGCCAAAGTATACAGGATAAATTGAACGAATTGTAGGTTCAAAAGTGTGACCTTACAATCAGACAAAATAAGGTAAATTTTTATGGCCGATTGTAAAAATAAAAAGAAAAAACTGAAAGCAATGAAAACTTAGCTTGCTTGCACTGGTGTCTGTAAACAGAACAAGTCGCTTGTGTAAAAAAAACAAAAAAACATTAATGGCTTGCCTTCTTTGCCAGGCTTGTGAGCGGCTTTGATCCTGCAAGGTCTTTGAACCATGCCTCGATTGCATTTTTTGACCTGGCTGTGACCTGAAAGAACACAGAAGTTGTGCATGCAGTCACAAAAATGTGTTAATTCAATGCTTGTCTGAAACGAGACAAGGCCCTTAAATCAATGAAGGGAAGTGGACCACATAGCTACTACTTACAGGCCAGAAGTGTTCTTTCGTGTTGATCTGTTGCCTCTTCCGACCAGAGTCCTGTATCGTGTTAAGTTCCTGCTTCTTTGCCAAAATGGCGCTAAAGAAGGCCCCAAACTGTAACAAGCAGGAAACGATGCATAGGAAAAGATATTAATACAGTTTAACAGATATAAACCAACTCCAAAATGACCGACAATTCCAAGATCGCTTACCTTTGCAGGAGTAATGTTTGCATTTCTGGCAGATCCATACTGAAAACAGGGCACAAATTTGTTTTAGAATTGGAATTTGATAACGCACCAAGGAAAGCCGACACTTTCACCTGGCTCGGACCAGCAACCAACAACGCGAAAACACCGGAGTCGAGCAAAGTCGTCGGTGACCTCACCTCGTCGCTAATCTGAGGATTGGTGATGAAGCCTTGTTTGACATTAATAGCAGTCAATTCGTCCTGAAATGAACAAACGCGACACTCAAGATCAGAACACGCAAAGCAACATCAAACTGTAGTTGTCCTAAACGACCGAGTACAAACAAATTAGGTAACGCAAGGTTAGATTGTCATCTGACCGTGGCACAACTGACGCACTAACTTGGACCGCGATAAAAACTCAACATCGCACGTCGGTACTTGCCCGGTTGCGACAGCTTTAGGAGACGGATGCGTTTGTATCCAGCAGTTAACGTCAGTTATTACCGGCTCATGAGGAATACTCCATGAGTGGTTACCGCGGTCACCCGTGCCAAGTGGCCCAGCGGTATCATCGTACATTGCTTCCATTGTGTCAGATATTGACTCATGTTAGACTTCGTTAGATCGATTAAGTGCTCATAATCACCTCTTTTTGCTTCGGGTCTTGCGGATAAACGTCTGGAGGTCCTAATCTTGGCCGTTTTAGATGCCTCTTCTCGAAAAGCCACGAAACCGCGGCCATCATTATATTCCTCGAAACTCCAGTGACTGCCGCTAGGGCCCTCGGAGGAAAAAAAAAACGGTGCGGAGCTCGTGAGCTCAGACGATCTCGTGCTGTCTTATGCGTATGTCTCGTAACTCTGTTGCTTGCTTCTGTGCTCTAATAAAAACATGAGAGGAAGTTAATAAATTCTATAGTTAAATAAATCATAAAACATATTCCTCAATTTTCTAATATGGGCCTCAGTCACTACACTATTTTTCAAATGACCTCAATCGACATGCCTTTGTGGCGCAATCGGCTAGCGCGTTCGGCTGTTAACCGAAAGGTTGGAGGTTCGAGCCCTCCCAGAGGCGGTATTACTTTTTAGTTAAATGAAATTTGGGTTAAGGTTTTGATGCTCCGCACTTTTCTTTTCACGATATTTGCTGTCGAAGAGGCCTTTATCCAAGCACCAAATCCTGCGGGCTAGGGTGCCTACATGCGGAGCGGCGGAAACATGTAGGCACCCTACTGCAGGCTAGAGCAGACGCCAAACGCGTGGCACGCGCATTCATAAACAACGAAGTTTTTATATTCCAATTTTTTATACAGAGAAGGCGAGCGCTTGCAGCGCGTGTGCCTACATTTCCAACCAACGTTATTTCCAACATTCTTCTCGATTGTACGCGCGTGCTGACGGCAAGCTTCCAGTTCCTTTGCAACCTGCACTCCACACCATCAAGATATATTCTGCACCATTGACTGTTCTAAATCAAAAGCCAAAAATAAATGTCACTCTTACACGCACGTTTATTAACGCCCTATTTTGGTAATTTACTTCGAATCTCTTACAGATTAGGCGAGCGCGGGCACCGCGTGCACTTACGTTTCCAGGATTATCCTTGATACTTGGGTAATTCGGCAAAAGAGCTCGTTCTAAGCATGCACTCTGAATTATCCATAATCAGTTTTTTTACTTGACTCAAAGTAATCACGCCTTTCAAATAGTATATGTATGCCATATTAATATAAAATATATATATATAGAGAGAGAAAAAGATAGTCCGTTGCAACTGAAGAAGGTAGGGCAAAGGAACAGAAGGCCGGTGAGGAGGAAGGAGACTGAACGCTGGACAGAGGAGGAGGTTCCCTCTCTCCTTTTCAGTGTTCCGTTTCGACCCATTCCCCATTCAACCTTCCCGTTTCGACCCGGCTCAAAACGACCTTCTTGTTTCATCCTTTCCCATTTCGCCCTATCCCGAAACAACGTACCTTCCCGCTTCGGCCATCGTTTGTCACCAGTTGGGTCGGTTCATTTGTATTATTCGTTAACAGTTGATTAGATTCAAGTGTTCAATATGTCTGTCCTCCTATTCCCTACCTCACTTCTCCCGAAACAACCTTGGAGACATAGCACAGTAAGATAAACGCTGTGTCAGGGAGGGCTCACTTGAACATTTACAGCTTCATCGATTTGATCAGACGGGATGAGGCTTTAACAAGGGTTGCAGCAGCTGGCAAATAGTGGTGCCGTGCGTGCCGGGGGGCACAAGTGGGTCAGCGAGGACCGCAAACCATTAGAACTAGAGTGTCGCCTGTCTGATGGCAAGATTTCCCCATTCTACTTTCTCAACAAGGCGAAGGCATTTTCTGGTCCATGATGTTTTCCCGTGTGCGCGAGTGGTCAGTGTTTGAAATCGTGAAAGAAAATAAAGTCGAAATCATATACTTGTCACCGTGTCTGATTTATAGCTCTCCAAAATATCAAGATCACTAATATGAGGTTTTAGAATGACGTACGCATGCACTTTGGGTACCCTAAATACAGCGTCGCGATGGCGACGCTAATTTTAGCTTACCCAATAAGCGATCGGCGGTGTTGCTGTTTATCTCTTCAAAATAAAAAGGCCGCCATTAAAACTATTACTGTCTTTGCAAGCGATCATCTGAGACAGTACCTCAAGCCCTAAAATTTGGTGCCTCCTAATACCATTTTGAAGTAAAAATTAAAAAAAGCGACAAGGTCGTCTTTGCAGTAACGGTGTCGCAGAGTGTACATAGACCGTTTCGGGGTTGCACTTTATGGGGATCATCTTGAAATACAAAAAAAAAAAAAAGCAAAAACACTTTAAGTGGTTGAAGTAAGAATAATATATTACTTCGAAGCTTGCCTGAAAGAGGTGCATATTTTTAGAATACATTGGCATGCAATAATAATTCAGAACATATATTCTTAAGCAGAAAAGGTGCGCAGACCAGGGTAGGAACAATTGGACTTTTCGCGAAGTGGTTGTGATGCACAGGGTCTTATACAGATGGGTTGAAAATGGACAGGTTCAAATGCAAAGGGTCTTTTGGGAATGGGACGATACGGGACGGGTTCAAACGGGAAGGTCTATTTGGGAATGGGTCGAAATGGGACGGGTTCAAACTGGAATGGGTTGTTTCGGGCTACACCCTCCGTCAGCTTCCCCCTCCCTGTCCTTCCTTTCCCTCGCCCTACCTTCCAATCATTCTGTTTATGACGAACATATAACTGCTTGCAAACAGTGGTCAATTTTCCTAGTGAATGTGACGAAAACTTGTTCTTGCTTCACTGTCTCCAACATTTCAAACATACTTTGAAGCTGGGGACATCGAACCAGTTGGCCACAAAAATCACAGACACGCGATAGATTTTATTTTGAGTTTAAGTGTTCAGGTAACGAGAAAGGGGAATGCCAGGAGAGATGTGGGCCACCTCTAAGGATGCAAGTCGTCAACCTGGCTTTGGGAAAGAGGAGAACCAAAGAAGGTTAAAGGGGCAGAGGGTAAATGCAAAAATAAATCAGGTTTGCTTCAAAAAAAGAGGCGGGGGGGGGGAATAATGTTATTGTCAGTAGGGTATTGTTCACAAACGTTCTGCAAGTCCTCCTTTCTTAAAAAGATAAACAGGTCCTTGTAGGCTTAAGCAGCATATGCATGCCTGGGCGACTTGCGCATGGTCTCGAAAGAGGAAATCGGAAATATGCAGATGATTGAATTGCGAATGAAATATTATGAAGCCGCCAAAAGAATCTTTGGCAGTGCCAGGATTTTCTTTCGGTGGCTTTGCAACATTTATTACATTCTATCAGCATGGCTCAGTTATCTGCTTATCTTCAACCATGTATAAAGGTGTACCCATTTAAGGATACGCCATATAATCTGTGCACACAAGAAATTGCGATATGTCGTCCTGGTACGACCATAACCAGGTCAACAATAACCAAATGAAGACTACACGAAATAAACAAATATGTCGACCCCACCAAATGAAAACACAGAAGCCACTTTATGTTGTATAATATATTCATCCTTTTTGCCGTATTTCTTTTTTGTTTCACAAAAAAAAAAGAGCACAGCAATATACCACTCCAGAAAAAGCTGTTATAGAAAAAATAAACTGCACTATAAAACTGCAGTCTAGAAATTTTCCAAGGGACAAGTAAAACTAACTGTAAGTGTATGAAAAAAAAAATATGTACACTAAAAAAAAAGGTTCCTGAAAAAAAAAAAAATTCCAGCACCTTCAATACAGAAGAAAGAAACCACCGCAGGGTTAATCATTTGGCACACAACGGAAATATAAAAACCTACAATATCAAGAAAAAAAAAAGCTTCGGCTTGGCGCAAACAATGTATACTCCGTCATCCTCTCCAGTTTCGGCTCGTTTCGGCAGTTCTTTAGATACGATTGGCTCATTTCTCAACCCCTTTTTGCTGCTTGGGTTGAGCGCCTTTTGTCTTGGAAGCCTGATCTGGGTGCGCTTGCGTCGTGACGGGCTCCGCGGGCGGAGTAATGGCGGTGTCCAGTTTCTTCTGGATGTTCTCAAAGGCATCAGCACCCAGGTAGTCAATCTGCCCGCGTTCCCAGGCAAACTGCCTGGCCTCCGAGCCGCCGTACATCGCCTGCTCCGTTGGGCTCTGCCGCAGTTCCTCAGCCGTCTTGATGGTTAGCTTGGACATCTCCCCAGCAAGCCCAGCCTGTCAAACAGACAAACAAAACACCAAGTCGGGGTCCTCAGGTGCACCGCAAGCATCATCATCAACTCCATTTCTGGGGCCATAAATAATAATGAACCATTTTAGGAAATAGCCCGTTTAGGAGGTTCTGGCGTGAAAATATGCGAACATGTAATAAAGTGATTGCGAAGCCACCGCCTCGCCCCCTCGTAGGATGAAGCGAAGTATGGCGCATATGTGTGGAGCACCTCAGCCACTAGGGAGCAGGACCGCAGGCGCTGAGATGTGCTCCGATAAGAAATTGAAATCTAGAGAGTTTTTATGAAATACGTAAAATGCTGCTCCTGCCTTATAGATGCCTTTAAACAGAGTTGACTTGGTGGTTTTTGATGATGCTTAGGAAGTTTCTTAGTTGAACCATATGTTTATTTTCACGAATTAAAAAAAGATTAGTAAATTTTGGTTTATCATGATGCTAATTAATATGTTTTTGCAATCCTTGACTTCCACCAAGGCTGGTAGAACGCAATATTTGTGAAATTTCTTTTCATAGCAAATGGCAACAGGTACTCTAGTAAGCATTCCATCTGAAAAATATATGACTAGCAACACCGTTTCTCAACGATAGATTCATTGAGCAGATTCCATGCCAAGCCATGCCTTACTTCATTCTGAGGGTATATAGTAAGTCATAAAATTGGTTCACAGGACTGAAACTTTGAACACCCTCCTATATGGCTACAAAAACAACCTGCAAATTTCACGCCAATGGAATGAAAAATACATTTCTGGAAATTTATCGGCCCTGCAAGGGCGGTTTTGGTCGAAACACCCCCTTAGATTTAACTTTGTTTTTTTATAAGATTTTATTCACGAATAATCACAGAGTTTAGCATCCAATCAAAACAAATTGTCGAAATACACTGATATTTGAAAAACAAATAAACACCAGAAAACATTAGTTGATTATTCTCATAAATAAACACTGGAAAAGCTATGGGTGCCAACTACTATGCGATTCATGTGCTACTCACGCATTCGGGAAAGAGGTTTGGCTGGACGTTAGTCATGAAGAGCTCCCACCAGAATTGCAAGTGACCGTGCATGTGCTGGGTTTCCCCATGAGTCTCCACCTGCCCCGTGAGCAGGCTGAACGAATGGTGCCAGGGCTTCAGGCTCCCCAGGAAGTGCACTACCTTCACATCCTTGCCAAACCTGGAGAAATCAGACGAAATGCAATAAAGCAACAATTAAGGAGGAAAAAATTGGCTCCTTCTGCCATCCACTGAAGGGGCTTTTGTGCAAACAAATTTTAAAGAGCCTGTAAGAGTGCCCAGTTAAATATAGGAGCAAGGCACTCATCCATGTGGAAGGCAGTAAAGTTATCTTGGGGGAGCAGCCAATGAAAGAAGCAACTTACTGTCTGTACGCTGGAAGATATGTATAGGCAACATTCGCATTCATGTTATAAATAAACGACAGATGGCGGTTGATGTCCTTTGTTGACCAGTCGCTGAAGTACTGGTTCAGCAGCCCCTGATCTCCACCTGTAACCGAGAAGAAAGGCGATTACAGCTGGCCAAAGCTCTGCCAAAATTAGGTGATTAACACACATTTTAAAGAAATTACACATATTCTAAAGCAATTACTAGGAGGAGGTCCGGAAATGCACTACGAGATTGTCACCGAGTGATGCACCTTGGTACATGCAGCACAGCAAAGGAGGTCAAAAGCATTTTGTTTATGCATTACTAAATACAGAACAATATGTCCGCACAAGTCACCCTTGGACAAGATATGATGCAAAGCTGAGATACTGGAACATACATAAACATGCAGCTGGCCAGATATCCTTGGTCACATAGATTCTGAAGTTTTAAGTACCCTGGAATATGATCTGTATTGCTGATGCCACTGATAATGAGATTGCTTGAGGGGAATGGAGACACAAAACAGGCTTCCAGCAAAAGACAAGAAACAGGGCAACATACCGTCAAAGCTGCCATGTTCATTGGCGAATGCAATTAGGGCGTTGAATGTAGCTTCCGAAGGGACGTAGACGAAGACCCCAGAGTTGAAGCAGTCTGGCCAGCCAACATCCGGAACGGCCGAGAGCTCATCTCTCGAGAAGAGTTCGTCGCAGTTTTGCAGCACCTGCGAATAATTGTATCGCAACCCTTCAGTCTCGTCCAGGTTTGAATATTTTAAATGGCAATCTCAACGGAGTGTTGCACATCTTGTTTCCATTCTATTTGCTTTGGGCTAATATATCTTTTGATTTGTACAATATCTTAATGGTAAATTATTCCCCTGTATTAGGACTTCTCTCACTTTTAGAATTCGAACACTTGCACAAAACTGGTACAGTGCTGCCTTAATAGGGTCACACATGATTGCACTTTGAAAGCCTGTTCATCTAAAGATGCACACTACCCAAAATTTGCAACTTCAAACATGTCATCACCACCAAGCTCAAAGACAATGCGAAACATGCACAAAAAAAAAAAAAAAAAAATACTGGGGTTTTACATTTGAGGCTATGAGCCTAAAGATGCCTTGAGGAAGAGTTCAACCCATGTTCAATCCCTCCATTTTGAGCTCCAAAGGCCGATATGGAACTACAATGCCACAGAGGCTGTCGTGCAAATGTGCGTAGGAGCTGCAATATTTGTTAATCAAGGAAACTTGTCAAAGTCAAACAAAAATTTGTGAATTGAAATAACAATTTGTTAATTATTAAATAAAGATTTGTTAAATCAAAGAAATCTGCAATACCTCAAGAATATCAATCTTTTTCTCTAGCCAATAGGAACGGCGGGTGCTGAGCATGTGCAAAAACTTCCAGTTGTAAATCTAGCCATCAAACCATCATATGCAGAATTTCATTTTACAAGAAACACATCCAATGCTCAAGTCAAATATCAATCTTCCTGGCAAGAGCCGCCACGTCTTTTTGAAGCACCGCCTCAGCATCCCTTCTTGCAATGACACTGAGGATGCACTAACTGGACTAAGGGTGCATTGTATGGCACAACTATTGTCAACATGCGAGGCGTGCAAACATGCACAGTTAGTCCGTAGCACACGAGTTTGGCAGCTGGCTAACTGGGCCAACTCTTCTAGCTCCCACTATGCTAAACCATGGTGAACAACGGACACCCACGAAATCCGAGTTAGCTTCAATTCAAGTCTGCATTAAAACCGGTTAGTCGAAAAGTGGAGCATCTGCATATGTGTTGTTCCACGTTCAAGGTGAGAACAGACGCAGCAAATATTTTGAGGTTACCATGGTGTCTGAGTCCATGAAGACGCACTTCTTGAACTGGACCAGCCTCCAACAGTGCAGCTTAGTAAAGGTGACGCCCAGCTCAGGGCGGTTGAGCAGCGCCAGGTTGCTGGGGTCTCGACTGTCCAGAAGATTGACCTCCTCAACCAGGTCAAAGACCTGAGAGAGTAACGTCCTGTGAGAACAAAACGAATCTCGATTATAAAGGTTGGTCAGACATACAGCGCAGCGCTAAATTAACACTAGGAACAGCGCTTACGTAACCCTGACTTGAAACTTGGGACTGATGCAGTGCTGAATCAGCACTGGATCTGTTGTTCAGGACCCTTATTTAAAAGGATGTTAATCTACGCGACTTGACTATAAGGCAGTTAGATTTAGTTTTAACAGCTACGACAGACATTTCTCCTCTTCCACCGCCATGACCTCTCTGGGATTTGAGTCCCTTTCTTTCCGGTGCTCCATGGAGCGGCCGAAAAATGCTACATGGAATTGTTTGTGGGAACTGTGGCATTGCAGCATACTAAATACATTTCCTTCTCTACTACCTCACACACTAAACAAATTCATCATTTAAACATTGTGACATTTTCACATTTAAAAATTCCTTTTTTTCACATCAACGGGCCTATGTCCATGCTTGCCTACAATGATCTTATATCAGCCATTGTGAACCTTTGTATTAACGTGTCGATGTTTAAAATTCATATTCTCTAGGGCTTTTTGTTTACTATTACTGAGATTTATTGTATCCCCAGTTCTGCAATGACCTAAAATGAGGTTGCAGTATGTAAAAATTAATAAATAAATATTGAAAATACAGCATGAAGCAGTCTTGGGCAGTAACGAGTGACTTTTTTTCAGTAACTTGTAAATGTACCAGGGTTACATTACTGTTTAGTTCATTACTACTTAGAGAAAACAACTTGTAACTGTAACAGGGTTACTATTTTTCGAAAGCAACTAATGAGTAATGTCATTACAGTTACTTCTCAGATTTATGTGCCAAAATATTGCAAACATGACCACCAAATCGTTTCGCAACTCGTGAGAGAGTCCCAAGCCTGATACTGGAGAGGCACAGCAAAAACTGCTGCACAAAACCATCTGGAGCACAAAGGAAAAAAAAGAAACTAAATTTTGGGTGACCCTGCTTGGACAAGCTGGTCCCGCCAACTGGGAGGATGGGGACTTTTGTGTCCGTGCCCGCCGTGTATTGTACATCACCCACAGCGCAGGCAGATATAACAAAGCGCGACATCTCTAAAGAGTTTCTCGTTCCTTCATCCGGCAGAGGATCGCGGAGGACAGTTTTTGACGATTGTCGCCCCAAACGCCCACGGGCTTACGGCACAAACGATTTTCCGAACCTCATCTTTTTGCCGCAAAGCACAAGTCTCCTTCCCCTCTAATTTGAATCGTCCAACTCACAGATGCACTCTTGTGGGGTCTTAGCTTTAGGCCCATTTACTCTCCCACTTGTCCCACATTGCTCTGCTTCTCGGTTCCCATCACTTGAGAAAGAGTATGCGCTCAAAACGTCAAAATGGTTCTGCTTGTTTGCGAGTTTTCTTGAAATTGAAAAACCACCTTTAACCGGGACTAGATGCACTTGGCATCACTGTATTTATAGATTTTCACTCGTGGGCTTTCTGGGTGGTCTCTTCTAGTTGGGGGTGGTGAGATGGACGTGCGCAAACGTGTCTGATCTGGTTAGGAAGTAGTGGAGACAAAATCGCAACAGCAGTTTGGAATTCTACATGCAGTGGCCGTTTGTACCTCAATCAGTGCTTCTTTCGCACCGCTGCCGTGTTCATCAGGTTGGACAAAGGAATGATGCTGCAACATAGCATTCCAAGTTTTTAAGGGAATCTTTGTGTTTTATGAAAGATTGTGCACTCTCAGTAAAAAACGATTAGACCGACGCGTGGACTGGAGTCGCATCAGAAAACATCTACAAAGCTGATTATTATTGACTTCACATTTGCACTACTTTTATTGCTCCCGTCCCATCTCGCCTCACCAAAACAATTCAAAATTATATTTGACTGACTGCAAACTTTCACCATGATCCAATATACCCGAGATCAAAAAGCGTGCTAATGTATTCGTGCATACCTAATGGTGGTCGCGCTTATTTTAAAGTTCTTCATGGATCATCAGCGGGTATCTGCTAGCTTAATATTTTGAAAAACTGAAGTCTCCTTAATTTTGTCCCTTAGTAACCAGCTGTAAAAGTGTTCCATTTTATCAGTAACATACCCATGACTGGCACAAAGTTCACGCTGCATCAGCAAGGTCAGCGCCAATTCAAACAGACTAATAGCACTGTGGTAGCAGTTTGGTGAATGTGTGAAAAGGCCTTTAAGATAATCATAATTCAAAAGCAAGCCCTGCCTGCTTCAATCACACTTTTGCACTTATTGTTGGTCTTATGCTAGTAATTTGAAGATGCATAATCAACTTTCTTCGCTGGTAGAGTAGGGGTTAGCACACTCCTCAGAAAAGAGTCTGAAGAGGTTGGGAAAGGAGGAGGAAGAGCAGAAAAGTAAAAAGCACGCAGCCTATGTCAGCTCCTTTAAAGAGAATTCAATGTGCAAAGAATTTCAACAAAGTAGCCAACCAGCAATTGAAACCGCTGACCTGTAACTGTCATTGAAATTGTACCGAAGTATATTCCGGTTCACTGATTCTCTGTTAATTGCCGCCAGATAATACTGCTTCAAAATGCCACATGGAGCCTACAGAAGTGCACCTTGGCATTTTGTGAAGCCTGGCACATTAAAGTGGCTGACACTACTAAACTGACACACAGGCACAAACATGCATACTGGAAGCTGCCACATAAATGCATCCTGCCTCATGTGTGTGGTGACTGTATTTGTGACCAGGATGACAAGTTGCCTGGACGTGTGCACCCTCTTGAGGGAGTGTGCAAGCACCAGGGCTCCCAGGGAATAGGTGTCATCAGTCGCCAAGGTAACAAACGCCTCGTCGGTAACTGCGAAAGAATTGGGCAAAATACAGCAGTTGGCACCAGCGTTAATAGTTTCTCTAATGGATAGCTGAGTGAAACTCTAGAAAGATTCAAGATGGCACATGCTTATTTTGCTTGCCCTTGTTATAGTCTATTCTCTAAAATACTTACACCTGCCACGAATTAGCTAGATTAATATTGTCTTTCTAGAGTTTCACTACGCTAAAACACTACGGCTATGTGGGAATGACAGTAACCCCGAATGAAGGTATAGTAGTTACGACAAGCCTATTTTGATCTTTAAAAGCAAAAATAAAAACGCTTTTTTAAAACGTGATTCCGGAGTATCTAGCTAACGTTGTCGCAGCGTCAAGCAGCTATCACAGATGCGTACGAAGTGGGAAATGCGCCCCGGCATGCTGTCACTACCGTGGCTTGGCGGGTCGACCAGGTCGACTGCGGTCAGACAGTCGTGCTTGACTGCGTTGCGGCTGCGAAAAACCACGACATCCCTGCTGCTTATATCGCGTGCCAAGACGATTCCTTGAATTGGATCCCACGCTTCATACGAAGCGCAGATGTGCCAGCGACTCGCTTTCGGTTCTCGACGCAACGCAGTCAAACGCATTAAAACTCAAGTGTCTGAACCGGCCTTCACACCCCGAACAGCGCTTACCGGCTTCAAACTCCGTGTCTCGCCCGTACAAAGCGCTGTCGAACGTCATCTGCGGACAGTGGGTACACGAAGACAAGTCGCCGCTAATGTCTAGCGCCTCCATGTAAACTTGAGTCGTGGGCGTTTCGAAAAGAGTTCAGCTACCAGTAACGTATACTATTCGACGCAACCTCAGATAACGCGGAGTGGGCGTGTCAAACAGCTGCACTGCCGTGAAGCGGAAGCGCAGGATGGGGCGATTCGCCCGCCAAGGTCGTTCACAGCCGAGAAGGTCGTATTCGTTGGTCCCTTCGACGAGCGGTATAACGTGACATTGCGTACGCTTTGCGTTCGCGCTGGGAAGGTAGGAGAATAGAGTAAGCTCCACCAAGGCACAGATACACAAGCGAAATAAGCTACGAAAGACTGGTGGTAAATGTATGGCGAATTTTGGGGGGAATTTTCTGAAGTTTTTCAATCGCCCTGGCGGAACTGACCGGAGTTATCAAAATTGCAAAACCAATGGGCATTCGTTTCAGAAAGTTTCGACTATATGTTACATATAGTTAGGGAAATATCTGCAAACAAAAATATATTGTGCATGTCAGCTAAACTTTGGAATCTAAAAACAAAAAATGTCAAATCCAAAATAACCAGATTGACAAAATCGAAACACCAAAAAAGAATGATCGCGGCCATCTTGATCCATTCAACGAACGGCAACAAGCAAACAAAAGTGTTATCACAAAAAAGAAAGAAAAAGAAAAGTTAAAACCTCAAATTTGACAAATATTTTCGCCAAGTATTTTTCTAAGGGACCTTGAAATAGGTCAGAAAAGAGGATCAGCGACTAGAGACTGCGAGGCCTGGGGGCCTGGCATTTATTCTATTACAAGTCTCCCATTCAGAACCCACGGGAGGAGGAGCTAAAAATAGCAGGCGGGAGGGGAGATGAATAGCTACAGACATTTTCGATTCCTTACAAGAGCTTAAAAAGCGTTCATGAACAATCATGCATTGGTATGCACGCGAGCTCGCACACCAGATTTAAGCACTACAGCAAGCAATTCATGAACTCGTAAATTTAATTGCAGTGGGACAATGATGAAAGTATAAACACAAGAACGGACAAAGCGACGCATTTTTCGACTTTAAACAGCCAGCATAAAAATTTCCAAACAGTTATTGTACGGCTAGAAGAAAAAACCGTAATGACATGCAAGGTATACCGACACCCCGACAACGCATATCGTATATTCGCTCATTTGCAGTATACAAATAGCCGCTACAATCTTCAAGTGACAACAGCAAAACAATCAGAAAAAAAAAATGTTGTCGTTCGTCCTTCAGTGGATTTTCGATAACGACGCTTTGTCGTTGGCCTCCCCACGTTAAAATCGTCTGCTACGAGAGTGCGGTTAAGACTGGACCGCAGCGGACGCCACAAGCTATCTGAGCCAATCTAACGCCGAGACAGCGTCAAGTGACGTCACGCACCGGGCGTCACTTCACCACAACTGCGCCCAACAGGAAGTCCACGTGACACGCTTTTAACTTTTGATTGGCTCAGAGCATCCGCTGCGGTCCAGGTTACGTTTGAAACAGAGTAAAGCAGACGCCCAATGTTCCGAGATTAAGCCGCACCATTGTGTCCGTCAAAAATCAATCTAACAACATGCTTGGGCACATGAAACTGGAGTCTCCAGGACGAACCCTCTTCACAGCCTCCGCACCTTCCACCAAACAAATGGAGAAAAGAAACGCGCCTCAAAGAAGATTTAACGGAAGCGCTTGTCACCGGACGCTCCGTCGGCCCTGTCTCAAGAACAATGCACACATGACCGCGTGCATACAAATAGGCGATGCGTACCTGAGCTTCCATTCTATTAAAAACCGGGCGCCAACCAAAAATACGTCGTGTCTGGCAGAGAGCCACGCATGTCACGTTAAGAAAACCGTGATTCGGCGCACGCACAGTCTCTGCAGAGGCACTGCGGTACTATATAAAATCAGGTAGGATACCGCATTCGCGGGAACCTATTGAACTGAGGGGACCCAAAGGTTGAGTGAAGTGGTGAATAAGGTGAACGCCCCTTCCGAGGCTCATTGAACGGGAACTAAGTAAAGTTACCAAAATTCACACCACAAAACGCGCAACCCCTATTTTTGTTTCTTTTTTTTCTTTTTTTTCAGGGAAGCAACACGAAATTGTAAATTAAACATACAAATGTTTTTTTTTTTTTTTTTTTTTTTTTTTGTGGTGGTGGTGGTGCGCGGCATGCTTGCACTCAGGCTAAGTTTACGTAACTTTGCGGATGCCTCGCAGTGTACAGGGAGAAAAAAAACGCGAAAGGCAGGTCGAGAGCTAAACCAACACGTCCCACGACTCCAGCCAAAAACTTGTTGGGCCGGCACAGGAACCGATCAAATTACAAAGCAGGGCCGACCAGGCCGTAGTTGGAAAAAATATAAACAGAAGATATGTAAGCAGCCGAAATAGTCCGACGCACTGTTTAACAAAAAGGGGGGGGCGGGTGACATTCAGTGCGAGTTCTTTGTCCTGCTAAGACAGTCCCGTCAAAGTATAGTATTCAAACGCAAAAACGCAGCAACTCACCGCGATCCATGGTTCAGGCCGGGAAAGGAGCGTGTCTATGAACCCGACCGGCGAGGGATGAATCGGGTTAATGTGATTTTGCGCATGCGCCAGGAGCTTTTTGATGGGTAGCTTCCAAGCGCGGACGCTTATAGAGCACGGTCAACTCTCAGAGGGCGTCCGTCTGGTTGCGTCACTTTTTCTGAGGCGCTGTCCGCCATGTTTACTCCTTGAGCATTTGTTTCGGTTTCGATTGAGTGCGTTTTTTTTTTTTTTTTCGGTTTACGGACCGCGATCAAATTTGTGAAAGCCTACACAGCATTTATTGAGGAAGTATTTGCATCGTTTGACTCGCCTACGTCTTACGCACTCAATCGAAATATTATTATTCGAAGAAGGTTGTTCATGCGAGCAACATCGCAAATGCTCGCAAAAGTTTATGAATAATTGCACGAGAATTAAGGTATTTAATCAATAAACTAGAAGTAAATAATAAATTATAAAAAAAGCGCAAAGACGAGGACAAAGTGAAAGGTACTTTGTCATGACACAGCGCTAACTCCCAACTGAAGCATGACAAAAAAAAAAAAGAAAAAAAAACTATACCGCGGGTAAAAGCGACGGATATGCTAAAAGGTATCAACTTTTAGGTAGGTTTTTGTCATGCTTAATATTCACCAGCTCGTTTGAGCCCATACATTCAATCTCACCTAAAGTTTAAGTTCAATAAATTAAATGCCACCAATGCCCTCTTCCCCCCCTCCACCCCCCCCCCCCCCCCCAAAAAAAAAAAAAAAAAAAAATAAATAAAAGGGGGCGAGGGCCTTTTTTAAGTACTGAGCTTCAACTACTTTTCGAGGTCATCACGTTTTCCGTTTACGTTTAATTAAATCCACTAACTGTGACCAGGAGATTATCTCTTCGTGAATTGTCCCGAACCGGGCGGAGCAATTTGGAAAGAGGGGGAAAGGGATGTGTCCCGATAGTTTCTATGTGCGTACCACAGCTACGAAGGTCAAGCAGGTCAAAGGCCGTATGTGGCCGCCGTACCATTGAAGCCATCCAACCCTCTTTCCCCCGTTCAGGTCAATCCACCCCTCAGTCGACTCCAAAGCCCACCGTTCCGGTCGGTCAAATTATAATAATTTCGAATACTCTCACACACGTGTTCAAATTTGAACAGAGGCACCTCACGTATTGTGAACAGCGTGTATTGTAAACTATTCTACAGTCCCGGTCTTTCTCTCTCACTCTCATATATTCCATTGTAGTTCTTGGAGGCGGGGTTCTCCACAATGGGTTCAGGTAGGGACGAGCACCAAGAAATCCAAACAGTGTCAACGAAGGGGGAAAAAAAAAATAAGAATCGTGTCCTTCCCCCAGGGGGGGGGGGGGGGGGGGGGGGAATGAAAGAAAAAGGGTGGCGGGAAGGGACTTTCTGGTTCTCAGGGCGAGCAGTGCTTCTGTGTGGAACTCTCAAGACCGGTAGTTTCGCGATGGCAAGCTCCGTGGTGTTGGCTCTCGCTGTGGTGGTGTGCGCTGGATTCGTTGTTGGGGATCTGGTGGCTTTCAAGGATTGTGGTAAATATACTTTTACATATGTTTCAGTTACAACGTACTGTCCCTCTCACGCTTAATTGCGTTCACTCTATCTATCTAATATAAGGGACTTATAGCAAACCATTACCGTGTTCCATGTACCGCACTACTGGAGCCTTTGAAGCATGCTTTCAATTTTTATAAGGTATCACCCGTGCGCGAGCTTATAAGCATGCTTCAATGGCTCCAATAAAGCGGTATACCGCGGAACACGGTAAAGGTTTGTTGGAGGTCCCTAATGCCAAATTACCGAGAAAACAGTTAGCGTATTTACGTACTTTGTCGCGTGGGACATGTAAAGCCTAAAATATACAAAATGCACCCCCCCCCCCCCCTTTCCAAAAAACAAACAAAAATATGTGCAAACTTTTTTGCTTGTGTTTGTTTTTTATTACCGTAAAATAAACCACGAATTGTCGAAAGCCCATTCTACCCCCCAGATGTAGAGCGAGCAAGTCCGAACCAAATGCCAAAGTTTCAGGACTAGCCGTTATCTTATTCGAAAGTTCAAAGTAGGGTTCCGTGTTTTCGGTATGGAAGTGCTTCCTCCGACGCCCGTCGGAGGAGTGAGGCCTGTGTGCAAATCACTCCTCCGACGCCGGAAGTGACGTAGTCCCGTCGGAGGAGAGACTGCCGTGTGGAAATCACTCCTTCGACGCCGGAAGTAACGTATCATTCCCGGCCCCGGATGTTGCCTTTGTTATGAAATGTGCCCTACCATGTGCGTCTGCCCCTGTAGTGTTCTGTGGTCGGGTCCTGCCCCGTGCCGGGGGAGTCGGGGTCCCGGGGGTCCCTCCTACCTGTTCAACCTTCTTGCAGCTGGGTTATGCACACTTACCGCTGTAAGTGAGAACCTTAACGTAACTCAGCTGTTGCCTCGTTGAAAACTACTTATTAGGTGCGATAATCAATGTTTCGGGTCACGTTCAAGGTCTTTGCAACAGCGAACAGCCATCTAAGCGCGCGGGCGCACTCGGCCGTCACTACCGTCGGTCACACTGGTGAAGGGAGCATTGAGCGTCGTGCTATGTTCCGCTCGCTGGCAGTGTAACGAAGGCTACGGGCACGAGATCAGCTGCGAGACGTTTTTCTCACAGGACGAGCGCCCGGGCTGGAGAAGCGTGCAATACAATGCCCCGTGCATTGTACATTGCACGCCGAGTCGGAGCACGCGTCCGCACGCGACGCACGCGCTAGGGCCACACCAGCCACGCCAACAATAATAACGTCACGTGACACAAAGACAATAAAAATGTATTTATATGTATTGGTAATATTTTTTAACTCATAACTTTTGCCAGGCTGCGTTTAAAAAGGTTGTAAATAAACAGATTTTGTGAGAAAAATGTTTAGTCACGTGACCTTTTACTGTAAAGTTGCATTAACATCAGGCGAATTTATTTTTATTTGTATTTACTTTAAAAGACACATTATATTATGTATGTATTAATAATTTATATTAACAATTAACAAATTGTGACGTCACTTCCGTTACGTCACTTCCGGCGTTGGAGGAGTGATTTGCACACAGATTTCACTCGTCCGACGGGCGTCGGAGCAAGTGCGGCCTTTCGGTATGATATAATCCCCGATAAATAATCGGACCTGCCCTCGAATAAGGAAATCCCCTGTTTTGGGGTAAGAAATCTACAGCATTGTTTTTGTCACCCTGAAAACAAGCCGTACACTACCCGATCTAGAGAAAGTGGCGGCCGGCAGAGCTCTCAAATACAGGGAGCTGAATGGCGCCAGTTACGAAAAACGGGTAAAAACGGACCCTATTTTCCCATTGATAGTTTCAGAAAATCACTTATCATAACTTTTGAATGAGATAACGTACGGTTAGTTCTAACTTTGGCCTCTGGTTCGGATCGCTAGAGTGCTACATTTCGACAAAAAATAAGCGCTCAAAAAAAAAAAAAAAAATTACTTTTGCAGCTAAAAAAAAAAAAAAAAAAAGAGATTGGCATTTATTAGATGGTAAAGGCTGTACAACCTCGGAGCTGCGCGCATTTTGTTTCACAAGCAATAGCAAAACTCTGGCCAACCAACATGTTTGCAAGTCCGGTTTCAGGGCGCCGCCATTTTGGTCAGTTGGGGTGCACTTGGGCACGTCATAATCCGATTACAAAGCTTTGCGAAGGCGTCGTAATCGGTTTATGGCCGCGCCCAAGCGCACCCCAGTTGAGCAAGATGGCGGCGCCCTGAGACCGGACTTGCACAGCTAGTTCGACTTTTAAACTCCGTTTCACCTTACGATTGATCGCAACGCAAGGACTCCCTCCTTGCGTTGCGATCACCGCAGGGGACGCTACGAGCCAAAGAAAGACAATCCAATGCTGATTCACGTGACCTTCGGGACGGGCCAGAAAGCTTTTTCTCTAGCAACCAAATCTCGTAAGAAATTCACGCAGCTACACGAGAAATTTTCTTTTTCTTTTGCTCTTGGGGTCTCAACGAGGTGACCATATGCTTGCGTACCAGCATGATTCTGTAGACGTTTATCGGTTGGTTCCGTGGTTGTCTCCTTTACAACAATGAACTAAGTTTGAGCTTCAATGGCTACCAGTCTTACCGAGCGAATGAGACTGTTTCATTGAAAGTGTTATGCGTTTCGAGCGAGTGTGCACAGACAAGCTAAAGTAGCCGTCCGGGCAGCGGGCGAGGCACGTAGATGGCCTTCGATAAGGGCCCCGAGTAAGGCCTTTAGTTACCTGTGCGAGCTGCAGTTTTTCACGACGCGTGAATTTGTGGGGTGTATCAAAGGCTAGACGTTGCAACCCAAATAGCTCGATAGTCGGGCAAATAATGAAGCTCACCTTTTCCAAATGTCGTCTTTCGCCCGTAAAGCCAGAGGAAGGACATGCTTCATCCTCTTCTTCATCCCTTTGAATAGCGACTTATAGAATAATAATGTTGTGTGTATGTTTATACAGCCGAAAGTTAGTCAGCCTCGGTGGCTGGTGTCTTCAGCTGTAGATGAGCAATTTATCCAGTGCAGTACAACCGCTAGCCTGGGGTCTTTAACGTGCACCACGCAGTAGTGATACGCGACCGCACGCGCCGGTACGATGCTCATCTAGATCGAAACGGGCAGGTGTGGGGATTTCCCCTCTATAGACCTTTCCAAAAAGGAGCGTGTGGCCGGTGCCATTTTTAGTGTTTGTGCGTATGGCGCGTGCTTTGCTCGCTTTCCGAAGCGACGAACACGCACGTGCTGGGCTGTGAAGATCGCACGCTGGACTGTGATTTTGTAAACATTGGAAAGGTCTATACTTGGAAAAGTGGCGCCATGCAATGTTGTGGGAATGGTCGAGACACGTACGTGCCGCGCGCTACTTCTGGGAAGAACATGGCGTCTGAAATCTAGCTCAGTGCTGCTCTGTGCCGCCATGATCTTCCCAAGGGTTGCACGTTGTACGTGCTTCGTGCATCGACGCACCTTGCGCTACTTCTAAAACGTGATGGGGATTTAGATTGAACCCTGCAGGATCCTGAGTTCTGTAGCCCGAGCTTTCGCTACACGTGCTCCGAGCTGGTGTGCGCTAGGCCACTCGGCCACCGAATTCCTAGCGACGAACGGAGTCAGTGTTATTGTTGTTGTTTAGAACCCAGGGATAGAAGCACGGAGTAAAACTATCGGTCGAATCCGGGGCCCCTGATTGGCCTATCTTGAGGCACGTCACAATTGCGCGCGCCGCCGGCGGGTTAAAACGCGCGCTAGTTACGCGCGTACACTTTAGCGTACACAGATGCCGCCTCGGATATAGAGATGCCGCCTCGAGAGATTTACTTGCAGGCTTTCTGCTTAGCTTGGGCCTCGGCTTGCGCCCTATCGGGAACCGACGCTGCTTTTGCTTCTACACGCGGATTAGGCCCGAGACGCTTTTAGCGCTCCACCACGTGGTGTTGGGGTTTGTATTCGCCTCCAAAACTAGCCTCCTTTTGTTTACCGCCAAATATTTATCGGGTAGCTGTGTGCATCGTGTCGCCTTGTAATGTGCCGCAAACTGTCGCCGTGAAGCGGCGTGAAAAGGGAAGTAGGGTCGGTCGACCTCCGAAAAGGGCGACCCCGGCCGCCGCCGTCCTCGGTGAGAGCTGTCTTCTCACCCCAAACAACAAGCTTGCGAAAGAGCGGGACGTTCAAATAGGCCGATCGGGGCTATGGATTCGCTGCATGGTTTTACTCCGTGAGCAAACGGCGATACGCTCCCGGGCACAATTCCCACCCCTGCCCATTCATACCGCGGGTAACAATGTCGTCATATTTTTGTCCTTGAGTTGTTGGCGCATGCCCAAGAAGGGGATCGGCTAAGTATCATTGGGATATAAAATCAAAAATAAAAGTTATGTATAACGTGTCCACAAAAAAAAAAAAAAAAGGTTTGTTTTTACCACAGAAATAAACGCACCGCCGAACGCTCATTCTCCGGCCGAATGTAGCGAGAGGCCCGAACCAGATGCCAAAGTTTCAAAACTAACCATTATCTTAATTATTCAAAAGTTGTGTGATTTTCTGAAAATCTCAATGGGAAAATGGGGCCCGTCCTACTTACTCCATTCAGCTCCGTGTATTTGAGGGGTGTGGAACAAAATGGACCCAGTCAAAATGGTCCCGGACAAAATGGTTCCAAGAGCCAACCCGGGAAAAATGGTCCCGAGAGATTTGTTGACACTTTGGGCGCTCTTTGGTGGTTTTAGTGAACTGCTACTCTGAAGGCCCTGACAATTAACCTAATCGTCTGGATGCTAAATGAAGTGTATTGAAGAAAAGGAAAATCGACTGTTCACAGCTGTGTGTTTCGTGTGCGCTTGTCACTGCATGTCGCCACTGGACTAAATAAACGTTTTCTACATCCGATTGACTCTCCTCTGTTGGCGACTGTGGAATCCCTGCACAATGGCGGACTAAAACCGCAACGTTACGGCACACTTGATAGGTTTGGTTGGATTAGAAGACAAAAACACGCACAGAAAACTGTGATGAATGCAATGAAAAGACGGTTAAAGTGCAGGCGAGCTGGTGTAAGTTATACATGGTGATTGAAACCCGAGGCTGTGGTTTGAAAAACGGAAACTCGTGAAGTAGGAAGAAAAAGGGACAGCCCGTTGTCTGTCCCTTTTTCTTCCTATTTCACGAGTTTCCGTTTTTCAAACCACAGTCTCAGGTTTCAATCATCACGTATGAATGCAGTGACTTTGCACTTTCGACGCTGTTTGACTGGCTTGTTGACTCCTAGCGTTTGCCGCGCTCCTACGTTGTCTATCTTTTGGAATGACTTGCAAGTTCCTCCATGTCTGTTGTGCCGCCATTATGCAGTGTTTCTCAGCTTCTAATAATCGGCACGCGACTTTCGAAAGGTGTCTATACAAGGTTGGTCAATTATACTCGAGGCTTGAAAGAAGCCAAATAGGTTCACAAAAACCAACGTTACTAAAACACTCAGTTGGGAAACTCACCCTTGAAACTTGGGCCGCTGGCGTCCACCGAGACCGAGCTAAATACGATAACGGCGCCACCCTTTAGCGACGAGTTCAAACTTGAAAGTTGCTTTACATAGCTACTGCGAGATGGCCCTGCGAGATGGCGCCACCGGCCTTGCCCGATTCGATCTGAACCAATACGTGCAGCCGTGCAGTTCCCGGAGTGGACGCTGCAGGAGAAATGGCGGCGTTGCGATCGCCATTAGCTCGGTTCTCGAGTACGGATCGGAGCCACTTTTTTCAAGCAGGCTCTATGGCAGTTTCCCAACTGAGTGGTTCTAGTAACGTCGACAAAAACTAAGACAAAAAATCACGATTTTTTTTTTGAATTTTTGTAAGTTTTTTTTTTGCTACGCTTGTAATTTTTTTCTTTTTCTATCTTAGGAGTTTGCCACCTTCACTTGGTGCACTTTTGTATATATGTGGGAATTCTATTGAAAATTGAATACACCGTTGATGTAGTACTTACTGGATATGGGTGCCAAGGCTACGCGTGGCTGTCGAACCCGTTGACATTTCTATTGCCTGATTCTACAGGACATGGCAATGTGAAGAGCGTCAACATTGTGTCCTGCAAGAAGGCGCCATGCAAGGTGAAGATCGGCACCCGAGTCGTCTTTGAGGCATCTCTCGTTGCTCGTGAGTGTATCTGGCAAATGATGCAATAGATAGCATTCTCGGATAATTTGTTATCACATTGTATTTCTGTCGTCATATCAATGACCACAGTGATCACTGTCTTCCAGTGTTGGCTCTTATGAGCGCCGATGGTTCACGGTATTCTTAAGAACCATTAACGCGCTTCAGCACTTATTGTCCCTGAATTTCTAGTGGGCGCTACTATTTTAGTGCTTTTAATGCACAGGGGGCGCACTTGGCGCCCGCTGTGCACTATAAGCACCAAACTCAAGCGATATCGTTTTGCCACCTTTCGTGGATTTCTGGAGAACGGAAAACGGTCTCTTTTGATTTTAGATAAAGCTTCAGATAACTGGCAACAATGATTTAAAATTCAGCACCAAGACCGACTGGCTTGGAAGGGAGTGAACGAATCAGACATTTGGTTTCTAGGCTGGGTGGCGCAAGCTACCGCCCGTTAGAGAGCGTGTATGTGCGTGTGGTGTGAGTGGCGTGTGTGCGCACACAGACACGCACACAGACAGAGTTGGTGTCATCTCTTGTCATGCTCATGCGTCATGAATTTCGGGCTGGAATAAATTGGCATTTTACTAATCGCATACCGTTTAGTGCGCCAAAATAAAACTAGTGCACGAGCGTAGAAAGTCTAGACTGCTTTTCGGTACAAAAAATTGAAAACATGGCGGACCATTTCGTAGCTCCTTTCTGTCGAAAGCTCTCCGCCTTTTCACTGTGGTGCACGCGGGATGCCCAAGCACGTCAGCCGAACCCAGCTCACGCATTGGACAGGAGCACTATGTAACTTCGACGTATCAATTCGTCGACTACGTTGGAATCTTGGAGTCATCGCCTCCGCTGCTCAAGAACGTCACGACCACGTGATTTCTCATCATCGCTTTTGAGTTGAGGATTAAAGCTAAGGAGGAAGAAGTTGCAAAATCATTTCATGGTCCCTTTAACGGGTGTTGGATACAACTCTTGTGCACAGCTTTCGACGTGACCTCGGCATTCAACGACATCGGCGCCTACATCGAGCGTCACCGATTCCGTCTGCCGGAGCCTCGAGTCGACGCTTGCAACGGTTACCTGAACCCCCGGTGTCCGATGCGCAAAGGCCAGACCTACACTTACCGGTACACCATGCCTGTCCGGGAAATCTACCCCGCCGTAAGTGCCAGGAATTCATTTACTTTTATGGCTTAAAAAAAAAAAAAATTAGAAGACGCCGAGTCATTGTTAGGTGGGTTTAATTTACTAAATCGTGTTCCAGACGCCAGCGACGATTGAATACAAGCTTACGAACGAGGAAGGCCGACTGATTGGATGCACCAGTATCCCTGTGCAGATCGTTCGATGAAGAACGCTGGACGCATCGTTTAGCCTTTCAGTGATTATACAAACAAGGATCCTCTAGCTAATAAAAACAAAACAAAAGCAGAGATAAAATGATGATATCGTGTGATTTTCTTATGGTGATACCATTCAAGACGCAGAATGCATCCAACACAAGATCCAACATGACGCCAAGGCACTGACAGCAGACGACAACGTTGGTTTCGATTTCGAGTCTAACCGGAAGTGACGTCAGGGGTGTGACGTCACCCAACGACGTCACCGCTTCAAACAAACCGTTGCTAGGGGCGTTGTTATGGACGAATACATGGATGGGACTGGATTCCGCTACGAAAGAACGATCGGTCAAAAAAAAAAAAAATCAAACGTGGAATTTAAACGTTTAAAAGTAATAAATCAAGGAAGCCTAGATTTCACATTTACCACGACAGTAGTTTGCCGAGAATCGGCTGTTTCTGAAATATTTGTGACGGCAACTTCCGGTCCTCGAAGCGTCTCGAGATGTCTGTTGCGCACGACGAACGCACACGAAATGACTGAAATATGCCTTCTGCAATAGTTTGAATCGGTTGCACAATGATACGATTTTGATTTTGTACTTATTTGGAACATAGGAGGCCTAAGAAAACTCAACAGGTTTATAAAAATGAATTGTATTTGCCCGCGATACAGGATACTGTCTGACGAAAGTCATCACACGCAGGGGGGGTCTGTTAAATATACAGCGAGAAAAGAATCTGTTTAGAACATGATATCAAAGCGGCGTCGGGCCCTCTCTTGATTTTGGAGTTGACATGCATTGTATTGAGAGAGAAATTAATTTGACACTAACATGAGCGGTTCGAGACCCCCAAACATAGGTATGTTTCGTACCTGCGTAACCATGAAACCGAGAAAATATCCTACTGATTCTTCAGTTTTAAAGGAGCTGTGCAACGATTTTAACGTTGAAAGAATTGGCATCTTCTGCTTTTGATATTGTTCACCTTGTCACAAATGACAAAAACACACCTCCTTTCATCGAAATGTTGCGATTTCGCCGCGTAATCGCGAGGTAAAAATTAGAATATCCCCCGACCTGCAGCCGCGAGCGGCCGTCATGGGAAACACGCGGCGTGACGACACTTGGGTAGTTGTAAAAAAGATAGCAAGTTCTGCAAATACCTGCTCGATAAAGGGTATTTTTTCCATAAGTATTGTCGTCCCAACAATGCTTCAAAAACGTAGTATCATTGACAAAAATGTTTATTATACATACAGTGTTTTAGTGGTGCCATCTACCCGAGGTCAACAAAACCGTCAGCTCGAGCAGCGTTAGCGGCTAGCACGAGGAGCCGAACGAGCGCGTTGGTTTGGTTTTCCGACGTGTCGATCTCGACTTCGAACGCCGCCGCTCGGCAATGCCGACCGGGTGCTTTGTTCTCCTGTGTCCTAACCGGACTCCACAAAGCCCTCTTGTCCGTGCTAAAAAGCTCCTGTTCCATCGTTTACCGCGCGAAGAACCTCTCAGGGGTCCGGCGTCCCCGCGTACGGAACGAGCCCCAGTGACTCGCTGTACTCCAGCATCTGGAGCTCGACCTCGTTGAGCTCGCCTCTTCAGCAGCCGGTGGCCATGTTGATCGCGTGTCGCAAGCATGTGGTGACGCGGTCACGTGGTCGTGAGCGGATGAGTTCTCGCCGCTCACTGATGGCGTTAGAGAGAGGAATTTACCGGAACCCCGCGCCTACTCCAGTGACGTCACTGCGCACGTGACCCGGAAGACGATGTACGAGTTGAGAGGCGGCAAAAACCTGGATCTTTTTCATTTTTTTAAATAAAAACTAGGGTATCCAGGCAAAATCTGTTTTCTGTAGTTCAGAAGTGTCAGGCATCAACTTCCACAATTATTTAAGCAAAGCCCTGAAATTGTTGCATAGCTCCTTTAAGTTAAAACCCAAGCCTGCATGACTGAGAAGGAACGCTTCTCTGTGCCTTCAGAGGATTCAAGTTTACTCAATTTTTTCCCGTGTGTAAAAGATAAGGAGGCCAGAATGACCCTGCCTAGTCAGTATCGTCCTAGCTCACTAAGGAACATTCTAGGTCGAATGCTCGAGATGAAGGAGCCGACCGCGGCACTGTCGACTCGCAGTCATCTGCCACAGAGACGCATCGTCGCTCGTTGCTGCCGCCGTCGACGCTCATCCTTTCTTTTGTTTCTAGGCACAAGTTAGCCGATAATTTTTTTTTTGTATTTTACGCTTGTTGTTATGTTTCTGTCTTTGACAATATATATATATATATATATATATATATATATATATATATATATATATATATATATATACCGTATTTTCCGGGCTATAGTCCGCGGACTTTACATGTTTAAAAGTTGAAATTTTGGGCAGTGCGGACTATCTACGCGTGCGGACTATACAGGATTTTTGTTTTTCAATATCATTGATTATACCGAGACGTGACAGATTTTGTGAATGAAAGAGTATGTTAATGATGATTTATGTATATTATAGGCTTCTTTGTGAGTTAAAAAAGCATACATTTGTCGAGGGGTGCCATCCATGAGAAGATTTTCGTGTCGACTAAGCACCAGGTGCGTACAATGCACCAGGTGCGGATTGTGCACCGGGTATATATATATATATATAGGGTGGTTAAAGTCACCAGGCTCGATCTAAAATGCACCGTAAAAACCGACGCCTGCACGTAGCCACCTAAACTTTTCGTCAAAGGTGTATTTCACAGGTCGGTTTTTTCTTGTAAAATTACAAAGCGTAGCCCTCTTTTAGTAAAAAATAGGGCGAAGAAACTTGCCACGGTCTACGGTGTTTGGCGTTCGTATTGATAGATGGCGTCGGGAGCAAGGGGTCTTTTAGGGGTCTTACGTCTGAAGGTGCAGCCGACCAGCGAAAGATAGCAGACGACACGCAGACGAAATCCGTTGGCAGCAAAAGCGTCGCCGTTATGCAGACGCGTTTTTTTTACTTTACGTTTTGCTGTTATTGTTCGCATTTATTTTTAAGCGAAGGTGCATTTAAAAAATATCATATTAATTTTAATAATCCGCGGTGGTCGAGAGCCCTCGCGATTAGTCGCGATTTAGTCGCGATGAGGAGGTAGCGCCATCTATCAGTACGAACGCCAAACACACCCCACTACTGGACCCCTGTCGTCTGCGTTGCTGCCCGCCGTAGACCCTGGCAAGTTTCTTGGCCTTATTTTTTACAGTAACAGAGCTACGCTTTGTAAGTTTACAAGAAAAAACCGACATGTGAAATACACCTTTGTACGAAAAGTTTAGATTGCTACTGTGCAGGCGTCGATTTTTACGGTCCATTTTAAATCGAGCCTGGTGACTTGAACCACCTTATATATATATATATATATATATACCGGGTGTGTCAAAGAGCGGCCAGGCTCTTTAAATTGAACGCAAAATTCGGTTTCTTAACCTATCAGGTTGTACAGCGTTGGCCACAGGTGGTGCATTTTTTTCTATAAAATTCGCAAAGAGTGAGCTTACCTGAGGAAAAAGTAAAAAAAAAAAAAAGTTTAGCTTTTATAGAAAACGCAGCGAAGCCACCGGTCTTCAAACCATTGGGCGCCCAATGGTTTGAAGACCGGTGGCTTCGCTGCGTTTCTATAGGAGCTAAGCCCTTTTATTTATTTTTTTACTTTTTCCTCAGGTAAGCTCGCTCTTTGCGAATTAAATAGAAAAAAAAAATTGCATTCACACGGTGTAGCGGTAGAGCGCATGGGACTTTCTCAACACTGATATGTAACTTACGTTCGCTTTGACGCGAATATGATTGCAAAATCGCAGAGAGAACTTCGAAACCTGTATCGACAATATCTTGGGGAGGGAGATGTGGTGGGGTCGTTGACTGATCATATACATAAAATCTTCGATGCCTTCAGTGCTTTACGAACGTTATTCTCATTACACACACCCTAAAAAACAAAACAAAAAACTTTTACATTTATGATTGTGTTGGAACATTTTCATCCTTTAACGTCAGAATACGGAGTTACCTCCAACGCCGAGGATGCGGAGAAGCTCCTGTTTACGCACACTGGTGATAACAACAAGTATGCCTTCCTGAAGAAAGTGCGCGGTCTAGATGTGGTGCAATCAATTCCTGCGTTGAAAACAGCAAATTGCAATCATAGAGTTATGATAACGTACATTACAATAACTCTATTATTGCAATAACCCCACATAAATGGCTGCACCTCATTCTTTGGAATATCGGACGTCTGCCGCCAAAGCCAGCGGAGCAAACGAGCTTTGACGGCTGTCGGCGCAGAAAGCAGACGACGAACAGATCACGTGACATATTTACTCGATTTGACCTGACGCTACCCGCTACCCTACCTACCCTACGAGCTGGCGCTAGTGTGCTGTTGCATTTTGAAGCAGACAGCAAGCAGTCAGAAATTGACTTCCGGTAATGCATTTCTATGGGAAAAAGCGAGTGCATTTTCTCTCTGCGCTCGATTATAAGAGCAAATATCACGAATAATTTGTACGTACTAGGCACATTGAATCATTTCTCAGTCACGCAGATGAAATAATTGGTCAGTTAAAGCATTTTTATTTGAAATTCGTGGCATGAAAAACGGTGTTAAAACCGCTTCGTACGTGTATTTATGTGCACTGTCGGACACTGTTAGCGCGAACACGGCGTCGACGCTTTCCAGCATGGGGGATATACGTGCCAAACGAACGAAGGACATGTGGAAAACCAAGAGAGACGGCAAGAACTACGCAGTAACACTGGATAAGTAACTCCTTGTGCACGCAGACGATCAAAATAAATTGAAAGCCACGTAATATAGTCAGATTTGCAATAAATAAGTATAGCTTTATTCTTTCTGCTCGTGAATATGGGCGAAGATGGTTGTTCTGGGTTCCAATCATAACCCGCACGCTCCAAATCTTTGCAAATAGGGGGAGACAGAAATCAAGTGCCCAATAAAAACTGCCCGACATAGGAAATAATAAAAAGACACACCTTTCGTAGCTCACGTGCTCGTAGCTCACGAGCAATATATAAGCACCACCGAAATGCTAGCAAACCTTGAACACACTCTACATTCCTTTCGATCGTTAGTTTGCTTAGAATCGTCGCTCGTTTTCACATACCTTCATTGAAACAGAGGTTTGGGCCTGAAATAGAGCGAAGTTTAACATCGTTCAGTGGTAAAGAAAAAATGCTTTAACTAAAGCAATTACACTTTCACAATACCAATAAAGGTACGTACTATCCGGTACAACCGGAATAACAAAAGTTATTCATGTTATTTTCCTGCGAAGAGGCAAAATTCAAGCGCGTTTTCCCATACACAGGGAGGCTGGAAATGTAGACACTAGCGCTGCTAGCGCCAGCTGAGCCTCTAGCGTTTATTGTATGCGCTCCCCGATCGAGGAGGGTAGCGGGAGTAATTCAGAGTAGAACAACCCGCCTCTGGGAGCTCTGACGTCATCGAGTAAGCGCGAGTGAGTTTTGAAACGCCGTGGTACGAAACCTTTACTCCGGAGTCGTATCGAGTAAATTTTGGAACACAACCCTTGTGTGCTGCACAACTAAAGTCACAGAATATTATTTTTGTCTTCATTTCATCATCACACGCTTCAAAATGATAAAATTAACTGTCTTCAATTTACTTGCATTATAAAGCACAAAGTGTCCTTCATAAACGGAATAGCGCACTGAAGCCACCGAAACGGAAACCGAAAGGTTGAAACCGAAAATTTCGAGCACTAACGCCGACAACACTGGGTGCACGCAAAAATTTTTCGCGATCGATTCGATCGAAGAGCCACAAGATGGCGACACTCTCTTCCTAAACAAACAACGCCGCAGTTAACGTCAAAACAACTCGAGGCTGCGGGCGCTACAAGACAAAGCCACAAAGTGAGCACAATGCTTTCGACTGAGGAGAAAACTCAGCCGCATCTCGACCACATCACGGACAGAGGATTCACGAGGCAGCAGCAGCAAGTGGCCGAGCTGTGCGCGATACACCCAGCGGCGGGCGGTAAGATGCGGGCCAAGCGCGCCGCCGGAGAGCCGAGCGAATTCTGCGCGGACGGCACCGGTGGCGTCCTGATGGCCAAGCGCAAGTACAGCGCCCACTTGAAGTTCGCGGACATCGACGCGGCAATGCTTCAGTGGGTGCTTGAGATGACGTCACAGAAGGTCCCCCTCTCCGATAGCGCCATACAGGCGAAAGCCAAACAACTTGCACAGGTGTTGGGCACCACCGATTTCAAGGCGTCCAACGGCTGGCTGTACAAGTTTAAGGAGAGGCACGGATTCGCGCTGAAAAACGTCTCCAAGGAAGAACCCCGCACCACGCTGGACGACTTCGGGGCCGGCACCTGCGGCCTGGGCAACTACCACCACGCGCTGCTCGACCACGACCCTGCCAGGGTGTACAGCTGCTGCGAGACCTCGATCCTCTACAAGAAGCCGCCGTCCTTCAACGGCTGCGACCCGATCCCGACCACCGACAACAGTGGCGCTAGTCCGGACGACCGCCTCACAGTGCTGCTCTGCTGTAACGCCAACGGCACGCACAAGATCAAGCCTCTGGTCATCAACAGCCAGCGTGAATCCAAGGAGGTCCAGGAGAACAAGTCCAAGCTGCCCGTGACATACACCTGGCAGCGATCTTCCTTCATGACGAGCAACATCTTCCAGCAGTGGCTCTGGGAGTTCGAGAAGCAGGTCGAACACAACGCCGTCCTCATCCTCGACACGTGCCCGGCCCACGTGAGTGTCCAGTCGGACCGCGTCAAGCTGCTCTACGTCCAGTCCAACATGCGCGAGCTGCAGCCCCTCTACGGCGGGGTGCTGAACATGTTCAAGTGCAAGTACCGTGCAGACCTGGTGGTGCACTACCTCAACTTTCCCAACCTCGGCAACCAGATCTCGTTCCTTGATGCGCTGCTGCTCCTGGGAGAGGCCTGGAACCAGATCCCGCGGGAGACCATTGTCAGCTGCTGGGTCCGGTCCCAGCTCCTCCCTGTCCGGATGTGCGCCGGCAAGTCGCACAACAGCGGCGATCCGTTGGACCAGCTTTGCTCCTCGCTGATGAAGGTCCGGCCCGACATCACCCGCAAGGATGTCGAGGACTACCTTCACTGCGATGATTCCTGTTCCACGACGTACAGCTTCAGCGAGGAGGCCATAGAGTGCGCCAAGCCCGGGATCTCGGAGGCACCGCCTCAGAGTCAATACCACCACGGCGGCTGTCCGACCAACCTGCGTCCAGGAGAGATCCTCGGGATGCTGGACAAGATGGAGCACTTCTTCACACACCAGGCGCTGACGAGCACCACGGATCTCCTGGCCATCCACAGTCTGCGTAGTAAGACCATTCAGATAGCCACCAACGACTTCCAAAGTGAGTGACTCGTGGTGGTGGTGCCTGGCAACGACGGGCACCACGCCTTGCAGAGTCTCTGATTTCGGCATCCTGCAGAGCCGCATTCGAGATTGTCCGCAGCCATCGTTACTAGTTTGCGTTTTCCCTTGTCCACCTGTTTGCAATCTTCGAAGTGCCGGAGAAGCTTCATTCTTTTTGCGCGCTGCGTGCGCCATTATTGCCAAGTTTTTTCTCTCCACTTTGCGTCTCTGGCAGTAGAGAAGTAGAGAGAGGGAAGCGTAGAAAGGGCAGAACTTCTCCCATAGATTTGAATCTGCAAGACACCTTAGTAATGCTGACGGTCGGTTTGACGGCAGCTGCAGTTGTAGTCGTGTTGTTGCCGACCATTTACACCTGAGTAGCACTGCAGTGGTGCGATCTAGGAAGTAGGTGCAAATTATGCAATGAGATTCAGATGTCGCCAGGCGGCAGATAACCTTTTAAGTTAGACATAGGAGGAAAATCTCGTTGGTAGTCATTTATCACATAACCATTTGCCCAAATGGCATCCAATCGTGTTAGTACTGTCTTGTAGTGTTTCTGTTAAAGTTCTATGTTGCAACGAACAAGGAACCGCTGCTACTAAGGAGCCATTCCAAGGACTGCCATGGCTGACGCTGGATACGAGCTTGACAGAATGCCGTATTTTCTTTCTTTTGGACCATGCCAAATGAGTATTATTTTACACCGGTTTATAGTCCTTTTAAGTTCCTACTGTATACATCGTTTTTAAATGCCAGTCGAGTAACACTGCCTGTGCAGTTTTTGAGGACTTTTTTTGTGTACCACTCTTCATGTTTTTATAGTCTCGCTTTTTTTTTTTTTTTTTTAAGTTCCTTGTTGTGCAGCTCATGCTTTGCTCTGATGTGGCATTATCTTTTTAATCTGTTCTTGTTTTATTTGTAGTCTACTCCATGTTTATCCCAGAAAAGGCATTGCATACGTTTTGTGAAAGGGCAGTTTTAAAGGTTTTATGTCCGGTCACATGTAGATGTTTCTACAAGTTATCATATAATGATATTTCATCTTTACATTTTTCTGTGGCATTGAGTGATCAATTGTATATAACTTTCTAGTTTTCTGGAGCCAGGCTCTTTATCAATGAATGTTTATGCTAATTTAAATCCTCGGTTTTCGGCCAGTATTTTTCAGTCTGGGCATTATAAGTCCTTTTTAATGACGAGCTGTTTTATACCTGGGAACTATGCACAAGTAAAACAGTTTGGCCTGTCACTGATGCATTAAAAACATTTTGCAGTGCATTAAAGGTACATAAGCTTACAAAGATTGTAGCAAAGTAGTGTACAGCATTTAGTACAAGATAAAATAAACGCTATGCAGTTTTGTGCGCCATGCTTAGCACGAGCAGTGTTAAATGGCACTGAAAAACAACATCGAATGATATGCAGCAGACCTGTTGAAAAATTAGATTTTTGTAGATTTTGAAGTACCACACAAACCTTTAGTGTGTCTTTTGCCAGTAGTGCATTGATAACTTACATATCCTATCAAACCGGATGGTTTTTCTATGTCGAAGGTACACATATCAAGACTTTTATTAAAGTAACATGTAATTTGTTAAGCAGGGATGTTTTGGTGGTTTTGCCATTTGCAAGGGAACAGGTATTCGTGGAGTTCAGACCACTTCAAGTTTATCACTTGCTACCAGTTGCCAACATTTGTTTTTGCATTATTTTTATATTTGTGCATACATGTAATCTGCAAGTAAATCAATTTAAAATCTTGTAAGTACAAAGTTAGCTGCATACCTACTTGTTTATGTTAGGATAGGTGCACCTGTAATCACACTTAAAACCAGAGTACAGGGGAACTTTTCAGTGCCAATGAGAGTAAGTTTTGATGTTATCTGGGGCACACTTATGCATAAGTGAAGTGGTGTAGTATGCATAGAAAAACATGAAAATAGCCACACAACAAAAAAAAGAAACAGCACATCAAAAGTGTCAGTGTATCTTTAACATTGTCTGAAAGGTAGATCAAACAAGTCAATCTTGTCACATGTTTCACATAATTCTTTTGTGGGTAAAATGTTATAGAAAAAATGTTTCAACACATTTGCTTGCACAACAAAGTTGAGCAGATTTTGAAGCTGAGAAACTATATTCAACTAGTATACTTTTATTGTGTAAAGATTGTAACTCTCTTCAGCTTGAAATGAACTGTGATGTTAGTCATATGACTCAAAAAAAGAAGAAAACACAGTTTTTGAAGTTTCTTTGCTGTTTCTATGTGAGCAAAATCAAAATTCCCGTCGGTTGCCTTTGTACCTCGTAATCCTTTGAACGTCGGTTTAGTCTGTTGCAAATCTTCCACCGGCATTTTGGAAGGTCCGCAGTGTACAAAGTAGATACATTTTAATTGCACATACAACTCTTTTTTATTTAACCAAATGTGGATTTGTGTTTATTAACTTTAGGAGTAGTTCCAAAATCAATCTAAAACACCTTGCAGCGGTAGGATTTTTACAGAGAGGCTTTTATGTGCCAACACATTTTCATACAGCACTCAAAGTCATTGCCGCCAAAGAACCTTGTCAGAATAACGGTACAAAATGCATGTCGGTTTTTCCATGATGTGGTGTGGTACCCTTCCATTTAATATCTGCCATCAATGCTTCCACTCGACCTGTTTCAGATACGCTTCTGCAATGGAAAGATTTGTGAGCATTCATTAAGTTCCCCACGGAGTGTTTACTGGAGCTTTTTTTGTTGAGTTCGGGATGTCCCTTAGAGGCTTGTTGCTATGCAATATACAATCTTGGCAATTTTTAATGATCAGGTTCTCTTTTTTATCTTATATATGCATATGAAGCCTTTACAATGACTTGGGTCTGTTTTTGCCAAGTTATATGAGCAAAACATAGTGTCAAATATTTCTTGATGTGAAGGTCATCCCCCTTCAACATGGTTCATTATTGTTTTCTTGTCATTATTGTTGTTCTATTATAGTAATTACATACAATGTTCCAAAACACAAATTTTCTGTTCAGCCCTACTACACTGATACAAATTTGTTGTCAGCATCTAGAGGAAGATTTAAGAGGGTTTGTAAGTTGGTGTTGAATATGTTGGCAGCCCAATCGTTGGCATGCTAATGCCTATTATGAATGTCCACCTGGCCAGAGCAATCACATTACCAATTGCCATGTTAAGCACATTCCAGTTTAATTATTACAATATGATTTTGTTTTAAGGTTCTCAAAAAGAGTCGAAAGAATGGGGGTTTTAAGGTCTTATTGTCCTTCTAGACCATAAATCCACACTCTTGCACAGTACAGCAAAATTAAGTTAACATCAAGGGCAGTATGTTTTTAAGACATTTCTGGCTCCAAATAGGTGACCAGAAATGCTTGTAGGGCAAAGCTGTACGTCCTTAAATTTGCGTAGTTAGGAATGTTTTTTTTTTTTCTTAAAGTGGCTTTTTGTTTTGCCTTTGCCTTAGACAGTGGTTTGATGACTGTCAAATAACTCTGTCTGGGTTTAATTATTCATATGTAATGTAATAAACCTCGTGAATGTACTTGAAATTAAAAAAAAAAAGATGTATTTCCTCTTAGGTGTTTGGTAGAAATACAAAACGTGTATCCCTGCTGGAGATTTGTATACTTGTCTGCAGCTTACTGAGGGGAAACCTCAGTTAATTTTTATCAATAAGCTAATAACCCATGTTCAACTCTTGCTAGCTAAAATATACAGCCGTAAAAGTGTTGATCTGCACTTGTAATTTGCAGGTGTCTTTTTTTTTGTTATACCTTGTATTCCCCCCCCCCCCCCCCCCCCCCTATCGTCTAAATGGTCGCAATATATTTCTTAGCTGTGTTTATACTGTGTTTCTCTAAAATGTTGGGTTGCACTTATGGTGTGATTAACGTAACAATCTGAATGTCTCCAGCAAACTGCCCTAGAGGCCAGTGTTTCACTGCCCCTTGATGTCCGTCCCACCTTTTTAAAATTGCCCTTCCTTTCTGCACGGGATGGGCACCTCATTTGTGACCCGGTTATAGCAGCGAATCTCTTTTTAGTGAATCTGTTTTTTTACATGCTTTCTTGCTCTCTTATATGCTCCCATGTGCAGTTGTGTTTTTGTTCTTTTTTCTTGTTTTTACTCCCAAGTAAAACGATTCTTGAGGGGTCATGAACACTTAGGGCCACTGCAATCTACTATCAGGTTGGATGTCACATGCTAGATCACGATGAAGCCACTGGAAGTCTATGCTGGTCCCAGGTGTAACCAATTTGTGCACTTGGGCAGCTTTTAGGGAGACATTATTGTCATTTTTGCTGGAGTTTTTTTATTTCCCATTTTGTAGCCATCGAGCGTGGTGTACTCGCTTATTCCTGGTTTGTGAGCATTATCTTATTCTTTTATTTTTATATATCTTTTGCTTCACGAACATATTTCAAACTTTCACTTAACATATGCTAAATACTTTACTCAATGTGTATTCAATGTGCACATGAAATCACCGCTTAATTTGCTTTAAAATGCCACTGATGCTGCACTTTTGGGATAATGCTCACCTATCAGATTATCACTGGCTTCAAATATTGCTGAGGCATGCCCATAGGGCATCCTTCCTTAGTAGAAATCGCTGACTAGGTTCATGTCCCCTTGAGTAATTTTCTTGATAAGGGTTACCTAAACAACAACACATTTTAACATCCACACAATGAGAGATCACTGGCTGATATCTGGAATGTGCACATTCTATCCAGGATGTGTTAAATTTTATATTCACGATTTGTTTTTCTTTTGAATGTGTGAAGACGTTTTTATTGAGAATGTCACCTTGTCATTGTTTCTGCTTGCTATCCATGGTGAAACTTTGTCTTCGATGTTCGAGTATTTTTGTTTATTGTCTGCTAATGCGAGGGCATTGTATTCTCATTTTATATTTTATGTTTATCCCAGTAGTGGCATATTTTAGCTTGTGTTTTACAAACGTGTTGTGTTGCATTGAGTGTGGTGTTTGTGTTGTAGTATAGCCCTGCATCATATATACTCAGTGAAGTAGAGCAGCTTAGTTTCACAATTTTTCTGTTGCATCCTTTTTGCTGCACATTGCTTTAGGTAATGACTCTGGATGTCTCAAACAAAGAACGATCAAATGTTTTACCTTAGCCATATGTTGAGCTTGTAACACTAGGTTACTTTTTAATTCAAGTGTCTGTGCCCTCTTTGACACAACTTAATGGGCAATTTGCTTTTATCATTGTACAGTCTTACAAGTCTTCTGGAGGAAAAGGATGTCATTTATTTGGAGTGGAATAGCCCGGTCGGTTGTGCAGGCTAGAAAGCAACATTCATGAGAGAATTTTATGTATATGCAAAATACACAAAACTGTTTTCATGAAGCTACCAGATCTGTGCCAAACATTATTATGCAAACTCCGCAAATAAATAAACGAGCAAATTGCAGTTAGATCATGCCTTATAGCTGTGTAAACCAAAGCTGTGCCGGTGTCGTGTATCTACAACATGTATCCTATGCATAATCGAGGAGGCTATGTACCAATCATGCAACGCTGCCTCTCGTATATACGGCACGGCACAACGCGATTAGTATGCAGCGTATTTTGTGACTGCGAGGTTAATTCAAAAATGCCCCTTTTTGGCAAAGCCTTCAGGAGGCTTCACGAATGACCTTAGAGAACAGTAAGCCGTGACGAGTATCGGTACTTCATTTTCCATTCGTGTTTGATTGACGGTGGATTTGTTCTGGTTACAAGGTCTGACGTTAGGGTTGGTGAATTCGCCGCCCCGCGTTAGAGTGCTACTGAAACCATGGGGGCCGTTTGCACTTTAAAGGTAGACGCCTCCTGGGCCAATTAGTCGCAGGTGCGCATGTGTTGCGTTGTGTGGCGAGGAGGAAGGGCGGAGACACTTGCAGTCGATCAACGCTTTCGTCACCTCGCAGCTCGTATTTCAAAATTGACCCCTAAACCACAGCTGTTGGAAACACCAATCTAGGCTAGGTGGCGCAAGCTACCGCTCGATATAAGGGGTACAGCCGTTAGCATACATCCATCGATCCATCCCCGCGTCTACGGTCGCAACATTGTCCTGGCTTGGTTCGGGGGTCTTCACACTGTTAGGCGTCTGCGCGTGGGCGAGCGATGGCGTGTCTCTGAACAGTGCGTTGGCGGATAGTGTCTATGACACGGTGTGCTAGTACATTATGCTGTCTTCCAGCTCCGGTGATGGCGCGCTGCTTTGCTTTCCTTTTAATGGGCGACAGAAAGGAATCGCATGAAGGTCAAGACACGTATTGGCGACGCAGCGGCGAGTTCTCGTACTTTATTGCCGCACATCATATTGAGAATTTTCCGTCTAGTTTATTCTAGGGGGTTTTGACCCCTCTGCCTAGCACATACTTTGTTGAAATATATAAGTTTGAGAAAATCCTGTCTCTCCGCAGGCCAATTCAACTTGATTTTACTGGAGATCCGATGCACATTTTTGTCCTACACAGGATTTCAGTGCAATATTCTCTGTCGGGTTCATTGCTGTTATTTGTATGAGAACACAAAGCTTCGTTCATGTCTACCTTAAACAATCATTTAATATTTCGCTAAATATATTTGTTTTCCTTAGCGCTACGAGTTTTACCATATCTCTCGCTTCTTTTGCTACGGTGGTTGCTTTTGTGTCCTGATCTTGGTAACGGAGTTTTGGGAAATGTTCTTTGCCTTTACGTCATTGATTTCCGGTAGTTGAGGCACGCACCCCGCGGCTTTTACCCATCACTGCGGAAACGACCTACCAAAACTCTTAACTTTTTGTCTAAACAGGAACGTACAAACATTTTGGGCGGATTTGTGCACGCCTTCTTTTAGTGGTGTGTGCGCAAACTGTAGCCAGTGCTTGTGGCAGTACTTGTACTCAATAAAGATACTTCCTCCAAAAAATCGTTGCTGCTATGATGTTGATCGGGCACGCGGTTGTATAAGCTGGGGCCTGCAACTGTTAGCATCATCTTGCTTACTGAAAAGCAAATGGTTTTGCTCTCTTTACAGTACCATTTTGACAGGACTGCTTACAGTTTGAACGGAATAATAAAAAAGCGCAAAATTAATTTTAATCACATAAGTAAGGTGGGTTGGGGGAGACTTATGGTGGGTGCTTCTCAGTCGTACTTCAAGAACCGTAGTAAAAAAAGTCCAGCTCCTCGCAGAGCATTACTAATTTACCACTTTATACGTACGGGCGTTTTAGATTAGATAGGTTATCTTATCAAGACGTCCGGGTTTCGACCGCCAAAAGCATCGCTTCTTCCTCCGACAACCAAATGTTTAAAGGGATACTACAACAAAATTTCGGCGCTCATTTTTTGGTCTATATGTGTTCAAAGGAGCAGTATCACATCGAACATACCAATATCTTGTTAAAAAAGTCTCAAAAAGGAATTTTAAAACAAATTAAACGATTAGGAAAGAGCACCTGGTGGATGTCGCGAACGCCTCGCTTGTAATGCCCGTCTAGGAACTTTGACAGCTAGTGACGGTGAGTGTCTCGCCTTTGGCCACGACGAGAGAAGAGGGGAAGGAGGAACTCCCCTCTTCCCGAGAATGCCTTTTGTGTGTCGCAGAAGTCACTATTGTCCCCCTACAAGATTATAAGGAGTATTCACTGGGCGCCATATTTGTGGGTGCTGTCTAGAGCGCATGCTCAGAACGAGCCCCCATTAATAGGCTGCTAAGACCGGCCATTTTGACGGTGTGGAATGCACGTTGCAAAAGAATCCTGGAAGCTAGCCATCAGCACGCGCTCAGCAGTCGCGAACCCGTCACTCAAAATTCGTACAAAAGCAGCCGCTTCGGTGGCTGGAACGAGGCCATCCTCTCGACGTCAACCTCGCCGTAGCTTTGCTCGTCCCGAGACGACCTTCGTCACGATTGCGTTGGATGCCACGTGGTCTCCGCTGGGCCTTCTCCGAGCGCTTGCCAGAGTGGGCCACCAGGCTCAAAATACAAACGTGGGATTGTCATTTACGGATATTGTGGATCATATTCAACCTATTTTTGAACACGACGTTAATATTTCAAATTTCGTTGAAGTATACCTTTAAGAACTACTTCGCGCGGCGTATGAAGAATGCGCAAAACGTTTCCCTTGAGGTGATAACGAGTATAGATAACAAGGCCGTAGTACTGGATTTTCTACGTCACCATCCGGAGGCCAACGCGGGGCACACATTGGATACGTGTGCTGCGTCAGTAAGGACGCAGACGGAGCAGTCTTATCCAATCTGTGTACCACACTGGTCTCCAGTAGCCGACGTGGGAAATCCAGCACTTGGAGCTGATTGGACCAATGAGCGTCAAAAGCGCACCATCATGGCGTTCGTCAAGTCTCGTGTTCTATCATCACTGAACCAATCATAAACAGAAACAGTGACTTGCGATTTTGACACTGCTTGATTGGTCCCATTAGCTCGTGGCGTCGGCTGCGTCTAGGCTTAAAGGGCCCCTGAAAAAAAAAAAAAAATTAAAGTCTGGTTGGTACACGCGTGTCAAAAAATAAAATTTACGGGAAAAAAAAAATTAGAGCAATTTTCACGGCGCGAGATTTATTTTAAGTTCTGCGCGCAAAGTCCATGACGTCACGGAACGGTCATACACTCTTTTCAGCTCAACGAGATGGCAAGATGATCATACACTCTCTCCACCTCAACGTGAAGGCCAAGCCGATCCACAACTCCTCCACGCGCCCAAAATGCCGAGAGAAAACAAGTGGAAAGGAAATGACTACCGACTAAACTAAATCGCGTCTCGCGCCGTCAATATTGCTCTAATTTTTGCTTTTCAGGCTACAGCGTCTGCGGTGGCACCGAGGCAACACGATTAATGCGTCATGCGCAAATCGCACCAGAAAGAAGGGTCAGACAGGCTCCACCACACTTCGTGCTGGGTCACACCATCCCAGGAAAGTTCATTTGCGGAAACTTCATACCAAAGATATTTCACTCCAAGACGTTTTATCACGAGACTTTTTATCCCAGGGAAATTTCATATACCACGTTATACCAGGCATGGAATGAAATGTTTTGGGATGATGTGAGTGGACTCTGTTAAACGGCTGCTGATTTCACGGTGGCGCGGTGTAGTCCTACTCAACGAAGTTTGGCAAATATGTAGCCCGCCAACTTCTACCGGATCGCCTCTTCACCTTTGCTCAAGAAACAGCTTCCTCTGTCTTACTTGCGAGAGGCTTAGCAACCGGAATTACGAGCTACACGATCGTGCGCCAGTTAATGCTCGGTGCATTCTCTGTCTGCAGCAATGCTCTGACACGTATATACCGCCTCTGCGAATAGCAGAACTCTGATTAGGTTCACCTGGGGAGTCGCGAATCAAAGTTAGCAGCAGCGTGACGTTGCATGCAACCGGCTCAGTGTTGCACGGAGTAGATGGTCACGCGTCTTACGCAGGCTCCCAGTTCCTGAAGCCAATCAGGAGCTGGGAGCACGTAGCCAATCAGGAGCTGGGAGCATGAATCCAACCAGGAGTGTCTGAGTCAAACTGAACGAGTCAGTGCCAGCGCATTTTCCCGATTACTCATGTTAAATCAAGTATTACCGAACGACGTCCGCACTCAAAAAAATATATGTTGGCGCATGAGGCAAAGCTGAATGAGAGCCCAGATGAGCAGCAACAAAGCGACGATCATGGCAGACCCAGCGCAGCCCACTGACGGAGGGTGACGTTCCATGAAACTCCGCTTGAAAGCCACTGTTGGTGCGCTCTAAGAAAAGAACGGGAAAAAGGGAAAAAAAAAACAACAACATAAGGTTATATTGGGGTTCGGTGTTTCTGGCGTGCGCCGATAAACCCGGAAAGTATCCCCCAAGTCGGTTCCATTAAAATCGGGGCAAAACCGAAACACTCTGAATTGGAGAATTGACGTAAAAGTTAGTCCCGCTGTGCAGCTGGACTAACGTTTGAGCGGAAAGATCCTGCCAAGAAAGGATTAAAATTCCTGGATTCAGGGTTCCATCCTCATTCCTCAGGTCTTTGTTGGGCCTTCCTGTAGAGATCGGAGACGCCAGACCTCCCTTTCACCAGTGCTCATGCATGGCATAGTGAGGTCGCTTTTCAAGTCCTCATCCTCCAAGTCGTGTGCGCATTTCTCCCAAAGTAGCCTCAAGTAGCAGCATGACAGGTTGAAAAAAGCAAGTTTTCCCGCGGACTTACTTCGTTCCACCCTTGAGAAATTTATTCTCAGGCCACTATTTCCGCAAACTGTTGAAAAAAAAAAAAAAAAAAAGTCGTTTCGCTGTGATTTCTACATGCACAATTTTACGCACCGTTTAAGATCTATCGCGTCCGAGTTCGACAGGAGTATGTTTGTTTTCTTTCCCCTGTAAATGAAAGCGACAGTCCCAAGGGTGCAATGTTAAACATGCCAAAAAGTTCGTAGAGTGCGAAGAAAAAAAGGTTTATTCAATTCCACTAAGCTGAGGCAGTCAGTACATCGGACAAAGTGGGAGATGCGTTAACCATCGACTCAGAGAACACAACTTGGAAGCATCAAAGGCTTCCAATGAGTCCTTTCACCCAATCGTCTTTCACAGTCACGCGTGCGATGACTGTACTCCTTATTTCTGTGATACTAGAGTACTAGGCGGGCACAACAACAGATTTGGGACAGAAATCATTGAATCATTCGCCATGGGGACTCAACAACATTTCTTCACCTTCATTATCACTGACAAAGACAGAGGTTGAATTCCTAACACCAGAGATGACTAGATTATTGATACCTCATCGTGAGGCTAGTGCTTTTTAAACTTTTAAGTTCATATACCTCGTCTCACCCTGCGGACCGACATATCCAATCACGAGCCACTTAGAAATTGCGTAGTACTTCGCTTCGGTGTATTTATCGGTGCCCGCGTCTTGGATCACTGATAGGGATGCGTGGACAGGGCTTCGAATCGAATAGCACTGAGTGACTCATTAAGCTTAGATTGCAAAAAAAAAAAAAAAAAAAGTCACAACATACAGGCTTCTTGCAGTGTCGAAGCTCTAGAAATGATGCAGCTGTTTTTGATTCGGAGCATTATTCGTTTACCCCTATACAATGTTAAGCATGTCATAGTTTAGCGTGGAACGTGATTGAACCTGGCGGCCCGTGGCGTTTGGCTTTAGTCCATCGTAGGATAAGACAAAGTATAGTACAATTTCCTTTCCAGGACCATCAACAACAATATTCCTACACCTTCATTATCACTGACAAAGACAGGTTGAATTCCTAACACCAGGGTTGACTGGATTACTGATACCTCGTCGTGACGCTAGTGCTTTTTAAACTTTTAAATTTATAGTAAATTTCCCCTTCCTTCACCAATTTTCTCCTTTCTTTTTTCGAGAATGTTGAAACCTTTGGAAGGCGGTTTTATATTTTGTGTCATCCTATGTTGTTGCTCAATGAAAGGACCTGTTTCAGTCCTGTCCTCGATGTTTTATCCTTTCATGTATTCGTAACCATCTGGGTGGCTGTTTCTCCTCGGGAACCTTGTTTCTTTCTCTTATCTGTAGCGGTACATTTTCTAAGGTTACGCGCCTGTTCCTTGGAGGTTGGAGAATCCCATGTCCGCATTTCCGTTTTCTTCAACAGAAGCCACCATAAACGCCAAATGTTTTTCACCGAAAATTTACACCGAAAAATTCTGAAACTAAAAAATAGACACAAAACAAAACAAAAAAAAAAAGAAAACCTCCCGAATTTGGGGGAAAAAAACATTGAAAACATGGAACCTTAAAATTCTTTTGCAAGCCATACCATAGCATATCCTCTCGCAAGAGGACTGTACGCTGCGTTTTTCTTATGGCACGGTGCAATTGTTTTGCTACCGCACGTTGCATGAAAACAATTTATTTACTTATTCAGTTACCCACATCGCCCTTACCAGGCCATCATTGTAGGGGGAAGACAATACAAACAAACAAACAAACAACGTATATATATATATATATAAGGTATGAAGTTATAGATCGAAAATCTGCGTGTGACTCGGAAGAAGTTCCAATGACATCAGGAATGAAAATAGTGACATAAAATAAAATTTGCAACAAAATAAAAACAAAAAATCGGCAAACACACCAGCAATCACAATCACAAATTGACATTTAGCCAAGCAATTTATTTATTCAGTTAAATTGGAAGTTTTAGTAGACAGTTAATTCCCATAACCCCGATAACGGCATCCGATACCCCGCCTACGTCTTTGCATATGCATCCTTTCGCCGTCGGGTATCGTTATTGGAGTCATCGGAACGATCTACTAAAACTCTATTCACGGTTAAGATACGCAACCGCGACGCTACAGTTCCGAAGGGATATCGTTATGTCGCGGTTGCTGCGGTTCCCATTTATTTTACACACATGTGCTACGGTTTTGTTCTTTTGTTCTCTTCGTATACGCGCTCTCCAGTCCAGCCAAGAAAACGGCACGAAACGGCGCGAGGGCCGAAGGAAATGACGCGGAACAAAAGTTTAGTGCACTATCGGGAAACGAACAACTGTCAAGCATGAAGTCGCCTAGATTCGCCTATCCAAGAAAGAAGCAACACTGCTATTCGGCGCAACAAAATCAGCTTTTCTGCAACCTGTTTACAAGCGTGTTCGTTTGTGACCTAGTTGCGGCGTTCGAGCGTAACGAAAGTGGATATCAATTGGCGTACAATTTGACGTACCTGTAAGCAGTATTCGTTGTATGTTCGCCTAGTTAGTTCATTCAAGTTTATTTTGTCCGTGGCAGTACTTCAAGAGTGCGCTGATTCACGTTTGCCATCATCTACACTGTGATCAATTCTTTTCCCGCATTTTACTAGAGTGATATTTGTGGATACACGAACGCAACTGTAAAAATGTCACGATTGCGTTCCAAAAGCATCCTTTCGCTTTCAACGATTTATATCTAGTCAAGGGTTTACGTTCATCTTCACAGAAAAGCAATCTTACTTTAAATTCCTCTTCGTCGGCCCATACCTCATCTTCTTTTATCACTTTCATGTCGCAGAGGACCTGAAACGTGCAGCAAGGAAAGGCAAGGAATATATAGCATATACAGATGTTACAAAACTACCATGAATTTGTTACTATAATTGGATATCTATAGCAATGACAGGAGGTGGGTTGTTATTATATATATTTGCGAGACACTGCGCGGTTTGAAACCGCGCAGTGTCTCGCAAATATATGCTGCAAGAAACTGGTCACCTCTCTGGCGGCCCTCTCTCCGGCCTGCACTGCACCGTTCATGGTACCCGGCCATGACGTTGCAGTTTCGGTTCCCGCAAAGTAGACCCTGTAAAAGGGCTGCCGGAGGACCCTGCATCAAGACAGTTCGTCTTAAGCAAACGGGTACAGTAAGGAACCGCTTCACTCCAATTTAAACATATCCTACGAGCCTCACTTTCCGTATTTTGTCGTTGCGCCTGCAGGAAATACAGAAGCATAGCCACCTCCGAAGTACCGGTCCTGGAACCAGTTTTTCTCCTCGTAGTAGGCATACTGAAATAATGGTTGGGTACATCGGAAAAGTTGCAGGCATGAATCGGTGGCCATATCGTTAACGTACGTGATAGGCCGCATCGCTTTGGAACACACGTGCCAAGTCCCTAGATATCTGCATGATCCTTGCTGCAACTGGCAGTTTTTGAAGCTTTAGTGCGTTGTTGCCGACGGCAAAACTGCGAAAAGAAAACGAAGGTTGTAGGGAGAAAAATGTTAACAGAGAGCTGTATTTTGCTACGGGCACCGATGTCAAGAGCATAACTGAAAGCACTGTGTGAGCAGTTCCTTTTTGGCCCTTGGTTCTTATTTAGGACAACTTCTACGACAGATTGGTACGACTCACTGAGTTCTTTAATAAAAAGCTGTAAACTAATGATGCCCGCGAAGACAACCCAAGAGGTTACTAAACACTGTTGAAAGTAAGTCGGACGCAAGAGGCTTTCTCGGACAAAATACAGATGAGGGAATATCCATGGCTTATCTGCTGCTGTAGACTTTCTTTTGCCAACTAGTGCCCTCGTTTTCTGTAAAAAGTTATCTTCTCATGACCCCAACTTTTGCGTGTTTTTTATGTGAATGTTTGTATTTTTCAGGAGGTTGAAAATGCCATGATTTCAACGACTTTAATTGAAACAAAGCAGATTTTCCCATAGCCGTCTGACCCCGCGAAGGACTCCAGCTAAAAGTAAATGACATAATTTCTTTTTTAATTCCACTGTCGTACTAATGTCCTCCCGCCCAAAAGTGTAAATCGTGGGAAAATTTAAAAATGTACTCCGCTCTTCAAATGACGGTGGAGTGGAAGGCCCATGTACTTTTCTAGACAATCAAATCAAATCAAATTAAATCAAATAGTTTATTTTCCCATTCAACAAAAAAATGGCGGGAGGCCGAAGAAAAAAGCTGATCAATCAGCTTGACAAGGTCCTCGGCCACCCTACAGAGGCAGTGGCGGCGGCAATGTAAAAATATACACTGAAGAGTTAGGAAGTAAAATAGTTAGTGAAAATAAAAAAGGGCGTGTCAGGAGCAATGGGTAGAAGTATTAAATAACATTGAGAAACTGAGTAGCACTTTCCCTATCGTTACACAAAGCTCGACTTTCCTTAAAAAGTCTTAACTTAAAAAAAAAAAAAGTTGTTTACAGCGTAGATTTTCATTGCCTATTCAAATTGCAGAAATATGTAAAAAAGAATGAACACAGTACGAGTGATCTACAATAAAATACACAGAAACAGCCAACATTCGAAAAACGCGATGGGAATACGTTATGTAATACAATACACTTCGAGGTAAACTAAAATACATAATACGTACAAATTGAGTGCGGCCAGCGCCGCACACTTTTGTTGTCTGTCTTTTGCATGGTTGTAAAAAGTTCCGTAATTGCTTAAATGATGTGTTATGCATATCTAGTTCACTACTTGACAGATGATTTAACAATTTTGGCAAAGTGTGCCTCAACATTCGATCTCCGTATGCAGTTCTGTTAGTGGTCACCTGCCAGCATTCCCGCCTGCGTGTTTCGTACCCGGGGATGTTTCGTCGTCAAGTGTGATAATTTAGGAATTGTTTCAATGCGATTATATGTTTGAGTTTTGTACGCACAAATCAGCCTATACCTATACATATTCTGAACCGTCAGTCCGTCTAAACTTCTAAACAATTCGTCCGTATGCGAGTCGTAAGAGGCGTTGTGGATTGTATACGTATCGTTCTTTTTTGAAGTAGGTAAATTTTGTTTAGGTTAGTCACTGTGGTCGCGCCCCAGGCGAGATGCGAGTAGTTAAGGTACGAGCAAAATAACGATCTGTATAAATATTTCTTAACGAAGAGCGGAAGCACGAAGCCGTTTCTATACGTTAATCCAATGACACCAGCTAATTTCGAAGCTATACTTCTGACGTGTGAGTCCCAGGTCATATGCTCATTGAAGATCACACCTAAGGTTTTAAAATCTTTAACCATTTCAATCGGTGAGCTATTTATCGAGAGATCGGCAGGCAGGCTAAACTTTCTATTTCTAGGGCGGAACAAGATATATTTTGTTTTGTTTGTGTTGATTTTTAGATAGTGTCCAGTCGTACAACTGACTTAGAGCGGCGTTTGCAGTATCGATGATGTCACTGTAATCACTTCCTGCAAACAACATTGTTGTGTCGTCTGCTTATATAAAAAAATATAGCTGTCACGCCGATGTCCAGTATGGCATTAACATATAGATTAAATAAAAGCGGTCCTAAAATGCTGCCTTGAGGTACCCCAGTACTTATTGGTTGTATAGTCGAGCAGGAACTATTGGTGTTAACGTAGTACTGCCTGCGGTGAGATAAGTATGATTGCATGAGCGCTAATGCTTGGCCACGGATTCCATAAAAAACAAGTTTTTTTTTTATGAGTAAGCTATGGTCTAGAGATAGTCAAAAGCTTTTGTGAAATCTATAAAGATCCCCAATACCATTTGTGTTTGTTCAACGTTTCTCGAAATATCAAGTAACGCGAGTTCGGTGGAGCGATTTTTTCTAAATCCAAACTGTGCATCGGTAAGCACATTATGTTTATCACAAAATGCAGTCAATCGTGTGCATATTATTTTTTCTAACCCTTTTGAGAATACCGGTAAAATTGACACCGGCCTGTAGTTTGTCATATTATTTTTATCTCCTTTTTTGTGAATTACCGGTACTTTTGCAAGTTGCACTTTTTTGGGAAATGATGCGCTAAGAATGCATAGATTAAAGATATGAGCCAGATGCGAGGAGAGCAAGTCTATGACGTATTTGACTGGTGTAATTTGAATGTTATCCGCATCACAACTATTGCTGTCTTTTATTCACAGGAACACCGATACAATTTTAATTTCAGTAACAGGGCATAGAATATATAGTTACTGTTCCCTTGTCCATTTATTTTATAGCCGTGAGTACAATTAGACGTACTATTGGCGACGTTTGCAATATAGTCATTAAATGCGTTTGCCAGAGGGATACCGCCCAATTGATTACCATCACTGATTATACTGTCAACGGAGGTTGATGTTTTTCTGCGGTTTAGGACTGAATTTAACTTCCACAATATATCAGTCCGCCAATACAATAACGAAAATGATTCATTGTAATATTTTTCTCTGGCTTTACGTAGCGCTTTTGTAAGTTGGTTCCTATATTGTTTTTAATTCTTTCAAACAATAAGAGTTACGCGTTTCTAAAAATGCTCTATACATGTTGCATTTTATTCGCATTTTCCGAATCAACTCCTTGGATATCCATGGTTTCCTGGCTTTATTAGGCGTTACCCATTTTCTTAAAGGAAAACTGGCATTGTAGGTGGCTCGAAATATGCCCAAAAACAAGTCGAATGCTTCGTTTGCATTTGTGTTTCTGTAAACCTCCCTCCAGTCCATGCATGCAATGTTTTCCCTAAATATTTCTAATTGGATTAACGTAATTGGCCGAGTGTAAACAAATTTAGATGGCTGTTTTATTGGGATGCCTTTTGTTCTTGCAGTAAACAAGTATCCCAGTGAGCCCAAGACGTCTCGTAGCCGGCTTGAAACGGCTCGACTAAGCTAGAGACGTCTTGGGCTACGCAAGACGTCTATAAGACACCTTTACAAGACGTCTCAAGATATCTTCACGTAGACGTCTAAAAGAGCTCTCAAGGAGACGACTCAAGTCTTGGGCGTCTTGTAGCTGTCTCTAAGATGTCTAGGAGACGCCTTGCAAGACGTCTTGTAGCCCGAAAAAAAGGGAGCGTTCTGAAGTCTGCAGGGCGGCTACAAGATGACTCAAGACGTCTTAGGCTATCACGTCTTGCCAAGACATATACAAGACCTCTTGATCGTCTTGCCAAGACGTCTTTAGACGTCTAATAGACGACTTTGTGTTCAGTGGGTATACTGGCAGGTGATCACTAATCGCGCAACTCATCACTCCTGCTTTTGTAGATGACGTTGCGGAATTTGTTATAAAAAGATCTATAAGTGTTTCCGAAGTTTCAGTTACCCGCGTTGGTGTTGCTATTTGATTTGTACAACCATAGGCAGCTAATAAACTTTCCATTTCGCATTTATGAACTAAATCTGCAAGCAGGTTTATATTGAAATCCCCTCCCCAGACGATGTCACATCTATTACTAGAAGCATATTCAAGGAACACATCCAAAAAGTTTAAAAAGGTTGCGATATTTCCTTCTGGAGGGCGGCAGAACACCGCAATAATGGTATTGTTTGTTACAAAGGATAACATATTCCCTCTGTCCTCTCTTTATGGAAATATTCGGAAGTTCAATTACTGACTTTATGTGTGATTTTAATACAATCCGTTTTCCCGTTTTCCCCTTAAGTCGTCCATCCGTACGAGTTACCGTCACACATTGTTTGCATTTCAGTAGTTCTTCCTCCGCACTTTTTTTTTTTTTTCATGTGTTAGTCGCAGTTTTCAAAACGAGAGCCTATATTTTTCGTCTATTTATTAACACTTGCCGAAGGAACTCTTGTCGCATCGCTTTAGAGGCAGAAACATGCATGGAAACGAGCGTCACTAAGCACGTAGTTGGGGTTGTGTCAAAGAGAAAAGGTGACGTAGTTATGGAAAATATTACTATAACTTGGTGTCATCATATTTGATCAATGTAATTAATCATAATCGTCCTTCTGCATGAACCACACATCATTCCTACGTCGCCTATGCGGAGCGCAAGTTCCTCTGCTTCTTTTGCAGGGGTTGCGGTGACGTCAGAACGCCGAGCTCTGATTGGCTCTGACTGGAGGATAGTGGGTAGACCTGAAGGCAGCTTGCTTTGAGGTCTGTCCCCTGCAAAATAAGCAGACGAACTTGCGCTCCTCATAGCCTGGGTCTGAGGGATGTAACTCTGATGCACTATCTGCTCAGAACTCGCGCCTTTACCTATAGATTTTCTTTTGCTTACACCGTGAGCGCTGCCAAGGGCCGTTTGGGATGACAGTCGTCAAGAACTTCGTTGAAGCAAAGTTGGCCATCGCCGCTGGTCACCTGCCCGCTGTAGCCTGGGAGGGGGCCTCTGATCAAGTATTGCTCTTATGCACAAATCGGGGAGTTATAATGCACCTGGCACCATCAACGACTGTTGAAGCTCCATTCATAACTGCGTGCTCGTGCTACAAGTATACTGTAAATAGTAACAAACAGCGAAGATGTGTTCCCTCAACACTAACAGCAACAGTTTCAGATTGACAAGACTACACGCACAAGCGTGCCATTGGCGTCGCAGCTTTTTGAGTATGGTGAGTGAACAAGGATAAGGTGTGTGGCTCTATTCGTGCTGTGGCACGAACATGCAACCTTTATGGCTCTGTAGGTCCAAGAGAGAATTGCCATAATTTTTAAAGTTAAGGCCCTCAAGGTCCCCTGAAAAATTGAAGGAACTCAATTTGGACGCGTTTCTAGGTTTCGGTTTCGTAAGTGCTACCCATTGCCAAAGCACGCGACTTCCGCCTCTCCTCCCTCAGGAAAGAAGGAGTTGTGGCGCGAGCCGGCGAAATGCAACACTGTGCATGTTCAAAGCACGATACAAGAGTAAGCTTTTGTATCTTGGGTTCACCTCCGTCATGCGAAGAATGCGTGGTCAACGTGGCGGCGAACATTAGTTGCGCGCTTTGGCCATAGGAGAGCAGGACCTCTGGCGCGGGGATGCTTTTTGGTGAGAAAGCGACATTTCAAAACTAAGTGTTTTTGGGAACGCAGTAAAATGCTCCCCGTGCCGTATTTGTTTGTAAAGTGCACTGATTTAATGGTTTTCAATTATTCACAAAAAATGCCGAATTAAAACCATACCCTTAAACTTGCTAATTAAATTTAGTTGCTCAAAATTAAGTAAGAAACTAGTGTTACCGAACGTTGCTACATTTCCTAGGTGGGTCATTTTGCATAAATCAATACGAGATAAACCCTGTTTTTTTGCGTTGCTTTTTTGCAGGAGCCATTTGGTTCGTGTTTCGGGAAACACCCTGTATATTGAAGCACAGGGACTATCTAGCTTGCTATAGTCGGTGACAGGTCAAGAACGAAGTGGGAGCTCCTCCTACCTCTTTCCACTCTAGTAGAGCGGACGCTGGAGAGGAGGCGACCTCCTCTCCACCGTTCGCTCCGCTGAAGTGGAAAGGGGTGGGAGGAGTTTCCACTTCGTTCTTGACCTGTCACCGACTATAGTCACTCTAAAGAAAACTAAGGTAAAGTTGAAGCCAACTCGAACTCGGGGTCTTAATTACACACATTTCCATGTCTATTTCGGTAGTGAAAACTTTTTATTTTATTTTCACATGTCCGTGACTTACCCTTGTACCTCCAGAATGGACGTTTGTAGTATATGATTATCTTGATGGCGCGGCCTGCTCTGGAGCTTCGGATAAGCATACTTCGCGAAGCGGTCAGGGGAGGATCGTAGTGTATCTGAAGCTGCATTGGTAAGGGAGCAGTCATAATGACGTACCCAGCCTGTAAAAAAGTTTGGTTCGTGTACAGTTAACAGAAGGAACCAGAATCGGCCATGGTAGAAAGCTCACTTCGTACACATCGTTGGAAATATAAGCCCTAACCATACCCCCGCTTAAATCCGTCAAAGGATGGTTCCTCATTAGCACTTTGGTAGAGTAAGTAAGCTCTCTGATTCTGCTAGGGCGCTATGTCAGCTAGTTCTATCCCTTTTTATTTTACTATTTGATAATTTTTCGTGTCGTCCTGTATCGCGGATTTTAGCGCATCCAACTTCAGCCAGCTCGTTCGCTTTCTCTCTCACTCTTGATTTTTTGTTTGTTTCTGTCGGTGTTGTTGACTTTCGCCTATCCTACTTATGTTTGTCTTCGTAGCGGCGCAGAAGGTGAAATCGAAGTTACGTTTCTGGGAATGTCTGTGATCTCCCGAGGAACGAGACGTACAAAAAAGGAGTTGGCTCGGGAGACTCGCGAATATTAATAGTTTTTTAAGATCTCGCAAGCGTGCTGGACAAGAATGACGATAATAATCCCTGGAGAAGGGGAACAAGGGGGACAAAAAACAAACAAATCTCCAAACACAGCTATAGGTGACTGGTGCGCGACCGAAGAAAAATACGCCTGGTCCTGGTATCGAACCAGGGACCTCTCCATTTTCAATGGAGCGCTCTACCAAATGAGCTAACCAGAAGTTAGACGTCAGTAGAGCAAACGGGTTATATCGCCTGCCACCAGTCTAACACGAAAGGGTGAACGGCCTGCATTTTAAGGTTATGATGATAATGCAATTAATGCAAAGGTGCAAGCGAGCTGGACAAGAATGACCATAATAATCCCTTGAGAAGGGGAACAAGGGAGAAAAAGGACAAATAAATCTCCAAACACAGCTAGATCTTCATCCCTCGGGGAGCCGGGACAAACGTGAAATCTTCCCAGGTTTACTAGGCTTATCAAAATAAAGCTATTCCCCGTTTCACATTAAGTTCGATCGCAGTCGACGTTAGCCAACGTTACTATACACTCTAAAAGAAGCCCGTGAGTCTGCTTTCCCGCACAACACTCGGAGAGTCAATCACCGCAACTTACGGAGGCAGCTCAGCGAATGACAATGCCGAAACATATGTTTAGACCAAAAAATGCAGTCTGAGTTGCGACATTAAGCAATGCAAGCGTGACGTTTTGCATTGCTTAATGTCACAACTCAGACTGCGTTTTTTGGTCTAAACATATGTTTCGGCATTGTCATTCGCTGAGGTACCTCCGTAAGTTGCGGTGATTGGCTCTCCGAGTGTTGTGCGTGAAAGTAGACGCACAAACATTTTGTAGAGTGTAGAACAACTCAGTTGGGAAACTGCCATTGAGCCTGCTTTAAAAAAAGTGGCTTCGATCCGTACTCGAGAACCGAACTAATAGCGATCGCAACGCCGCTATTTCTCCCGTAGCGGCCACTCCTGGAAATACAGGTCTGCACGGCATGGCCTCCGAAATACGAAGCGCGCGAACGCGCGCGCGCTTCGGGAGGGCATGCTCTAGCCATGCTGCACGTATCGGTTCAATTCGAGTCGCGCAAGGGCCGGTGGCGCCATCTCGCAGTGCCATTTCGCAGTAACAATATAGATGAACTTTCATGTTTTGACTAGTCGCTAAAGGGTGGCTCTGTTATCGTATTTAGTTTGGTCTCGGTTTACGCGAGCGGTCCGCGGGCTTCAAGGGTGAGTTTACCAACTGAGTGTTTTCGTAACGTTGGCGTTAGGCGACCGTTGTCTGTGCGCGTTTTCGATCACCAACTAAACCAATCACGCAGAGAAAAAAAAAATCACGGGGCATTCACTGTGCGTGATTGGTTTGGCTGGGGAATAGCAAGCGCCCAAAGACGACGGGCGCCGTGACGATGCGATTCTGGTGCAGCTTGATTGGACCCATCGGGTCGTCGACCGCTACGGTCGGACTTTTAATAGAACGGAGTTCCATTAAAAGTCCGACCGTAGCGGAGTTTTAATGGAACTACGTTATCAAAAGTCTCGGAGAGTAGAGAACGTACAGGCGTCGCTGTCGCCGCGGCGTCTCAACATATGTGGCTACATGCTTGAGTTCTTGTCGACTAAACCCGTTTTCACCTCAAGAAAAACAGTAAGTTTTGCGCATTGTTCCTACGGTGCGCGAAGTAGTTCTTACAAGATTTGGTTGACGGAGGAAGAAGCGATGCTTTTGGCGTGTCAAGCGTGTACGTCTTGGTAAGATAACATATTTATCTACTCTAAAAAGCACCTACATATATCTTAATTATCCACATAAAGGGGGAAATTAGTAATGTTCCGCGAGGAGCAGTTTTTTTTTTTTTTTGCGGTTCTTGAAGTGAAAACGGGTGAACGCTGGCTGCACTGCAACAGCACAGGACATGGCGACGTTCACCTACGCTGTTATGTCACCACTATAGGATCGCGGCGTACAACGGGTGTGACGTAATAATATTAATAAATTAATAAATAAACCTTTATTTCCATTTAAATAAGGAAATGGTGAAGCAAACAGGAAAAAAAAAAAAAGCTTCAACGAGAAGCTTAACTGGCACTCAGCCCCATCGGCAGCCATTGAACGACAGTTTTCGGGCGATGAAAAAAAAGAACAATCGTAAACCGAAGATTATACATTAGCAAAGTGAATAGCAGATAGGAGACACATAAAATTATAATACGTAAAAAGGTGCTGCGCAACTCTTTAAAAAAGCATTGTTTCTAAATTTCTGTTCTTTTTTTTTTGCTCCAAAGCTGTTTATACTCTGTCTCACTAGTTGTGTGCAGTAAAGACAAGCATAGGGGCTCGAGAGCTCAGCTTTGGAGAATGCTCCGTTTGCGCGAGAGCTCGCGCAAGAAAGGCACATCTGAAAGCCACGCTCTCGAGCCCCTAACCTTGCCTTTGCTGCACACAACTAGTGAGATAGAGTATAGAGGCTTATATAGGATATAAATACCGAAGCATTTGCTGGCCATAACTTGACCATAAATTGATGTGGGAACCTTCCAATATTCATTTGGCGGGTCGAGTAAACAGTTTTTTTTCTTCTCTAATGCAGCTATCTCGTTTAAAAGAACACGTCCTCTTTTTGTTTTCATTCTTAATGGTGATTAGAAGTATATAATAAGACAGGTCATGAATGTTTAACATTTGAAAGTTACTAGACATGGTCTCAGGGTGAGAGTCATCTCATAAGGTGCATTAAAAATAACTCTAAATTTTTTTTAAATTTTTTTAAGCAGGTAAGTTTTGATTAGGTTTGATGCCGTGGTTATGTCCCAGACAAGGTTGCAGTACCTCAGTGGCGAATAAAACAAAGCATTGTAAATAATTATTTTAACGCTAACTGGTAGGAATTTGGCTGTGGCGGTATGGTAAACCAAGAACACGTGACAATTTGGAAATCAAATAATTTACATGGCTATCCCAAGACATATTTTCAGAAAAAAGACACCAACTGTTTTAAAATTATCCACGATCTCTATCGGACTTGAGCCAAATGCCATTAAGCATCGACATAGATTTTTCTTTATTTTTCGGACGAAAGAAAATGCCCCTTGCCTTTCAGTGTTAAGACTAAGTCCATTTTCCCTTGCCCAAGCCGCCAACCTTGACAAAGTAAAATTAGCAGCATCCACACGTTCATCACCACGTGGCAATCGAGGGGACACATAACGACGCGCGGTAGATAGAACAGTCGGAATCTCAATCCGGATCACCATGAGAGAGGACTCACCCGATACGTGTAGTGGCCGTTGGCGACGGTTACGCTGACTCCATTCTTGTCCTGCGCCAAGCCACAGACTTTGACGCCGAAGTGTATGTCATCTGTATACGAGGGAAATTAAGAAAGATACATCTGAAACAATGGCGCATACCGGGATTATACTGGCTCGAGATGGCGATCTCTGCTTCAGAGCTGAAGCCCCAATCGCGTGTCCATGTCAGATGACTCAGAAGTCATGTTTCTTCTAGTCCAGTCAACGGGGCTGTGTCTCTTGAGGTCCTCGCTGTACTTACTGCGTTGCTTACAATGAACATCATTTGCAGATTCCAAGTGTGCTTTGCAGTTGTTAAGCCTTATTAGAAAGACATCAGTTTATTCTGCTTTCCAAAAATTGCTGGATATCGCCACCTTGTAGCTGAATGTGGTCATTAGATTGGTGGTCTTCAATAGATTCAATTGGTTGGGAAAATCACATGGAGCACATTTTGCTATACGTGTCTAGCATATGGACATGAACGTGAAGCTTACAAAAATTACATGCAATACTTCAACCAAAACTTTGATCTTATTTCTTTCATCATCACTGTCATACCTCGACGCCCTAGCATGTGTTTTATTTATTTCTTTCCATCTTATCAATATTAATCATTTTGTTAATCGTTTTTTCCTCCCTTTTTCCACACCCTTAAACGGAGACGCTTGTTAGTTAGAGCCTACGTTTCATATTAAACTCTCTTTCATATTAATAATAATAATAATAAATATCTCTTTCTCTCTGGCTACAATAACGAACATTCTCGTTTTTATTTGTTTACGCATTGCAGCTAGCTTGATAAAAAGACGGTAGTAGATACAGCACCTTTTAGGAGTTGGTGTAGTTTTTCGCTGACGCTCATTGCTCCAGTAAGAAACTTTTTCTCCTAGAAAAGACAAAACAAAACATAACTTCTGCTTTTGTGCTTCGGTAAAAAAAGAAAGAAAAAAAGAAAGACGTTCACAATTTTCTGTAATGCCGAATTAGAGCGCAGCTCTTGAGGAGGAGGAGGGGAGGGTACGGAGGGGAGGGTTTCCCCTCCGTACCCTCCCCTCCCCCTCAGCGGGGAAATTTAGCGGGAAACTTTCCCCAACAAATTTAGCGGAAAAATTTTCACGCAGCGGAAAACTTTTTCCGGGTTGAGTGGCGTCACGTGTGACTTCAGGTGACGCCGTACGTCCCGTGTTTCCTATAATGACGTCACACGTGACGTCACTTGTGACGTCACGAGGGTAACGTCGTGACAAATAAACAAATAACTCAATACCGCAATTTGTTTTCTTAGAACGCTACACTTTTTCAATTTTTGAATTCTTTTTTAGATTGTTTTGAAAACTTCTTTCTTTTTCTCTAATTTTTGTTCATAATTGTCTTTTATTTTCTTTCTCTAGTCTCATTTCCCCAGTCGTTTTTCTTTATAGCTTTTCACACACACAAAAATATATATATATATTTTCCTTTTTTTAGTTTCTTTGTCTTGACAGAAAGCTTCCTCTTCCTTTTCTATCACAAAAAAAAATCTCCAGGTTCGTTCTCCTCTTTCACATTAAAAAAAAACAAAAAAAAAAACGCCAGTTGATAGTAGCGCTTTGTCCTGTCCTGTTCTTCTACTTGTCCGTGTCTTTTGCGCTCTTGTCCTCTATAATGCATTACCAACTAGCCCAGCAGTTAATTCTGATGCGTAATATCCCGTTGCAAGGGAATACGAACGCGAAAGAAGCTAACACTAGAAAAGTAATGAGTGAGTGAGAAAATGTTTTATTTTCAGGTGGGTACCTGTTGCCCTTGAAACTCGTCATTGGCTACATCCTACAGGGGGAGGGGAAGGAGGGATTGGGGCTAAATGTAAATATCAAGTCCGGCGGACTTGATGTACTCTATCAGCGAGTCTAAAATTGCTTTTCTGTGCTCGGGGGTGCCGTCTGGAAGAACCCATTCCTTTAGGCAGGATGGTCTTTCTTGTGGCGGTAGAGCATTCAAAGCTAGTTTCCGCTTGATGTCACTTTTGGGACAATCCCAGATGATGTGTTTGATGTCTGCCAATATTTGACAGTGATCGCACATGTCAGTCTCGGAATCTTCCACGTTAATGCTTTTTCGGAATTTATTCTTCAAGGCCGGTGTCATGGCGGTTCCTGTGCGCAACCTTCGTAGGCATACACGCTCCCACCGACTGTAAGATGTCGATGGAAGGGGATGTTCGTCTGGCCTGCGTAGATCGGCGAGTCTTTGTCTTCTTTCTAGTCGTTCTTGGGCTTTGATTTCCGTTGGGTCGACGTCGTCTTCGATATCTTCATCTACGACGGGGTGCACTGAGCCTGGGCCGGGTGGGACCGCCTGTAGCTGCTCCCGTGCGGCTGCATGTGCCTCGTCGTTTCCGTGGATACCTTGATGTCCGGGGATCCATCGTATCTTGATGGTTCGGCCTTCAGCTCGAAGCTGTCGGGCCGTAGCCTTAATGCTTTTAACCGTTTTGTTGCGGCTATCATGTTTTTTTTTCAATTCTCGTACGGCTTCTTTAGAGTCCGTAAAGACATAAATGTTGCTTTTATGTTTTTCTTGTTCTGCACTCTCGACCGCCGTCTTGATGGCTTGGACTTCAGCCTCCTTGACGCTGGTGGTATTGCCCAGGGAGGCGGCGACTTTTCTCTGGTCGTTTGCGCAATAATGGGCCATAGCTGTGCCTTTGTCCTCCTTGGCTGCGTCCGTGTAAATAATGACGTTAGTGTCATCTTCAAGAAGTAATTGTACCTCGTCTTCGTGTTTCCTGGCAGCGCTATTTCTTCTTTTAACTTGTGTTTTTCCTTGATTCTGCGGGGTCGGTCTTGTATCAATAACTATCTCGTCTTCCCATAGTGGAGGAGGTTTCGTAAAAACTTGGTAGACCTCGTTGTTGTAACCAAGAGCTCTCAGGATCTTTCTTCCTGGTTCAGTTTTTTCAAGCCTCAAGTTTTGACTGATCTTGTTTTCTTGTGCTATTTCTTCGATGGTGTTGAGTCCTCCGATCTCGTAGAGCGCTTCCACCTTGGTGCACCTGGGAAGCCCAGTGATTACTCTCAAGGCTTCCCTGTTGAGTGCTTCAAGTCCGTTCTTTTGGGCTCTGGTTAGACTGAGGTAGTTCACCCCGTAAGTTGCCTTTGGTACAAGGAAAGCCTTAACCATGGTCCTGAGGATGTCTTCTTTGGCTCCCCACGCTTTGCCGGTGGTGTGCTTGATCATATTGAGTGCCTGTTTCCACTGACTTTTGATTTGCTGGTACCAGCTCCCGCCTTTCCGTTTTCGTCAATCGTGATACCGAGTATCCTAATTGAGGTTTGAGATTTAATTTGCTGTCCATTTATGAGGAGCTTGATCTTGTCTCCAACTTTTTCATCTCGCCCTCTGGCGTTGGATATGGCGACGTAATTTGTTTTTTCGGATGAGAGTTATAACCCCGTCTGTTTGGAGAAGTCCTGAATTGTGTCTAGGGCTTTTTGAAGCGTGATGACTTGTGTGGACGTGCTGCAGTTCTTTGTCCAAATAGTAATACCGTCTGCGTAAATGGTATATCCCAGGAAGGGAATTGTTTCTAGGGAAAGAGCAAGATCTGCCATCACAATATTAAAAAGTGTTGGCAAAATTACGGCTCCTTGCGGGACACCAATCTTGTTAACTGTCATCGGTCCTCTGGTTGGTCCTATAGCCGTTTGGTATTTTCTTTTGTCCAGAAAAGAGTGAATGAATTTCAGGACTCTCCCTTTGATTCCTCGTTTTACTGCACCACGTATGACCGCGTCGTGGGGCACAGAATCAAATGCTTTCTTTATATCGATCGTGACGATCAGCCGTGGATTATAGGATGGTCGTTTGGAGGTGATGTTCTTGTGAATAAGGGCCAAACTATCCTGCGTTGATAAACCTGGTCTGAAGCCGGTTTGTCTGGCGCAGTAAGCCTGGCTTTCAATTTCGAGGAGCCACGTAATTCTCGCCAGGACCATCCTCTCCATGGTCTTGCACAAATTGGACGTGAGGGAGATCGGTCTTAGGTTCTGGATCGAGTCGGTGAGCTTGCATGGCTTGGGAATCGGGATAACCGTTGACAGTTTCCATTCTTCGGGCAGCTGCCCTGTCTCCCATATTTCGTTGAACCAGGCCAGCAGTTCCGTCTTCTTTTCGTACGGCAGGTTCTTGAGAGACGTGATGGTGATCTCATCCGGTCCGGGTGCGGTGTTCCTTGCTGATTCCAGAGCCATTATAAGTTCCCCCATGTTAAATGGGGCGACTGCTGGTGACCGATGGTCGAGCTCGGGAATCCTCTTTTTGTAGCGTTGCTGCAGCTGTTGTGTTGTCGGTTGCGGGAAGAAGTGTTCCCCTGCCATTACTGCAAGTTCTTCTTCCGTGATGCCGAGCTTGATAGCGAGATTTTGTCCCGTGCAATTGTTCTTTTTCTTACCGGACATGCCCTTTTATGTCCGCCACATTCTTCTAATGCCGGTTTTTTCATTGAACGAATGGCAGTGCCGTCTCCAGATTTGCTGCTTCAGCTCCTTCGTATAACGTTTAGCTCTAGCGGTGGCGATGTTTAGTTGTATTTTGTAGCGGATGTTATACTTTGCTTTTCTATGTCGCTGTTGAGCTTGAAGTCTGCTTGTCCAAAGGTTCAGCAAATGCATGTCTGGGTTGGGAGTGTCTTCTTTGACTTGGTAGGTCTTTGTCGCCGCCTTGACTGCCAGTTGGATTTGATGAGCGAGGGGGAGTGAGGAAGGGACCTTTTTGATGGCATCGCGAAGCGTGTCCCATCGAATGAAGGGTGCGTCTCGTCTCCGTGTGCCGTTGGTAGGGAGCTCGATCCTGATCGGCAGATGATCACTGCCCATCGCGTCTGGCAATGTTTTCCAGGAGAGTTTGATTTTCTTGCTTGCCCAAGTGAGGTCGGGCGTCGTGTCTCCTTGTTTGGCATGAAGGCCGATCCTCGTTGGTATGCCGGGTTCGTTGACTAGTACTAATCCGACCTCCTTAATTTTGCACTTTAGTGTTTTGCCTCGAGCTGATGTGCGGGTATAGCCCCAGTCTTCGTGCTGAGCGTTAAAATCTCCGCTGATTATGAGAAGTTCTTTATTGGGTCTGAGGTGCGTGAGCCAGCTCATATCATCTCCGTCTTTGACGTTAGGTCGGATGTAGGTTGAAGCAATTATGAGAGGCTTCCCTTCGTGTTTTATCTGCACAGCAACTACCTCTCTTGCTTCATTGCACAGGTGTGCCGATTCTATACGCGCGTGTGGAACTTGCTCCTGAACTAAAATGGTCAGCTGCCCGATGATCGCTGTCACTGCATCTTTGTCATTCCTGTGGTGGATCGTTCTCGTTATGGAGGGTTCTGTGTACCTTTTGTATCCGTTAAGTTTGACGTTTTCGTGGTTGGTTTCCTGGAGGAGAAGTACCGCTGGTCTTCTTTTGCCCATTCTTTCGAGTTGAAGTTTGAGCTCCGCACATTTGTTTGCAAAACCTCTACAATTCCAATGGATTCGAGTTGCATCCTTGGTGTAATATTTGGAAGGAGTGAGGTTGGGCTCTGTTGCCCCGGCTGCCATTGTTGCGCGTTTTCCGATGGTGTGGAGGTTGCGGAGTAGAATACCTGTGCCGGATCGGTTGCTTCTTGATTAGGTCTCACTATGTTAGCCCACGAATGGTCCGAAAGAGTCCTCGTCGGTGCTGGAGATGTCTGTGTGAACACACTTTGCGAAAACTGCGAGGTCATACCTCCTCTCGTGGCAGATCTCTTACTTTGGTTATTTCTTCGCGTGTTGTTTCTCGGTGGAATTTTTCTTTTCGGGCACTCGTTGCTCGTGGCAATGTGCGGTCCCTCGCGGGAGGCACTCACTTGATCGAATAACATTTTAGCGAACGCCCACGTTTCACCGAATGACACTTTAGCGAATAGTCGGACGCCGCGAAGCGGCGTTTTCGGGTGGGCCAAATGGGTTCACATTTTTTAAATGAGTCGCCGCAGACTGTCGCCGCGAAGCGGCGTAAAGCGCAGCGCGGCGGATGGCTTAACGCGCGCCCCCGTTATTCGCTAAAACGTCGATTCGCTCAAATGTCGCTGTTCGCTAAAACGTCATTCGCTCATGTGATATGGACCCGTCCCTCGCTGTTCACGCACCTTGGTGTGGCCTGGCATTCCTCAACTTCTCTATGTTCATGTCCGCACGATCCGAATCGTTTAATCTTTAAAGGGGCGATGCAACGATTTTTGTATTTTGCGCAAATACCGCTTAGAACGAATCTCTGACGTTAATGACTTGTGAAATACCCGTTCGTTTTTCACCACACGCAACCGAAGTCGCAGAAAAAAATAAAGAAAAACGAGCAGAGTTCACCCCCTCAACTCGCAGCCAGAACAAGCGGCCACGTGATCTGGAGCCAATTATATGCCGCCAATGCTGATCATAGCCACGCGCTGGGGTTGGCAAGGCACAGGACACGCGCTGAGTTCCAGACATTGTTATGGTTCGGCTGTTGTCGTCATTGCAGCGATTGGGCACGGGACACTACCCGAACGCTTCTCGAGCTATCGATTATCACGAGCCCAAATCGAGTGCCCACGGAATGCTCGGGTCCAATCTATGAACCGCATTCAAATATCGTCACTGGGCGGTACTGCTACCGCCGAGCTACGTCATCAGGTTTTGCGAAGGAGAGATTGAATGAAAACACTCGGTTTTGTCCTCGAAACTACAGCGCAACAAAGGAGTTTCTTAGTCAGTGGCGTTGCGTGCGAGTATCCTTGAGTCCCACTAGTGCCAGTAAGCTCGTGTAAAGTGAAAAACATTCCATTGGAATATCGTTGCACCGCCCCTTTAACGGGCATACGTCAGACTTGTGGCCGAGTTGATGACACCCGTAGCAGACCAGTGGTCTTGGCCTGTATTTTGAAACCTTGTAGACTTGAAAGACGTAGCGGACATGTCGGGGGCACAGTTTTGCCTTCGAAGGTCACGAGAATGATCTTTTGCTTGATGCCCAGGGTTCGTGCTGCTACAATCTTGTGCGTGTTGCACCTAAGCTCGTTTACGAGAGTTGCTGGGTCATCGTGTGGTGAATTAAGGTACAGGGTGTCACAAAAGAAAATTTACACGTTCTTTTTTACCGCAAAAATGAACTAGGCATCGCCGAACGCTCATTCTCCGCCCAAAGGTAGCGCTAGAGGTCACAACCAGATGCCAAAGTTTCAGCCCGATCCGATAACTTTATCAAAAGTTATAAGTGATTTTCTGAAAAGTTCAATGGGAAAATGGCGGCCGACGGAGTTTTCGAATACATGGGGCTCTATGGCACCAGAAACCGAAAACAGGCAAAAACGGGCTCCATTTTCCCATTGAAATTTTCAGAAAATCACTTATAACTTTTGATTAAGTTATCGGATCGGGCTGAAACTTTGGCATCTGGTTGTGACCTCTAGCACTACCTTTGGGCGGAGAATGAGCGTTCGGCGATGCCTAGTTCATTTTTGCGGTAAAAAAGAACGTGTAAATTTTCTTTTGTGACACCCTGTATATCACCCCTCGCACTTCGTTTGAGCTTATCGCCTTGTAGGGTTGCACAGCTAGTGGGCCGTGTTGTTCGTTTGGGATTTCCGTGATCTGCAGGAACTTGGAAACGAGCGAGCTGTTCCTAGTGGTGATGGCAATGGTGTTCGCTTTTCCGTATCTGTGCAAGATGAACTCGTTGACGTTGTTTACCCCGATCTTCTCGATGGCGGTGCGGAGTTCTTTTGTCGAGAAGTCCTCGATGTCATGTTTGCACACAGGGCGGAGAACAACCGTCTGGGTTGGTGATTTTGGAACTTTTTTTGTCGAAAGACTCACGTTGGTCTGCTGCCGCTTGGTTGTGTATTCGCTTTCGTCGCACTGTCTGCCAGTCGTCGTCGTTCTTATCTTCGATGATGGGGCCATGTTGTTCTTCGCGTGTTTGGTGCGAGCTACTTTCAAGAGATAGAAAAGTCTTCTTCGTTCATGGCAGAGACTTCGTCACAAAGAGGTGTCATTTCGGTCTGGCTTTCTTTGGAGCCATTGTTCTCTTCGTTGTTTGAGAGTAGTGATTGGAGTTTCTCCCGCTGCTCCATGCATTTCCTCAGGAATGCTTGGTTAGCCATGCAGGTGTTGACCCAATCCTTGTTGTTACTGCACGTCAGGAAGTAGCCTGCGTCCATGACGATGTTTCGTTGTAAATCGGCGGTCGAGGACGCCTGGCTTCCAATGCTTCCTTGAATCGCTTGGGCGAGAGCAGTGGTAGGCTTAGCCGCTCCGCTTCCAGTATGCATCTTCTGACCCTTGAAAACGCCTCCAAGGGTCGCTTGGCGTGTCGGCTGGTTAGGTGACTTGTCCTTGTCGGTCGTCGGTATCCATGGCGGCTGCGATGAGGTGCCAGAAACCTTTCGTATCGGTGCAATGATCGAACCTTGGAAGGAAGCTCACGAGCAAACGTCTGGGGGGCTATGTTGCACGTTTTGGACTCCCAGGAGACTAGGGAGAAGGAAGCGACGTCAACAACGCTTTCTGGATGTTGATTGGTGGAGTCGCTGATGACGGTATCTGCTAAGATACGTTCATTCATACCTACGTCATTTCCTCCTCCCTAGTCTCCTGGGAGTCCAAAACGTGCAACATAGCCCCCCTGGTCTCCTCGAGAGCTGAGGCCAGAGTCTAGAAAAGTAATGTTCTATTGAAAGAAAACTTTTTCTTTTACTATATGGCGGGCTTTACACAATAGAACGTTGTTAATTAAACTGTACTTGAAACTTACCATAATTCTTCCGCATTGTTTTAAGTGATCGGACGAATCGATCAATCAATCTGTCACGTTTAAAAAAAAAATACATCGAGTTATTAAGCACTATTGTATAGCTTTAATAACATAAAACAATTTAATATGATTTAAATAAAATAAACCTGATTGATTTAATAATAAAAAAAATCACGATTTTAATCCAAATCAATGTGCACTAGCTTCGGCTATTGTCTTTGTGTATATACGACTGCAGGGTGATTCTGCTCTGACCAATAGTTGGTGACAGGTTAAGAGTCACATGGGAAGCTTCTCGCACCCCTTTCCACCGTCTCCCTCGACACTTCAGTGCGGCATAAAGGTAATTACGATTAGCCGCCACTATATACAGGCGAAGTACTCCGTGGACTTGTCTTCACTCATCGCAAATGCCGGCGACGATGGTCTACCTGAGCGCCGCCGTCAATGCTGCAAATCCTCCGGACTCCTCCGCAGCACTTGATGCTCCAGAGCGCCCAGAGGAGGGAGATCTCATAAGGTTCGCAGGCAAACTCGGCTCGTGCCACAGCCATGAGGAAGCTTAATCCGCGCCTGCGAGTGACGGCGCTTTTATGAGTTCACAGCGTACGGCCGTGCGGTGTACGTGTGCCCGCCTTTGAACAACAAACCAGGAGACGCCATTTTTTCCTTTCGTACTACCGCGCGTGTTTGCTTACTGCAAATTCTGGGTCGACGCGGGACTAAAACACTCCGTTTACCCCTAACCTGATAGTGCGGTGGGACGATACGGCGACAGAATGAAAACGGCAGGCAGGTCTTTCAGTCGTCCCATTTCTAGCGCGAGCTTCCTTGGAAGTTCGACGACGCAGCCATAGAGTGCCCGGTCGCAGATTTGGAGCGCGAGGAATCTGGTAGCACAGAGCATCAAAGAGCCATTTCTCGGGGAACCTGGACGTCAGCGCACACCGTCTGCAGCGGCGAGGACCCGAAACACACTTGTTCGCTCGGGAAAAGTATGTTTCGGCGTCTCGCCGCAGCGGGGCGCCAGTCACGTGGCTCTCCTCATCCGTTATGTCTGCCGCTCCACCTTTTCCATTTCGGCGGTCGCTTTTCGTGTCGATCTGCCAGGCTTTGTCAGTATATAGGAGACTATGCTTGGGTAATACTTCTGCGTTTCGTGAGCTTCGAGCATGCGCGTGCAGTCAAAGCACGGCGGAAGGCGACGAGTGCGTGCTGGAACACGGGGATCCGAAAGAGGCGCCCTGCCGTTTTCATCCAGTCAGTAATTACAAAAAAAAAAGGAGGGCCCTCTCCTGCGTAAAACTTGCGAACAACGTTGCACGTACGCGGGAAATAAACGGTGTTTACTTGAAATAAATTTAGATTACGCCAATCAGTCAACAAGCGAGTAGAACTTTAGAGTAAACGGACGTATAGTTAGTCGAGAACTAGAGATAATAGACCGATCTCACCGAGTGTTCGGCGCATGCGTGACGCCACCATAAGTTTAGTTCACAGGGAGCAAACGGCAGTGCACGCAAGGGCTCGTGCTGTCTCGTGCTCCTCACGCGCAGAGATCCAGCGAGGTTGTCGCACGTGCAGAAAGACTAAAGTTCCCTCGATGCATTGCGGCAGCGGTGGCGTAGTCAAACTGGCTGGTGAGATCGGTCTATTGTATAGTGTATCTATATATATCGTACTTTGTCCAAGTTTTCTGTTCAAAGAACACCTGCAGGGTGAGGCTGTCCCATTCTTGAGCATGTCTGCAGTTCCAAGGGTCGACGCACGGGATCTACAAAGAACGAGTCCGTTATCGATCGCGTCGCGTGGGGCAAAAAAAACAAAACAAACATTTTTCATATTGTTAGAGGTAACATGCGCGAGCATATCGTAGTCATGTGTCCGGTTTATGCCTTTTCTCGGTTGGATTAGTATGGCACTGAATATTTTCAATCTTTCACCGAACTGCCCTCAGCCGGGTCTCTTTATCTTCTTGACTTAAAAGACTCACGTGGTTCTCTAGTCGTGGGAGGGGGAAGGAAGAAGGGGGGGGGGGGGGCTTGATTACATTTTTTTTTTGCCTACGCCATGGTCTACGTTGCCCCTACTATCGTGCCCTCGCAATAAATTATAATAGAATTTTGCAATCTCAAGTGCGAGAGGACAGCACAAAAACTATCGGAAAATTCATATTAACCATGCATAGTAGAGTGTTTCAGACAATCCACGTGGCGATACGAGATGCAAAGCGGAGACCTCTTGTAAACGTTTGCGCACCTCTTTCATCATCGCTTCCATCTCGTGTACGACGAAGTTGATGTCAAACCAGGCGAGGGGACTTCGCCAGCCGAATGTCGGCCATGAACCGCTTAAAGAAAAAGCTCTTCCCTGAAAAAAAGAAAAGAAAGAAAATGCATTTTGTACTAACGTATAAACGTTGTAAAATAAAATTACAATGTAGACAACGACTGGCACTTTAAAAACCACTCAGCGCAGATTGTTCTATTTTCTTTTTTATGTGCCGCGTTTGCTCGTGCAGGAGGCGACAGCATCCACTTCCGCGTAAATCTTGAGTGAAGAAGGCCAGCAGATGAGCAGACACAAGTAACGTTTGGACTTGGGAACATCAAAGAAATACCTGACGAAATGACAGTGAGTGTGCAGGCCAGCTGGTGATTATGAATCATAATATAACGCCTGAGACTGTGGTGCGGGAAAAGGAGGAAACATTCAAGTCGAAGAAAAGACAAGAGTAGGAGACGTTCTCCGACTATTTCTGTTTTATTCGACTTGAAAGTTTCCTAGTTGTCCCGCATCACACTCTCAAACGTTACATTAAAAAAAAAAAGTTGTCGCAATAAAAAAAAAAAATTAGCATTTTTTTTTTGTAAGCCAGATGTTTGGTTTTTTAAACGCTTACCTCGCTGAAGTGAATGCTTTTGAAATCGGAGAACACACTGTAAGTCTGGATACCCAGCTCGCGCGACAGTCTGAGGATATGGTTCTGCGTGGGACCCACGTACGAGCCCCCGAGGTCTACCCAACCCACAGCAGGGTCCTGCAATAAATAACAACAACAAGAACGACAGCAACGACAGTGGCAACGACAACGACAACAAGAACAACGACAACAACAACAACAACAAAAACAACGACAACAATAACAACAACAACAAAAGCGTCGAAAATGAGCCTGCTTTTGAAAATGGGTTAATTTTGCATTGCTCTCAATTGTCAGCAAATGATGACTCGTTAGTCAACGTTTGCTGAAAGCGCAGACCTAATAAGCCAGGCCCTCCCGGGTTTCTTAAGTCGTCGGTGTCCATATCCTAGTTTTTTTTTTTTTTTTTTTTTTTTCTAAAGCTGCCGTACCTTTAGGATGCTGTGAGTTCGTCCCCCAACCCTTTCTCTCGCTTCCAAGACAAGAACGTCGATCCCTTTTTCTGTCAACAACTTGGCGGCGCAGAGTCCTGCGCAAAAATCAATAAACGCGGTGCGTATTCCCAACTTACTGTTTCCCAAAGATCCGAGAAATGGGTGAGCAAGGATGATAAATGATCGTGGTTACATCCGCACCGCTAATACACAATTCAAAAGACAGTTTGCAGAGACTTTCTGGGGCGTGTTTTTTTTCTTGCTGTACGACGGTACGGTCACGCATTGGGTGTACGGGGTGCAAGTTCGTCTGCTACTTTTGCAGGGATTATGGGGACGTCAGAACGCCGAGCTCTGATTGGAACTCTGATTGAAGGATGGTGAATAGACCTCGAGGCAACTTGTTTTAAGGCCTACCCACTATCCTTTAATCAGAACCAATCAGAGCTCGGCGTTATGACGTCACCATAACCCCTGCAAAGGTAGCAGACGAACTTGCGCTCCGCACAGAAAAACTCCCGGAAGATATGTCCGAATTATACATATACGTACGAAGCAAAACATTCGGTCGAACATGCTTGAGTCGAGCCCGCAGATTATGCGGAGAGCAAGTCGTCTGCTTGCTGCGGAGGATTGCGGTGACGTCAGAACGACGCCGAGTTCTGATTGGCTTTGATTGCAAGGATAGCGGGTAGACATCAATGCTAGCTGCCTTCAGGTGTACCCACTATTTCTTCAATCAGCCAATAAGAGCCCGCGGCGTCGTTCTGACGTCATCGCAACTCCTGTGCGAGAAGCAGACGAACTTGCGCTTCGCATTTTGTCATCGTGTCTGCAGCGAATTCCGTATACATATTTTTGGTACGATGTAGGAGCAGTACCGCCAACATGTACTATTTAAAAGTAAAACAAAAAAACAACAACACCGATGTCGCGTTTGTGCTGACAGTGTCGCGCACTGTATGCATACAAGTGATGACCAGCGCGACGAGGAAGAATCAAGGAACACACTCCCATTTCACACATGTCGTGACATAATGGCTCTCGCGCGTCACGCCCTGTAAATAGGGTATTCTTTAAATGTCCCGTATTCATAAACTCAGAGGGGGAAAGAATCCTAATTTGTTCTCCGAACTTGTGCTTAGAAAAAAAAAAAAATCTCATTTTTAAAATCTCATTTTGTAAAATACAAAAAAAAAATAAAAAATTTGAGTAAGCTCAAGGGTTGGAAGTTTTCGTTAAAACCCGACAACGCTCGATAAATAGTCGAATACATTTAAAAAAAAAAGATTGAGAGAAGAAGCTTGATTTTTTGGTCATAATTCAGGAACTAGGTGTACACAACATCGAATAAACATGCAGATGTCATATTTGTATTTGTTCAAACCAAGTGTCACGGAAAACAATTTAGTAGCTGCATGTAGAACTCATAAACCAGACGTTTAATATGGCGAACTTGCGCCGACAAACTAAAGGATAAAAGTACCACGCATCCTGCGCCGGCGACAGAAGGGCGACTGTCCCGAAACAGTTAAACAGTTAATTATCTTCATTTTAACGCCATCAGTTCAGGGATGTTCAAAACCAGAACACACGATGACAGACGAGAATGAGCTCGAACATTCCAGAAGAGTACAGAACTATAGACGCTTTAAACAAGCGCCAGAATGAGCCGCCATTGCCGACCTTCTCTTATCTTACCAAGATGCAGAGCAGTGGCGTCGGAACAAAGGGGGGGGGGGGGGGGCGCCCCCCTCTTGATAGTTCAGAAATTTAATGGAAACAATACGCGAAAGGGGGCGCAAAATCGACGTCGCCCTTCCCCCCCATCTTCTGAATAGTTCCGACGGCTTTGATGCAGAGCCACTGAAGCGAGCGTTCACGAGCCACCACAAAAGCCTATGCTTAGGAGAAGTGCACAGTATAGCACCTAAAGTGGTAATAACCTGTCCCGCTGTGGTAATGATGAAGTGAAGCAAACAGAGTAAGAGGAAACACAAACTGAAGGTCGGTTAAGGCGGCGCCTATACCCAGCTGCCTGAAAGCGTCTATAAAACGAACATCCGGGCCGAGCAGGGTTCAAGCACCGTTCCACCGCGTGGCAGCAGCATGAAGGCCCCTACGCACAGTTGCGTTCGAGTGCTTTTGACGGCGTTGTGGCTGCGCGACATCCCTACTTCTTATGTGCCAAGCTACGCCTTGAATTTGATTTCACGCTTCAAACGAAGCACAGATGTGCCAGTGACTCGATTTAGTTTCTCGACGGAACGCAGTCAAACGCACTTAGACGCTGTCCAACGCAACTGTGCGTAGGGGCCTTTAGTGGCCGCCTCTGCACGCGGCGCGAGTGTAGAAGAAAAGGCCGATATTGGTAATCAAATTATAAAATTATAATAGAAACAAGTACATTATCAAAAAAAGAATTGATAACCGAACAAGAACAGACATTTGTAAATTTCTTTTTAAACTTGCCTTACGAATGAATCGCATACGCCGATTTCAGGACAAGGGATTACACCAGATGTCTCCCCAAGATTTACAACCCAAATTTAATTTCAACATTCACCAATCACGCTTTGTAGCATAGGAGAGCGCTGAGCGAGGACACAGATCGCCCATATATTGCTTATTTGTGGCCAGATTTTGTTGTTGAACTGTGTACTAACAAACAGCTGATGAAACACAGGACGTGGTCTGCTAGGTTTCTTGCTTCGTGGTTCGTTCTTCGGCCTTCTTATCGGCTAATGCTGCGAACTCGGTGGCTGCGAAGTGATAATAAAATGGTCGGGACTAGCGACGTCCTGCGCTGTCATGTGACTAACACGTTTGCAAGTCTGGCCTCAAGGTGCCGCAATCTTGCTCAGTCGGGGTGCGCTTGGGCGCGGGCATAATCCGATTACGGCGCCTTAGCATTGCTTCGTAATCGGATTATGACGCGTTTAAGCGCACCCCAACTAGGCAAGATGGGGGCGCCCCGATACCGGACTTGCAAACGTCTAAATGTCTGACAACAGTGGAACAAATCTAGATCTGGCTGAATACACCGGGCAGAAAACGCCGTCTCGAAGGGTGCTTCCGGTTTGTTTACGTCGTCCCAGTACGAGTTTCGTGGCGGGGTGAGGAGCTCCTGGGAATAATTACAACCGCCGTTTCTTTCTCATGCCCTGAGAAAAAATATTCTGCTGTTAGAACAAGAGACTGAGGGGTACCTTTAATGCATTATAAGTGAGAGTGGAATAGTTCCTTGAACGGTCTTTATGTGTTTTGGTAATGCTTTCGCAGCCACCGTGATGTGAAAAATAAGTGAGTGGTCATGGCTACGGGCGTAGAAAGGGCTTGTGGTTACAGCACCTTGTTATTCGAGTTTATTCCCGATCAGTCGCGAGCTTACGTATTGGATTGCACAGTTGTCGGCGATCCGGTGACTACGGGCCCACCGATTGGTGGGCCCGTAGTCACCGGTGCTCTCGCTGCTCTCGCAAGTCCTCTGACTGCTCAACTTGCAGCAGGTTGCAGACAGCACTCGAGGCAGGTAGGTTTCACGTCAAGAAGCAGTTTTGCGAAAGCTGTGTCCCTTTCCGTTTGCTTGGATGGAGTATAGTACATCATCTGTGTAGACTGGTCATGTGAAAGTCAAATTTGATTATATCGCAATTCTTACTGGGTGGATTTTAACTTCTGCCAGATTCTAACATTTTCACAGACACAAATAAAGTACCTACCTTAAATTATGTTGCACGAAATTAATTTTAATTCATTACTCAATAAGTCGAATTCACGGCCGAATAATTTCCCCACGCCTGTTGTACGTAGCTGCTAAAATTACCAATCCTTGGAAAACAATTGGTACATTAACTAATTACAAATATACTGTGATATTGTCACTTTGAATTGTACTTAGCGGTCTGAACGCTGTAATTAATCAGCTGTTCAAACCTTTCAAACAAGCACGCGAGGCGAAATTAATTTTAATTTATTGTTCAAGAAACTGTATCCATGGCTGAATAATTTTATCACGCCCTGTTGAACGTAGTTGCTAAAATAAACAATCATTGGAAAACAATTGGTACACGAATTAACTACAAAAATGTAGCGATATTTCACTTTGAGTTGCGCTAGCAGTCTTAGCGTTGTAATTAATCACCTGCCAGACAAGCACGCGAGGCCTTAGTTTTACCTATCTTCCGCATCTACGAATGCAACTTCCCACACAAATAAGGCCGTATTCAAAATCCGATAAATATCACACTTACCATGAACAACAAGGCTCTTTCTGTAGTGCATGAGACTCACTTATCCCCGCGTCAAACGAACTCTTCGAACGGGCAGTCGCCACTCCCATTGTGGCTGACTTTTAACGAGGACATCACGGCAGAACTAGACAAAAACAGTTTCTTCCCTAATTCGGGCAACCAGACCACTCTCCATCTGACTTTACACAACAAAACGCGCACGTATTGTGATTAGTACCGCAACATTGAAACGTGCGCAGACTGGTACGAGCGACGCTGTACCCTTCAAGATGGAGGCGAGGGCTAGTTGCCTTTCCGTGCGACAGATGGTGCACTTTTATCTAAAGGGTCTATAGGAATACATTGGAAATAGAATCAGGCTGATTCAGGCTCATCCGTTATATACACCAACAGGCCGCCCTGACGTCCTACCTCTGTGGTGTGGCGTTGCTGTCGCCACGGCGCATGTGCACAAGCTGGAGTGCCCGCACCTAGCGTGGGCAAACGCTGACTTGTTTGTAAACACCGCAGCGTGTCCGCCTATTCGCGGCGAGAAGTTTGGGTATCGCCGCTTGGTGGAATGTTTTCACAAACCAGATTGAGGATACTTCAACTTCCTCTGCTGGTGTAAGCACGTGCAATGCCAAGCTTCTATGCACTATGCAGATTGAAACATAACCACGTGGGTTGCACGTGCACTACCCAGAGTGAGGATGAGTGAGGAAAACAGAAGCGCCTCTAGCGAGCTTCTCACCGCAAATATAATTCTAAGCCGCGAACGCTGCGAAGGCAGCACGTGCGGTTCCGCCGAAGCAGCCCTGAAACGACCAACTTAGTGTTCGGTAGCTCGAAAATAATCCCCGGAGGAGGGGAACAAGAGGGACAGAGGACAAACACAAATCTCCAAACACAGCTAGGTGACCTCTCCATTTCCAGTGGAGCGCTCTCCAACTGAGCTAACCAGGGGTTAGACGTCAGTAGAGCAAACAGGTTTTATCAGCTGCCTACTGTCTAGCACCTACGAGGGTGAAGGCTTGCTTTTTAAGGTTATGATTATAATGCAATTAAATGCAAAAGTGCAAGCGAGCTGGACAAGAATGACGAAAATAATCCCAGGAGAAGGGGAAAAAGAGGGACAGAGGACAAACACAAATCTCCAAACACAGCTAGGTGATTGGTGCGCGACCGAAAAAATCCGCCTAGTCCGGGTATCGAACCCGGGACCTCTTGTCCAGCTCGCTTGCACCTTTGCAATTAATTGCATTATAATCAATTCGGTAGCTCACCGCTTAGGCCGGCACCTACGATGACGACGCTTGCCTCGTAGGCACACTGTGACGTCACAAACTCGGACATGTTGCGATGCAGGCACACTCCACTATCTCCGCTGCATTCGGACTGCGTTGGCGTGTAGCACAAATGCGAAAGAGTGTGCCCGGCTGCGCGGGTGTTGTCTAACGCTATCCACTTTACTATACAAATGAAAAAAAGATACCTAGGTAGCGGTGGACACCTGAAAGCTGTCGACAGGGTCGGAGCGATCACGTGCGCTTTTGTTTGACGTTTTCTGGGGCGCCATAAAACACCGTGAAACTTCTCGGGTCAGTCGTGGCACGCCTAATGTTTGTTTGATTGTTTGTTTTTCCTTTCTTTCCCAATTTATATTTTCTTTTATATGTGTGCGCTAACTTAACCTTTCGCTGCGGAATGGTGCGCAGTACTTGTGCAGCCCTTGAGGAAATATGTATATTTACAAATATATATATATTTTTTTGTGTAATTTTGCCACATGCAAGTTCAGCGGCCTCAACTTAGTCTCTTATCTGATAGATGTCCCATATAGTTTTGACGCCGGAAATGTATGGTTCGCGCATACAGCTTTCATATACAAGTGGAAACAGCTTTTACCATGGTTCCGCAAAGCGTTATTTGTGCAGGGAACCGGCCCACTCGTCACCGAAAAAACTTGTAAAAAGAACAACTGGTAACAACAGCCCTCTGAATCTAGGCCATTTCGTCGCAGGAAAACTCGGCACTGCTTGACACTCTAGAGCATTTTTTTCACATAATTACACACAAAACAAATCTTGCGATTGTTGTTGGCCCTGTTGCGCTATGAACTTGAACATAAACTCTTGTGCTATGAACACGAACTGCGTTACAAAAATGAGGTGCGGAAAATCGTGCTGGCTCAAGTTCCACCACTCCAGAGGGTCGAATTCAGTCTTCTCGATCTACTTGTAGGTCAGTGGCGTAGTCAGGAATTTTTTTCGGGGGGGGGGGGGGGGGAGGGAGGGGCTGAGGTGGCTGGGATGTTCATGACTTGGGGTAAGGAGGGGGGGGGGGTAGGGGGGGGGGGGTAGGGGTGGGGTGAAAGTGCATATAATATAGGGTCGGCTGGATTTCGGGGGCGGGGGGGGGGGGAAGCTGAAGCCTCACCACCCCCCCCCCCCCCCCCCTCCGCGGCTACGCCCCTGTTGTAGGTGAAGAAGCTACTTGCAGGCTTCTCATTTGTTGTGGCTTGTACGTTTTGGGTTTTCTTGGCACAAAGAAGGTTTTCCGCTCTTTCCTGCCACACAGGAACTCGCTTTCCCGGGAAGACTGATGCTGCTCCATTTACTTTTTCTAGGGACAGCATTTCTGGCGAGATAGAAAGTTCTAAAGTGATCTTTGTTGAAAATCAAATCTTTATTGACGTAGAGAACAATTTTCTCCCCGATGGGCACCTATTATCTAAGAGATTAGTTTGCTGATGTACTTCATAGTATCACTCACTTGTTCACTCTACACTATGTTAAAACAGTTCGTGTTCACAAAGCCAACAACAATCGCAAGATTTTCTTTTTGTATAATTATGTGAAAAACGTTTTAGAGTGTCGTGCAGTGCCCAGTGTTCCTGCGACGAAATTACCTAGATCTAGAAGGCCTGTGTTACCAGTTGTCCTGCGACAAGTGACGACGTGCTTTTGCAGCAGTGCTGGGCTGCAGCAGTGTGGAAGAGCTACGCTATAGCCTCACCGGAACACAGTTCCTGTGACGAACGTCGACACGCTCGTAACACAATTACACAAACACAATAACACAATAATTCTACTCAAAATAAAAAAGGTATACATACATTTATAAACAAATATGCTGACACGCCATGAGATTAGCGGAAGTTATTTTGAGCTTTTGGTCACGTTTGAGTTGCAAACAAAATAATTATTTCGTTTGCAATTCAAAGGTGGTAACTGATTGTTTCAGATATTAACTAATCCTATAACAAAACCGAAGTAAATTAACATTTTGCGGGAAAAATATTACCCGTCGCGTTTTACAAAAAGTGATTCAACGAGTGATCCCTGTGACAAGTATTCGGAATGACAAGAATTCGTCGTACGAGATAACCTGTGATAAGTTGGTCTACCGGACGAGTTCACATATGATCAATTGGCCTTTGAGGACTGGGCTTGTGACGAGCTCTCCTAGATCTACTTGTGCAACATGAATTGTCTCGATGTCAGTTGCCATTGTTGAAAGCTGTTTTTAAAGTTTCGCCCCATGTTGCAGGGGGGGGGGGGGGGGGCAGGGGAAGTGGTCGTACGATGATGATGATAATGACGATGAAACAACAACAAGAACAACAACAACAATAAACAACAACAACAAACAACAACAACATCAAAAACAACAATAACAACGACAACAACAACAACAGTATTTGAAATACAGGCACAAGTATGGAACGCCGAGCTCTGATTGGAAAGTTTAGTGGGTAGACCTTAAGCTAGCCGCCTTTGCCTCCCCCTCACGCGTCGAACGCTTTCGAATGCGAAAGCCAAACGCCGGACGCCAGCGTTCCGCGTTCTAACACGTTCGACGAGTGCTGGTGGGGACGAAAGGCAGCTACAGCTTTAGGTCTACCCGCTAATCGTTCCAATCAGAGCTCGGCGTGCTCGTCCCCGCGCACTTTCATCTGCCCCTCAGTTTCTCGGCGCACAGACCTACTGCTAAATTACCCAAGCATCAAGGAGAATTCTGGGAATGTAACTCCACGCGTCGCACGCGCTCGCCTTCCCCGTATAAAAGATTCGAAGTAAATAACCAAAATAAGGCGTTGCTGAACGCGCGTGCAAGATGCCATTTGTTTTAGGTTTTTTCTTTAGAACAGTTACTAGTGCAGACGCCAGTGCGCGCAGCGCGCGTAAACTACGCTCGCAGCATGTTCCTTGGTGCTTGGGTAATTTAGCAATAGTCCTCCTGCGTTGCCCACGAGGCGCTGCGAAAAAGGACTTGTAAGGATTTGTTTTGGGTAGTACCAACGAGGTAGAGGGCCTCGGAGCAAAGCTAATGGGCATTCCTGTACTCAATGTATTTATGAAGTTATATTTAGCGCTTAATGTCATAAATTCTAAGAGAGAAAAAAAAAAAACACTGTAACTGTTAGAAGCTATTTCTAACGTTAGGAATCTTCGCGACAGTCTATTCTTTTTTTTTTGTTTTGTTTTAGAAACAGTGGATAATACAATAAGAATGTATTTCAGCGCTCGAGAGCTCACCACTTAGTCCGGCACCTATGATGACCACGTCGGTCTTCCGGGCGCAGGGGACCTCTTTCGTGTTGGTCGTTGGGAGCATGATAGTCTTCTGCTCCGGGGGCTTCAAGCGGTTACGATGAAATGAGCGGTGCTGTCACTCTGGTGCCAATTAGTGTTGAGCGCGCCTGGCAGGATAGTGGTGGTACCAGCTGTTCGCCATTTCCTCCGAATTTTTCAATATCGCAGACTTGCTCTTTTTTATGTGTGTGCGAGAGCTTTGACCGATGTGTTCGGGCAAATAATAATTTAGTGTTTTCGTTTTCAATTTAGTTTTCACTTATCACTCTTGTTAGCGCCGTACTGCGATATTGTTTCACCAGCGAATTCATCCGCGCGTCAACCGACACGGCCAAAGTGATGCTGATGGTGATAATATTCTGCTCTCGGTCTCTTCTTACTTACAGTCTTCGAAGCGAAGTTCGCATTTATTAAAAAATACTACGTGTGCCTGTGTTTTCTTTTAAATGTGGTAGCAGTTTTAAAAAATAATATTTCCCCTTTCACTTTCTATTTATCGTATTATTTGCGGCTGAACTTGTCGAAACATACCTCCTGCCCTCAAAATGCCGGGTGTTTAACGAAAAGTCAAGCCTAATATTTTCTCGCGAGAACAATAACAGAAATAAGATCGGTATCGTGTTGATCACTGTAACTGGTTTTTTTTTTAAAGAACACCACGTTTAGGACAGTCAAGGTTATAATTAGGTTTACATATTTAAATTGTTGAGTCATCAATAATAAGCATGGCAATTTCCTTTTAAATCGTGTAAAAAAAGTAATCATTCAAAGACGTAAAAAAGTATGTTGGGTCAAATATTCCTGATTAGAACGAAACTAGAAATCATATTTATGGTAAATATTTTATTTCTCGAGTTTCTGACTTCAAAGGGACCGCGAAGATGGATTTTGAAATTTGGGCAGTAATCTCAGGTGGCACACGGTTGTTTCGCCAGGCTCAGATATCTATAGCACGGCAAGAAGACTTTGTACATATGGTTTTTGGAACTACAAGAGAAAAGGCACATGACAACAAACATGTTTTTATTTCGAAATGCCTTCTTTTTTTTCTTCTTTTTAACAAAAGCTAGAACTTTGTCTTTCTGACAATAATCTACTTGGTTTGGACGATACCTTTTGTGACAGCCAAAGTTATGGTATAAATTATATATTGAATCAAGCTTAAACAACGCGTATTCGACAAGTTATTATTGTCTACATTGTTATTTTCAATTAAAGTTATCGAAAAATAACTCTGAATAATACAGAAAGCTCTAAAAGTTCACGGTTCAAGCTAAATTGTCTTATAAGCCATCTTTAATTTACTGTTTTTTTTAATGAACATCCTTGGTATGGTTTAAATATATGCAATAAATATCGCGTGTCATATATGATTTCGACATATATAACGCCGCGTGCATTTAAAAAGACGATGTATAGGCAGTTATACTCTGAGGCTTGTTTTTCTGCCTCATTATGAAATATTTGTATACGAACCTATTAGTGGCGAGATGTTTTGGTGGCGCCTTCTTATGGTTCCCTCTCGTGACGTCATCATCTCGCGAACAAGTTCGATGGTGTTGGTAATTAGTATGGTGGGAGCTTGAAATCATTGCGCTCTGAAACCAACACTGCCAACCCCGTCAAAATGGAAGTTCTTACATTACCCTTTATTTCTATCGATGAGAAAACCTTTGCTGACGTCATAGTCAGCATTCGGCAAATCGTGGAAGGCCGACCACAGTGACGCTTTCAATCGCGCACGTCGCCAACAGCGGCTAAGCGGCGACGACAATAACAATGTGGCTCGTGAAACGAGACAGGTTAGCAGCGCGTGCCGCGTGGGCACTCTGGACTCGAGGCCGGCTAGCTCGAGAGGGATCATCGATACCAGCCGGCTCCTTTGATCAACGGCAGAGCTCCCGGACCAGCTACTACTCCTTCCAGGCGTGGAAATAAATGAAGGGGCCAATTTGGTCACTTCAAGTGGTGACCCGGAGACGGACATCGAAGGTGGACTTCATTGCCGAGCCATCAGCCAATGACGTGCCAGTGGCAACACCACCGACAGGTGCCTACGATCATCTGAAGGCCACCATTCTGCGGAGAAAAACCGAGTCGACAAGCAGCCGCCTGCAACGCCTTCTCACTACCGAGGAGCTCGGAGACCAGCGCCCGTCGCCATTTCTGCACCGAATGCGCCAACGGCTGGGCGAACAGGTCCCCCACATGGATAACCCCATCTTGCGCGAACTCTTCTTGCAACGCTTACCCCAGGGCATCCGGATGGTTCTTGCCTCAGCAAACGACATGTCCTTGGACCGTCTGGCGGAGGTGGCTGATCGTGTGGCTGAGTACGCGGCACCGACCATCTCCATGCTGGTAGAGCCCCCTCCCTCGTCAACTGCTTTGCAGGATCTGCAGAATTGACCAACTGACGGCGTCCGCTGCCGCCCTGCAACCACCTTCCGGCGACGCACGGCGTCCTTCGGGCCGCAACCCTCCCAACCATCGGAATTCATCTCGGGCACAAACGCCATCATCGCCGCCACGAGGTCAAGGTACCTGCTGGTATAACACCGGAAATACGGACACCGCGCAGTCAAATGCCACGGTCCCTGTACCTGGCAGGAAAACACCCCGGCCGGTCACTAGAGACGGTTGGTGACGCCGGCCAACCAGCAAGCCGTCTTTTCTTTGTTGCTGATCGGTTCACAGGTAATCGACTTCTTGTCGACACCGGTGCAGAGTTGTCCGTCATCCCACCCACAACAGCAGATAGAAAAAACCTGAACTGTGGCGTACGCTTATTCGCAGCAAATGGAACTCCCATAGCAACTTATGGTTTGCAATCCGTGATCCTCGACTTGGGACTGCGCCGCACCTTCAGGTGGATCGTTATTATCGCTGAAGTTAAGTGTTCCATCTTAGGATCGGACTTCTTGGCTTACTTCAACCTGAACGTGAGCATGCGCCACCATCGTATTTTCGACGGCACGACACACCTGACTGTGCATGAGACATTTACAATGACCTCATCCATTGGCATACGTCATATCACAGCATCAACGGGATATGCAGCAATCTTAAACGAGTTTCCCGAAGTCCCAAGACCCTCAAATATGGCGCAACCGGTAAAGCACGGAGTGACTCATACCATCGTTAACTCTGGTCCGACTGCCTACGCACGACCTCGCCGCCTCTCCGGTGAACGGCTCAAAACAGCTCGTCGGGAATTCGAGCGCATGCTTGAGCTTGGCATTACCCGGCCTTCAAACAGCTGCTGGGCATCGCCTCTGCACATGGTGCCCAAAAAGGAGCCAGGGGACTGGAGGCCGTGCGGGGACTACAGTGCCCTCAATGCAAGCACGCTGCCGGACCGCTATCCTTTGCCCCCCCTTCACGACTTCGCGGAACAACTCGCCGGAACATCTATTTACAGTAAGGTCGATTTAGTCAAAGCTTATCATCACATACCGATTGAGGCATGAGACATCCCCAAGACAGCAATAACCACGCCGTTTGGGTTATTCCAATACGTACGAATGTCCTTCGGACTAAGGAACTCAGCACAGACATTCCAACGATTTATACACGAGGTGACACGCGGGCTTCCCTTTGTGCTTGCGTACGTCGACGACCTGCTTATCGCTAGCAAGCCACCCGAAGAACATAAACAACACCTTCGCTTGCTTTTCGAGCAACTGCGCAGCTACGGCCTTGTCGTCAACGCAACGAAGTGTGTTTTCGGAACATCCGATCTCGAGTTCCTGGGACATCGAGTAACGCCTCAAGGTACTCATCTGTTGCCGTCTAAAGTTCCAGATCATCAGGGATTTTCCCCAACTAACTTCAATTCGCAAGCTACGAGAATTTTTGGGTCTTGTAAATTTCCATCGGCGATTCATCAACAACTGCGCCCGAATTCTCAAATCACTCACAGACCTGCTGCGATCGCCTAAGAGCCCCACGGCACCGACCGAACTGGACAAATATACGCATGTCTTCGTCCGACATGACGCCCTTCGTCCTTCATTAACACCACCCTACGATATGGTCCATTTCAAGTCATCTCAAGAAATCAGAAGACTTTGATCATTCTCATCAATGGACGAAGGGACGTTATTACCATCGACCGGGTGAAACTGCATTCATGGAAGGAGCCATCTGTGACACTGCAATCTGCAATCGTCACATACTCATCTGCTTCGACACCCTCACCCCACAAAACAGTTACGTGGAGCAAACAAACCTCTGTTCCCTGGGGGGGGGGGGGGGGGGGGGGGGGGGCGACGACAATAACAATGTGGCTTGTGAAACGAGCCACGTTAGCAGCGCGTTCCGCGTGGGCACTCAGGACTCGAGGCCGGCTAGCTCGAGAGGGATCATCGATACCAGCCGGCTCCTTTGATCAACGGCAGGAGCTCCCGGACCAGCTACTACTCCAATGAAGGGGCCAATTGGGCCACTTCAAACCTATTTACTCGCTGAGAGCATGAGTAGGGTGTGGAGAGTCCTGGGCGCCATCAACTGATAAAAACACCAAAGAACAAACCAGAAATTAAAAAGAGTTATCAGAAAAAACACGCCCTTTGTTTCTGATGCTGTCGTAAACCATGGTCATAGTATAACTAAGTAAATACAAAAATATCTATAGCACGATAAGAAAACTTTGTACATATGGTTTTTGAAACTACAACAGAAAATACATAAGACCACAAACATGTGTTTTTATTTTTAAATGTTTTTTTTTTTTTTTTTACAAAACCAGTTTTTTTGACAATAATCTATCTGGCTTGGATGATACCTTTTGTGGCAAAGTTATGGTATAAATTATATATTTAATCAATCTTAAACAACGCGTATTCGACAATTTATTATTGTCTACATTGTTATTTTCAATTAAAGTAATTGAAAAATAACTTTGAATACCAGTGAAAATTCTAAAAGTTCCCATTTCAACATAAATTGTCTCGTAAAGGCTATCTTTAATTTTCTGTTTTTTTTTTATAAAACGCCCTTGGTATGGTCTAGATACGTATACCCAATAAATATCACGTCATATATGGTTTCGACATGGCGACGAGATGTTTTGGTGGCGCCACCGCGCGGGCGCCTTCCTGTGACGGAGCCGGTAGGATGCGAGCAGGCGACGCGCTATGTCAAAGCACGGAGTGGCTATGTTAGTTCGCATCGATGCCAATTAAAAACTGTTTATTTATTAAAGAAACGTGCATGACGTTTTTGTGACTGATCTTTCTAATGAATAACAGAGCCTAGAAGTTGCTTTTTATAGTAAAAAAAAAAAAAAAAACCCTTTAAATTGTTCAAAGACAAGCCTGGAGTTTCACATTACAGCTTGCGCAGCGTGGGTCAGGGCTATTCACAGCCTTTGATTCTTGTTTCTACCAATCTATGCAGGTTGCTGTAGAAAAAGGTCTTGCATTCACCAAAGTAAATGATGTGCTGTCTTAGCTGTGCACGCGAGCACAGTTGCGGTGCAAAGCACCGCACACTTGTTTTAGGTATACATTGAGTGTGCCGATACCGACGCTTCTATCCAAGTGTGACTCCAGAGTTGCTGCCGAGCAAATGCTCGTCAGAAACTGACGCGTAGCTCCTCCCGAACCGAATACGTGGCAAAAAATACCTGGCAAAAAAGGAAAGCAGAAATGTACATAAATTCTTAAATTGTTGTTCTTGGCCCGGCAAATTCAGGCGGTTGATTAATTTGTTCTATCCATTTTTTACTGAGAATTGTTTACAAATTTTATCGCTCGCTGGGAAGCGCATCACGCATTAGGGTTCGCAAAATGAAACATACAAACGGTAGTAATCTATAGCAGGTGTACACCTCGTTTTTTTGGGACGCTGAAGTGTCACCAACTTTCTCGATTTAAAACTTCGATCGAGAGGACATCTCGCACGTTTCGTGTCGTTCGGGTGAATAAGCAGGGATTTAATGCAAACGACTCCGAAAGCCAGCCACCGCATCTTCCTGCCAGTTATTTCTAGAAAATGTTTTTGTACTGGTTTACAAAATTCAAAAAGGAATCAACTTGAAACTAGTAAGATACCAGCACTCACACTGACACATTGGAACCAACAGGATACACGGAGTCGCTTTCACTAAAGTGGTTACTACACACGCGAAAGGTTCTCGAATTTCGCTTTCCTAATTTAAATTTGATGGAACATTCCTTTCTCAGTTTTATTTGGTCCAAATCTTATTTAAAAAAAAAGAACATTTTATTCGTCTTGTTAGGTGATGTAGCGGGGTAAAGCGCTGGGCATTCTATTTTCATCATCCAGATTTTTTTTACTGGTGTAGAGAACAGCACACCACCATTCGAGCGCTTCGAAAACTAAGCGCCAAAAGTGTTTGTTGGCACGACTACGCGTGCCACGGTTTCAAGGTTTGATAAAATGTCATACTACAAACATCACTTCACCAAATAAACACAACGCGTGAAACTGGCTTGGCCGCGCGTTAACCAGATAGCACACGAAACCAGCTGACGAGCCGAGTGATCGAAGATCTGCGCGCTCTGTCCCAGTCTGTCCTACCCATGACGTCACAAGCGATGATGATGATGATAGCTATTGAAGCGCCCCCTGTAGCTCGCGCACGCCGCCAATAACGCCGCGTGCATTTGAAAAGACGATTTATATTATACTCTGAGGCTTGTTTTTCTGCCTAATTATAAAATATTTGTATACGCACCTATTTACTCACTGAGAGTGAGAGCATGAGTAGCGTGCGGAGAGTCCTGAGCGCCATCAACTGATAAAAAAAAACCAAAGAACAAACCAAAAATCAAGAAGAATTATCATTAAAAAAAAAACACGCCTTTCGTTTTTGAGGTTGTCAGGAACAATGATCATAGTATGACTAAGTACATGCAAAAATTATCCGCACTCTAACTGTATAATTTATAAAAAAACAAAACAAAAACAACTTCCTACATCCAAACCTTTCATAAATTATTGCAGAGGCGAAGCCTTGGCTGATTTACAACTGATTTGTCAGGTCATCCACTGTAACTCGTCTATCCGACGGAATCAAAATATATAGCTCCCAGAATCGTACAAATTGTTGGCACTATAGACAACTATTTCTATAAAATATTTGAGTTTGCAATCATTTGTGTTTTGTCTGTTACGTACCGTCAACGTCGGTAAAAGTGACAAAAACACAGAGTGGGTAATAAAAATATTGTGAAGAACACGAAACACAGGGACAGACAAGACGCCTAGTCCGTCCCTCTGTTTTGTGTTCTTCCCATTATTTATATTATCCTTACCAGAACGCTCTTCATTTTAAGCAAAATGGAGGTTGTCGCTCTGATGCAGTCTTAACTATTTTCCTCGATTTTATTTTGTATTAAAATTATTTGTGATTTCGTTCCCTTCATACATTGGGTCGTAACATTTAAAACTTTTTTAACAAAGTACAAAATGTCAACCGGACAAGCGTGAATGATCTTATCTAAAGACCCAGTGCGAAGATGGTGTTTCTAAAAATACATCACACAAACAGATAAATCGCGCGTACAATTAGCTCGCAATATTAAATTGCAATAATGCAGTTGCAATATTAGCATTGCTGCCCAAATGATAACCCCGCTATCTTGAATGTTTTCTCGAGGGTTCAGCTAAGCTTGGCTATTTTGACTCTTTTTCTTTCTAGAGTTTTGACTGACCTATCGAGTGTTTCGTGAAGGACTGTGGGGACGAGCGCCTTGTATCGGAATGTGACACTGGAAGAGCGGGAGAAAGAAAACAAAAATAGAAAGAGAGAGAGAGAGAGAGAGAGAGAGAGAGAAAGAGGAAGAAGGGAGGAGGGATTTTTCGAAACTAAATCGAATAACCTATTATTCGAAACCGTATTTTTCTAAAACACTAACTCGAGCACAACGAGTAGCCATGGCTCTCTGAGAACGCGATTTGTAATGCGCCGAGAAAGTGAGGCCGATAAGGAGACGAGAACGCGCGGAGACACCAGAACGCCGAGCTCGATTAGTGAGTAGACCTAAGGCTAACTGCCTTCGTGTCCACTGCAGTCGTCAAGTGCGTTCGAATGCGAGAGTCAAACGGCAGACGCCAGCCTTTCCGCGTTCTAACGCGTTCGACGAGTGCGGTAGAGACAAAGGCTGCCAGGTTTAGACCTACCCACTAATCGTTCCAATCAGAGCTCGGCGTTCTGATATCCCTGCGCGCTCTCGTCTCCTCCTTTCCCTCAAATTTCCCAACGCATAAACCCGTATATTTTTTATTTTTTACACTAAGTGTGGCGAAGACGCAGAGAGGTAAAAATTTGAATAAAAGTTTTAATAACAAAACAAAAAAAAAGTAAAACTATTTTTTTTCGAGAAACGCCAGGGAGAGTGCGCTTTTCAAAAGCACGAAGGGGAAAAAAAAATTCGCAGAGACTTAAGATTGCTTATGTGTGGGAATGCGAAAGCATTATAGTCTCTTTGGATAATTTTTTCGATTGATGTTTTCGACGTGCATTAAAGTTCTTTCTGCTGATTCGGTGTGTGTGTTTGCGAATACTTTGGCCACAGACCGGACACATTCGGACAATGTTGCTGCAGAACAATGAATTTTATTTAAAGCTATGCGATCCTCTATGTCTAATGGTAGGTCTGTCGTGATTATGTCAATTTCTGTAGCGGCATTGCCTTCGTCATCAGAGGGATATACTGGGTGTTTGTGAGAAATCGAAACCCGGCTTTTCGCACCGCAAAAAAAAAAAAAAAAAAAAAAAAAAACAACAACTACACATTGCGGGGAGCTCCAACACCGTCATAACGTAGCCCAGGCCGTTCAAGCAACATGCCAAAATGTCAACACTTACCATTGCCGGAATAAAAAGTTAGAGGTAAAAAACTGCTTTCGCCTATGAGAGGACGCCGTCCGTGAGAAGCTGCAGAAGAAATGCCTGTTTGCGACCGCATCTCACAGATGGCGCCACTTGTCCTCAAAGCTTTCCGCGTTCCCCCGTTTGTCTAATCCGAACGACTGGCGGCAAAGTTAAAACATCTGACAAAAGTATCGTATTCTTGCCCCCAGCTTTGTCGGCTATTAATAGAAGGAAACCAAACAAAATAAAACATCTGAAATTGTAGCCACTCGGGTTTTATTTTTATGAAAAGGTGTCCCGATAAATACCGAAGCAGACGTCTGTAGTGAGTTTGATTATTACTACGAGCCGTGTTAACAACGAACTGTTTAATAAACAGTTCTCATTGGATAATGTAAGAGATATATAGCGGTACGACAGTTCACTTTAACTCTTTAACGGGACGCCTTTTTCGGAGGTCGATACGGGGCAGTGACGTCCTGTGACGTCGCTGCCGGAAACGCGAAAACAAGCAAAAATATATAATTTATTGTTTGTTTTGCGGATAGTTTGTTGCGGGTTGTTTGTGTCCAGTGTTGGGTCGGGGGGAGGCGGCGATTGCGGTGTGTTATTGTTGCAGTGCCATGTGCCAGATTCACGAACAGAGGCCAGATTCACGAAACGATCTTACGCCAAAAATTTACGTATGACCGCAGCTCCGGAGTCTTCTTTCTACGATCAAATCAACATGACCGACAACGTCGCTCAGTTACTTGGTCGCGACGACCAACGGACATTTATTTTTCTACGTGCTCTTCTCGTGGGTCGTCCCGATTTCAGGCAGCAAGAAAAAAGAAGGAAGTACTCGAAACCGGCCATGACGAACACGAACGCTGGATCCACAAACACTCGGGAAAAGCTACAACGGCAACGATGACACCGACCGAGCGAGCTCGGCAGAATTTAGGCCTAGCTGGCGCTCCGACTCGGCGCAGCTTTGCTCCGACGGTCCTTGGCCAAGACCGTCTGCCCACGACCGGCTGGCTTGCTGAATGGAATACGCGCCCGCGCAACCCTTGTGGACCCTTCCCGTATTATAGTTTGATCGCTGACCTCAATTTTAAGAGCTCAATCTCTTCCCCTTGTCATCTCCTTGTTTTCCGAGGCAGCGGTGACGAACGCTGCCGTCGAAAAGGGTCTCTCATCGATTCTATCTCATTGTTTTGTGTGATATGGAGCTCAAATAAACGCCGTATGGATTACCTTCGCAACACAGTATGTACGAACACTTTGTTATTAGTATGGCATTTTTATTCTGGCACAACTGTACGTCATTGTCGAGCTATAACAGTTTGTGGGAGCTACGCAATGCCGGTCCCAACTTTCTTTGCCGAGTGTCACTTCAGTATTGAGTGGTAATTGGATCGCTCCCGAAGCACTTCGATCAAACGCGCGCGTCCGCTCCGAGTGTGCACAGGTATTTACATGGCTCTTGTTGACACTCTCGTAATTAAAACTCTTAATGTCGGCTCGCTCCTGCATCTTCGAGGCCGCGAAAAACGCCGCGGCGATACGTTTCCATTTACGTCGCTTTGCAAACGACTGACACGGGCTGGGAGGAACGAGCTGGGAGCACACTCCGGAGGAGTGCGCGAAGTGAAGGCGGTGAAGGGGTGAAGATGGTGAAGATGTCAGGGTAACAAAACGGGTACTACAAATAGCTCTATTTTGACGAAAACCGGGCATGACGTCACAGACTTCAAACTACTACTCTGCTTTTTTGCTCTGCCCCGTATCGACCTCCGAAAAAGGCGTCCCACTTTAACGATGGTCGCGGTCGCGGACATGTTGGTCGTTCTTGGTGATGTCACTGTCGATGATGATTCTCCGGTGTGAAACCGAAACAAATAAGAACACTACATCCCTCGTCCACTTGGATGGAGTTGACGTAGTTAACCTTCTTCTACAAGTCTTTACGGTCGTCGGTGAGTGCGCTGCGGGCGACCTGGATGCTGGACGCCTTGCCAGCACAGGCTTGTTGTACTCACAATCGATTCTGGGCCTCGAATACTGTTGGGAACTTGTATTTTCTTAAGACAACTTTGGTCTCTGCAAACGTTCCTTTATGTCTTGTCTGCTGCGATGACTGTACTTCCTATTGTTGCAACCACTGTAAGGCGCTCAGGGTCATACATTGACTGGTGCTTTCTTTTCTTGTCTCTCTTCCAGATGACTTTGTCACCTACAAGGAATTCTCGGCATTGTGCATGTCGACGATGATCGGCATATGATTTAATGACCTTCTTTTTCCTGTCGTCAATCTGACCCACCTCCTCCTGTTTGGCTGGTACAGAAACTGCTGGAAGAAATCCTTTTCCATCTCTGCCAAACATGTTGTACGGCGTGCGACCTGTCGTAAGGTGAGGTGTCTGACGGTAACTTGCGAGGAAGACATCAAGTTCTGTCTCTAGGTCCTTTCCCTGCAGATGTGCTGTCTGGGTAATCGTGGTGAGGGGCTTAATGAACCTTTCGACGGTTACATTCGCCTGTGGCCAGTAGAGAGTTACTTTGTGGTGATGGAAGTTGAGCTCCTCTGCTAGTGATGTCATATCCTTGCTAGAAAACGGCGGACCATTGTCAGATTTGACTTCGTCAGGTGTACCGAAATGTGCGAAAACCTTCCTGAGTTTTGGAAGCTCCTGTTCGGCAGGTGTTGGCCGTATCATTTCAACCACTGGGAAGCAGGAGTGCTCGTCTATGATGACGAGGAGGTACTTTCCTGACTGTAAAGGACTATGCAGGTCAACAGCCACCTCAGACCAGGGTCTCTCTGGAAGTTTGGTCATTTTGAGCGGCTCCTGGCAAGACTTCTCGTCACATGCTTGGCACGGGATGCAGGCTTGGGTGATTTCAGAGCAAAGATTATCCATCTTTGGGAACCACACCTTGGTGCGCAGAAGCTGCTTTCTTTTTACCATAACTTGATGGCCAACATGAGCTAGCTGCACTGCGCGGCTACGAAGCAGTCTGAGGATTACGATTTTTGAGCCACGAAGGATGATGTTGGTGTGTGTGGTGAGTTGCTCCTTTACTTTCCCAAGTGTGTTGATCTCCTTTCTGTCTTTGGGTGATGGGAACTCCTTCTCTAGTCGATGCCATGTGTTGTTGTCGATGGCTTCAGCAATAGATGTGTAGAGCTTGTCTGCGCTTGTCTGAGTTTCTTCGAGAGAAAGTGCTTTGGGTCTGGCTGTTTCCAATGTGAGGTTGACAAACTCCTCAGTAGCGCGCTGAAGGTCTTCTTTTGGCTATTCTACAGGATGTCGAGAAAAGTAGTCCGCCGGGTTGTGGTCTCCAGGCTGATATTGTACTTGAAAGTCATACAGCTGGACACGGAGTCGCCATCTTTCGATCCTGGGAGGGGTGTTGGTTGCTTTTTCTGAGAAGATTGTTTTCAGAGGTTTGTGATCTGTTATGACAACGAACGGTGCTCCACAGATGTACAGGTGGAAGTGTTCGCATGCGGCTTCTGGCTCAGTTTGTGAATATCGCTGCTCAGTGGGTGTGAGCGAACGACTGGCATACAAAACTGGTCGTGGGCGGTCGTCTTTTGGTGAGCTTTCGGCCAGAACTGCACCTAGTCCAACAGGGCTGGCATCCACAATCAATGTTGTATGTGCCTTTGGGTCAAAGTATGCAAGAATTGCAGCATTTGTGACAGCTGTCTTGATCTTGTTGAAGGCACCTTGTTGCTCTTGGTTCCATTGCCAAACAGCGTCTTTCAGAAGTAGGTTTCGAAGCGGTGCAGAAACTGTAGCAAAGTCTGGCACGAAGGGCGAGCAGTACGTTGCGAATCCTAGGAAGCTTCTGAGTTCCTTCACGGATTCTGGGGCTGGTGTTTTTTGGATGGTTGCCACTTTGCTGGGGGAAACCTCGAGGCCTTCTCTGCCGAAGATGAAGCCAAAGAACTGGAGCCTTGGCTGATGAAAGGAGCACTTGGCTGGGTTCACTGTGAGGCCAGTCTGCTTGAGACACTCAAGTGTTGCGTGCAGGGCATTGTCATGCTCTTCTCTCGTGGATCCATAGACAAGGATGTCGTCACTGGTGTTGAGGGTTCCAGGTATGTCCGCTATGACATTTGAGATGGCACGTTGGAACAGCTCGGCAGCTGAGCAGATTCCAAAGAACAGCCGTTTGTACCTGAAGAGACCAGATGGTGTGGCGAAAGTGGTGATCGCTCGAGATTCTTGATCCAGTTCTAGCTGGTGGTATCCATGGCGTAAGTCAATCTTGGAGAACACTCTTTTATGCGTAAGCTCTTCCGCCATGTCACTGATGGTTGATGTCGGGTGTCGTCTCTGGATTGCTACGTTGGCTCTTCGCATGTCGACACAGAGTCCTACCTTGGATGGATCGGCAGACTTGGGCACTACTACTATCGGTGAAACCCATGAAGTTGGTCCCTCCACTGGCTCGATGATGTCCGCAGCCAGTAAGGCTTGAAGTTCATCTTCCACTTTCTTTCTTAGATGGAAGGGAACACGTCGTGGTTTTTGAGCTACTGGTGCAATGGATGGGTCAACGTGGAGGTGCACTTGTGTACCCTTCAGCTTCCCGATGCCGTTGGTTACTTCAGGGTATGCAGCCAATGGATTTTCTGACTGAACCCTGTTGGTGATCTGCAACACACCCAGTGCTGCTGCAGATGTTCTTCTGAGCAGAGTAGGAACTGGTCCTTGATCCTCCGTGATGACATGGACAGTTGTATCGCACATTGCTGCCCTGTATTGTAGCTTCACACGGAACTTGCCAACCAAACGTAATGGTTGTTTGGAGCCATACGCAAAGATGTGGCATTCGGATGGGCTCAAGATTGGCAGCGGGGATAACTGAACAAATGTTGACTGTCCCATGGTATCCGCCGTAGAGCCAGAGTCGATGATGGCTGGTACAGTCTCATGACAACCGTACGCAACCTTGGTCTGAGGGAATTGCTGGGTGGTGTGGTTGGCTTGGAAGATGGATTCTTTCGATGAAGCTGTTCTAAGGTTGTGTATTTTTTGCTGGTGGGGCTCTTCTCTGGGTGGTCCACGTCGAGGTTGTTGCAAAGACCGACATAACTTTGCATACTGGTTCTGCTTTCCACATGCATTGCAGGCGACTCCTCTAGCTGGGCAGCGTTGGGTAGTTGGATGTGGGTAGGGTCCACCATAGTGGCCACAAACATCGTTCGTGTTGGATGACTTCTGCTTGTGCAACTTTGTACGTGGTGCTGTGTCTTTGACGTACAGTGCCACGCTGCTGCTGACGAGGTCTTTTTCGATGCCTTTGGCGTGAAGGTCTGCCAGTTCACTGGAGTGGGCGTAATCCAGCAGCTGTGTGAAGGTCATGGTCGGTTTCGACAACGCCTTCCGGCACAGGGACGATGACGTGCACGTTTGGATGATTTGTGACTTAATCTCACCGCCAATGTCAGAGAATCTGCACCGGCGAGCGATGTCGCGTAGACGCGTGTGGTAGGTGGCGACGCTCTCGTTCTCAAGCTGCCTCTTTTGGCGAAAAAGGAATCGCTCGTGTTCGACGTTGCACCGGGGTTGAAAGTGGAGTGTCAATGCCTCGATGGCCCTCTCGAATTCGTTGGCAGCCGTTGCGGGGGTACTTGCCGTTGTTGTGGATGGCGAGCTCGACGTCGACGGAGCGGCAGCGACGGTGGTGTCACACAACAATTCGAATATGTCGTTTACGTCCTCTTCAGCGTAATGGAGCAGCATGACCTTGCTTCTGCCAGGCGCCGTGATGTTGCAGGCCACGAGAAAGTTGCGAAAACGTGTCACCCATTTTCTCCAATGTTCCGACGGTCGATCGGTGGGCGTAGACGATGAAGGCGGGAAACGGGGGTAATAGGCTCATCCTCGTCGCCAATGTAGTGGGTTTGATTATACTACGAGCCTTGTTAACGACGAACTGTTTAATAAACAGGATTACATTGATAATGTGGGAGATACATAGCGGTACGATAGTTCACTTTAACGATGGTCGCGGTCGCGGCCATGTTAGTCGCTCTTGGTGATGTCACTGTCGATGATGATTCCCCGATGTGAAACCGAAACAAATAAGATTACTACAACATCGTCTGCTTCTGTCTCTACAAACGCCGACAGAGTCTACGTGCACCTGCATTGATTGTTGATATTCAGTTTTATTTTATAACCAACTGGTCGCGCAAGCAACAAAGTCAGGTCGTACTTTGGTATATCGAACTGAGGAGCTTCAAAAAGGTCAAGCGCAAGTGTTTTTTTTTGGGGGTACGGTTTACGGCCACCTTCGAAGTCGGTGATCTGTATGTGGGCCCGGCGCTTTGCAGAAGGATGTAGCGTCAAGAACAGAACGCACGTCCTTCACGTTCCTCCTCAAATGGAAGAGTTCCGCTTCGCCATCGTCGGGGACTTCGAGGCAGATCCCCACTTGTCTCTGCGAAGAACTGCGCGTTTGTTCGGAGTATCCAAGCACACCGTGCGCAAAGCTGGCGGCAAGATGCGCACGTACAAGCTTGGCCTGATTCATGAGTTGTTGCCCGGAGTCTACGAGAAACGGCTCGACTTTTGCCGAGACAAGCTCCTCAGGATTGTACATGATCCATCACATCTGCAGTTTCTGTTGTTTAGTTATGAGGCGACATTTCACCTGGACGGGCAGGTGAACACACAGAACTGCCGCTATTGGAGTTCGACAAATCAGCACTGGACGCTCGAGAAAGCTTCGCAATCGCCGAAGGTAAGTCTGGTGCGGAAACTGGAGAGGGGAGTCGTTGGCCCCTTTTTCTTCAACGACAACGTAACTGGAAGTACATAGCTGAAGATGATGCAGGATGAGTTTCTTCCCGAGTTGGAAGCACTGCACATGCAGCAGAACTATGCATTTTTATGCAGGATGGTGCGCCACCCCACTGGTCGACGAGTGTAAGGCACTGGCTGGACAACACCTTCCCAGGACGCGGGATAATAATAATAATAATAATAATAATAATAATAATAATAATAATAAAAATAATAATAATATGTTTTATTTTGCACCAAAAATACATGATGCAGGAGGCCTGCAGAAAAAGCTGTCAGATAGACAGCTTGACAAAGCCGAAGGCCCCCATACTGGCAGCGTCGGGGCAAAGATAAGATAGTAAACTATAGAAATAAAAGTGGAAACATAGTGACGAATCCTTTCACACAAAAAGATAAAAATACAGAAAAGATAATAAACTATACATATTTGAAATACAAATAAAAATGGACACCCAATGATGAATCTGTTTACACACAAAATATAATAAACTGTACATCATAGAAATAAAATTATCATAGAGTGACAAGTCGTTTGATTCACACACACAAAAAAGATCAACAAAAATAAAATAGAAGTTCCTGGAAACAAATTATACACCCCCTCCCCTCTTTTTTTCAGTATAAGAGTTTAAAGGATGCTGAAAAAGTTACGCAGTTCTTTAAAAGAAATATGTTCTGGCTGAATATTTTTATCATGTAATTTATTTAATAATCTTGGTAATTTGTTTTGTATCATTTCTAAGCCGTATCCTGTTCTACAGGTGTCTATTTTCCAAGGCTCATTTTTTCGTGTGTTGTGTACTGTAACATGTGGTTTTAGTTTTGCCAAGTTTCTTAAAAGGCAAATGTTATTTCTTGTTTCTTGTTTATATTGCTTGCGGAGGCGGAAATCATACATTTTTGTTATAGGTATTACATTATATTTTGTAAATAGGGATTGTGTGTGATAATGATTAGGCACCTTTTCTACCATTGTCAGAAACCTTTTCTCTAATATATGTATTTTCAGCAGATTTTCTTGTGTTGACGAAGCCCAGACTAAATGACAGTAGTTGAGTCTTGAAGAAAATAGTGAATTATATATTAAGATCATAATGTTACGTGGGAGTATATACCTATTCCGATATGTCACGCCGAGGATCTGCGACAGTTTAGTCATCACTGAATTTATATGATTGTCCCAAGACAATGTTTCTTGAAATATGACGCCTAATGTTTTGAAAAAGGGCACGATCTCGACAGGAGCAGATTTTAAAGTAATTGTTTTGCTTGTAACTATATTCTTGTTTTTACCACGAAATAAAATTGCTTTTGTCTTTTCAACATTTATTTTTAAACCATTACCTTTTGCCCAGTCTTCTAGCCTAAGTAGAGTAGAATTCGCAAGGTCAATTATTTCATCGGGTAATTTGCCGGCTAAAAGTATGCTGGTATCGTCCGGATAATTAATAAATTTGGCACTAGAAGAAATACTTACGATGTCATTTACATACATATTAAAAAGAAAGGGGCCCAAAATGCTGCCCTTTGGTACGCCAGAAGAAACATGTAGAGGGTCCGATAGAGAGTCATCCAAGCTAACGATTTGGCTACGATATTGTAAATAGGATCGAATAAGGGATGCTGCTATTCCCCGAATACCATATCGCTCTAGTTTTTGTATGAGAAGTTCGTGATTAATATGGTCGAAGGCTTTTGTAAAGTCTACAAACAGACCTAAGACTAGATTTCCTTTTTCTAATTCGGAAAGAATGTGCTCTTTCTGAGCAAGTAGAGCAAGTTCTGTACTGAGGTTTTTACGAAACCCATACTGGGAGTCAATTAGCAGGTGATGTTTTGTTTCAAATTTATTAAATCGTTTAAGAATAACTTTTTCGAATGCCTTTGAAAGTATTGGTAGAATAGATACTGGTCTGTAATTTCCCATGTCATTCCTGTCACCTTTCTTAAAAAGCACTGTGACCCGCGCAACCTGCATTTTTATTGGAAAGACCGCCTGACTAAGGCAAAGATTAAAAATATGCGTTATGCATGGTGCAAGAGAGAAAACAGCATGTTTAAATGGCTTTACCTGCATACTATCAATATCTTCAGCATTACTATTTTTCAAATTTCCAAATATATCGATGACTTCCTCTTCACTTACAGGTTCAAGAAAAATTGAGCTATCATTGTGTGAAACATGTCTAAGGTCGGTATTTAACGTTAGTTTATCCATAACGTTTACAAAATAATTATTAAAGCTATCCGCAAGTGGTTTACCGGATACTTCAATACCATTTAGTTTCATCTTATGAAGACAGAATTAAGTCTTTTCCACATCTGATCAATACACCCAGAAACAGAACCAAATAAATTGAAAAAATGATCACGCCTTGCTTTTTTTAAGTCTTTATCTAAGCGATTTCGATATGACTTGAACTCCTGAAGTGTTTTTGGATCTTTAGTCTTAATAAAAACGTTGAATAGAATGTTTTTCTTTTTTATTCTTGCTGAAAGCTCCGCAGTTACCCAGGGCTTTCGTGTTTTCGTATTTTGTTTTATACGTACGAGGGGGAAACTAGATGCATATATGGGCTTCGAAGGTATTAAGAAATTCTTCATAAGCGTCGTTTCCATTATTTGATCTGAAAACGGAATCCCAAGAAACCTCGGCAATTTTTTCACAAAATGTGCTGAGATTTTTTCCTTCATTTGTCGGATTAAGCATGTCATCTCTTTAAGTTTTCTACGTGCATGTACTTTTGTGCATACAAATATAGGTAAGTGGTCACTTAAATTGTAAGCAAATACTCCCGATTTAGTTCGGTCTGAGCTTATATTTGTAAAAAAAAAATATCAATTAGAGATGCTGAATTTTGCGTTACTCTTGTAGGAAGATTGATCACGTTAAAAAGACCATGGGAATTCAACAAAACATCCAGCCTCAATTTCGAAGAGTCATTTGCTAGCATGTTTATATTGACATCTCCTCCACAAATCAAATCGAAATTATTTTTATTCACATAACAAACAAATGTTTCCAAGTAATCTAAGAAGGGCGTCATAGTACCATTCGGGGGACGATACCAAACAGCAAGTATCGTATTCTGCAATTCGAGTGCCAGAAACTCGTAATCACTTGTAATGTCACAAAAAGTTTATATTAGTGCACAATTCAAAGCCTTTTTCACTAATATACATATTCCACCACCTCGACCGCTACTGCGATTTAAGTAAAAAGTATTGTATGAAGGAAGACGGAAAGTATTCGTGTCATCCGTGGACCATGTTTCGGTTAACATTATTACGTCAAATTCCTGATCTAACTGTTCAAAGAAAAGAAAGAGGTCCGATTCTTTATTTTTCACTGACCTTACGTTCAAATGAAAACATTTGAAAGATTTTAAATACGCTTTACCTACATATTTCTCAAAATTGTGTGGCAGCACGTAGGATTCATTGTGCGTACACTTCATGTTTACTAGTTCTTTTGTTGTTTGTTTTGTCCCTTTTAACTACAGTTTCTCAAGGACGGAAACAGAAGAGATCACCAGTGGTCGTTCCCCGTCAATCTTGCGCACAAGAACCCTTCCGTTGCTGCGCCACACATACTTGAAGTTATTTGCCTTTGCCCAGTTTTTTGTCTCAAACAACTAATCACGCGTTCTTTTTGTTAGATTTTCCAGTACGTATGAATCATCACTAGAACTGCGGATTTTATTTTTGTTTTCCCACCAGAGATCTCGTTTAGCTTGAGTCGCGAAACGACAGATTACGACCGGTATCTTATCCTTCCGAGATGGCAGACGGTGAACTGTTACAACGTCACTTTCCACAAGTTGTGGAAGTTCGATATGCGCCGCTATTTCATTTATTTTCCCTAGCAAGTCTTCCCTTGCCGTTTGTTGAATTCCATGAAATTCAAGCTTTAGCCGTCGGCTCCTCCATTCAAGATTATCGACTTCGCTGCTTAGTTGGGCAGTTTCACCCTCCCGCCTCTCGATCATTTCTATCCTCCGTTTCAGATCCAGGTCATCCCGCTCGTTATTTTCCGTTCGTTTAAGAAGGTCATCGAACTTTTCACTCATGAACTGAATGGAATCTTCCATACTCTCAACCGTTTCCTTTAGAGGAAGTAGTTGATCGAGTTTGTCGTTGATAGTTTTCAGCCATATCCGTATATCCTGCACTTCCGGTTCATCGGCTGGTTTTTGAGATAGTTGTGACGGTGACTTAGAACGTCGGCATGTCGCACAACGCCACGCTTTGCGATAACTTTCGCCCTTTGTTTTAACAGTGTTCTCTGTGATTCCTGCGCATTTTTCCAGTGCGGTATCCAGATCCACAATCACTGCACGTGATTGGCCGATCTGACGCAGCGAAAACTTCATTGCACACAGACCCAGACCCATAATCACACTCAAACCACACTTCAAATCACACTTTGGCAGCAGCAGTAGCAGCAATAGCAAAGAGAACAATTTTGTGTTGTAAGAAACAGGCGAAAACTGACCTGCAGTGAAGCAAGACACGTCTTAGATTGCTGCTGGTTTCCGCGCCGCCACTGCTGCCAGTGAAGTGTCCGAGCCCGGTTGCGTCTTTATATAACTTGGCCCCAGCGATGACAGCGCTAGTGGTAGGGGCGGTGTTGATTCAGTCGAAAGCGCCAGCTGAAGGGGTGGCGACAACCCAGATGACGGCACGTGTGGGCTCCAGGTGGGCGACACAGCGACTTGGTAGTCCAGATGATGATAGTGCGGGCTCCCGGTCGCTGACTCAGCTGATGTCGTTACCAGGTGATCTTGTTTGCTTTTCCCTTCCTGCAGTGAAGCAAGACACGTCTTAGATTGCTGCTGGTTTCCGCGCCGCCACTGCTGCCAGTCGTAGGGGATCACCGAACATGCCGAGGCCACCCCGATGGGCAGACCTCAAGATATGCGACTTTTTCATTTGGGGGTTTGTGAAGTCCCAGGTGTACAAGGGCCGCATCCCCACACTCGACGCCTTAAAGGGATACTACAACAAATTTTCGGCGCTCATTTTTTGGTCTATATGTGTTCAAAAGAGCAGTATCACATCGAACTCACCAATATATTGTTACAAAAGTCACGGAAAGGAATTTTAAAACGAATAGACCTTATGCGAAATTGCTTGGTGGTCTGACGACACTGAGAGCGTCGCCATGTTCGTTGTGGCAAGCCGGCGGCAGCGAAGCGTGCGAAGCAATGAGCGAACGGTGGAGTTTTCCGTCTTTGGACCACGTAATGTGGCGTAATAACCTGGAAGACTTACCACGGGTATCTGAGGGCGCGTTAGAAGCCTTGTGCGCTTCGGAAACACCATCGTCACGGCAGCGGAGCAAGTCGTACGCCTTTGCCACCGAAGCGTACACCCTGCCTTCGTCAGTGATGACGAACGTCTGCGACTCGAGGTACGTGAATACCGTTGCGTAACTCGCGTTCCTTTGTAAACATTGTGAAAAAAAATTCAGCCTTTCCACTTTCGTGAAGAAGGGAGACCAGCGAAGCTGTACTACAGTGGAAATCAAGTACTTATAAATGTAAGGATTAAGGTGTGATTGGGTAATTAGTTATGTGACAACCGTACTGTCCCCGGTTGTTTTTGTTATACCACGTCACCTACCGAAGGCTCATGAACGGGAGTCGAAATGCCACTAGTCGTTCCTCCACCACGTTCAACGTCGGTAGGTGCTCCGGTACGGGTGGGTACTTGTAGCCGTTCACGGTCGCGAACCGGGGCATCGCGCCTTTGAGCAGGGCATCTCGGCACGTTCTGCACGCCGGTTCTTTGTAGACGTCCGCCGACTCGATACACTGCCGCAACGCGCACGTGCCCGTTTCCCGCTTCTTCTCGTCCGACACGCCGCCGATCGCGGATACGTCTCCGGCGAACCAGAGTCGGTCGCACACGACGCACGTCACGCCAAACGGGTTCTCCACGAACTCCCTCCGGAACCTCGCCGTCGCACGCGGGAACTGTTCAGACGGCGTTGAGTGCTGTCGTCGCCGGGCCTCGCGCTTGCGCTTGGCCTCCGTGGCGCGATAGGCGCGCCCGTGGCGCTGGCCCGCCGGCGCCGTTTACACCGCTGGTTCTGTTCTCAGAGGCGGCTTTCCAGGCGAGCGATGCGCTCTTCTTTCGCAAGGGAGTCTGAAGCGGTGGACGCAGTAGAAGTCGAGGCGACAGCGGCTTCGCGTCGGTTGCGGACCCATTCGCGCTGCTGCGTACGTCGCCGCTCCTTCCGCACCCAGTCTTCTTTCCCCGAAAGGGCACTCGGCCGACCCATCCTGAGTCCAAACCGAAACTGATAAGAGCGTAGGAAACAGCGCGCAAAACAGACGAGGACGAAGGAACACACGTGACGAGCGCTGCGCTCGTCACGTGTGTCCTTGTTCGTCCTCTTCTGTTTTTCGCGCTGACGCGCTGTTTCCTACGATGAATTCATTCCTACCAACGCGCCCAACCATCCATTCTTCTGTGATAGCTGGAAAGGCTGCCGCCATCTACGAGCGACGGCGGCAACCAGACTGGTGGTGTGCTTGCCGCCGTCGCTTATAGATGGCGGTAGCTGTCCAGAAGTTTGTGTAGGTTTGTGTCGACATGTTTTTTGGTACCGGACACGATACTGGGGAACCTAGCCCTTAACAGCTCCGCTGTAAAAATGCGTTAGCATTGGTTCTTTCCCGCACACTTTTCACCCCGTTCCATTCGTTTATCAGCGCTCTCCTGTCGTTCATTAATGCCTTTCCTCTTCCGTTTCCGCTACACTCTTCCGTCGCCTTGCCTCAGCGGCAGCAGCAAAACGACGTGTACGGTCTTCCTCTGTCTCGGCCTGACGTCGCCTACGCGTGACTTCGGCTTTCTTTCGTCGTCGCTCTTGAATACGGTCAGCCTGATCACTCGTGGAAAGAACCACATCCATCGCCGGAATGGCAACTGAGCTGGGCCGCATTCCAAAGTGGCGCGGCGCATGCTTGTCTCTGGCTCCGCGCCAGGTTTGAGACGGTCGTATTGGTACGAAGCGCTGACGTCAGCACGCGTCACCCTCTCCCTTTCTCCTCGCCGCCGTGGTAACACATTTGCAGCGTTTACATGAACGCGACTTAGTCGCATCGAATTCAGTTGTCGCATTCAATGCGGTCATGTAAACGGCATTATGCGCAAAAAAAGCGCATCGCATTCAAGTCGCTAGACAGAGGTGGATCGAGATGGCGAGTGCGCATTCATTCAGCCCATGTAAACGGAGGTCGCATCGCATTTTGGAACGGGGAGGATTATGGGAAGGCGCTCGCTGCGGGAGCAAGTGAACAGCTGAGAACATGGCGGCGGCCAACCTCGTCGGCGGCGCGGAGAGCGGTCCCGTATGGTCGGCCGCAATTTTTTCCCGAGAACAAACGCGAGCTTTTATTGCCATCATAAGTAAGCGGAATATAGCGGAGCTGCTCGGTGAGGGCGGCCCCCGTCCAAGCCTTGCGAAGTACGACTTGCGCGTCCGAAGGGGTCCCAAAGGCTTCGGCGCAAGCACGAACGACACCGAGAGCTCCGAGCACTGTAGAGCACTGCATGGTAGCGCAGAACGAGCAGCTCCTACCTCGGTGCCGTTCCTGGCTGCGCAGGAGTCTTTCGGACTCGGGGTCCGGTTGGTCCGGTCGCTGATTTTCGAGGTCTGGCGCGGCGAAGCGCGGAGGCGTCCTCAAAGCGTGCGCACACACGTCGCCTATGGTCCAGAGTGACCCGGCGGCCCGGCCTGGAGCCCTAAACCACCTAAACGCTTGGGTGTTGATGTTTATTCCGTCTCGTAACTTCTTCCACAGCACCGAAGACAGCGGGCACGATCTTTAAGTTCACTAACGCGTCGAAAGGCCTCCACGTGCGATGCACCGAAAAACGTGATGCGGCTGGTGCCGGAACTGCATAACTTCGAGCTTTGACACGGCGTGGCGCCACCTTCGTGTAGGGCTTGGTGCGCATTCATGTAAACGTTGCCGCGTCGGCTTCGTTCGAAGAACGAGTGGAGTCGATGCGCCGAAGTCGCTTTCATGTAAACGAGGCTATTGCATCTGTAAACACAATACCTCCTCACCACCCCACTCACCTTGTGACGTCATGCACGGCGCTGACTAACGAACGCACAGACGGACTGACTCCAGCGTGTTTTCGTGAAAACAAGCGTTCTAATGCTAACGCATTAAAAAAATCTTGATTCTTCGAAATGATCAAAATGTCCTCTTCGCTAAACTTGTGTTATCGGCGGTCCACCACTGAAGGTCTAAATCAGCCGCCGGTGAGTGCCACGGTCCTTTGACGGCTGCGGCAATGAGGGCCGTGGGGTGTGGAGGACAGCTATAGAATTAGCTTTACGGAAGACAGGTCGGAAAGCACCTCCCCTCGTCGCTTACGGCAGGAGGCCAAGATCTCTTAGCGTGACATTGCAATGGACAGCTACGTTCCTGGTTGTTAAATAAGGTAGCTTATGGTGCACGATTCGCTTGAGCGTGGACTAAACACACTGCAGTCGGTGACAGGTTAAGACTGCAGGACAGGCTCGTCCAACAGTCCTCCTTTTTGTTTTACTTTAGCATAGCCAACGGGAGAAAGGTGGCGAGTCCCTTCTATCCTCCTCTCTAGCGTTCGCTCTGCTAAAGTTAAAAGAGTGGAGGGCTTTGTGGGAGGAGCTTGCCTTGCACTCTTAACCTGTTACCGACTAGCTAAACATACGAATTACGTCACACTGGCCGTGAATAGATGGCTGAACGGTAGTGGTTATACCCTCTGTATCGGTCGGTAGCTTACGCCACCTAGACTAGAAACATTTACAACCGTTCTCCTTAAATTTCGATCTAAACTCCGCCTCTCGGTGAATTCTCTAACCCATCAAGTTTCTGCTTTGGCGGTAAAGGCTTTTCTAGACCTTTACCGCCAATCTTCCAAACTTTCTTGCGTGATTGTAATCAATAATTCATATTGATGCGTGACAACCGGGTTAACACATGTCGTCGGCTAGCTTCAGGGAACACGGAAGCTGCAACAACCAATATTCCTCCATTTTTCTCTCCTTTTAAAGTAACAAGCGGAAAGGAAAAACCGGAGCAACAACCAACAACGCCAGTCGCACTGACTCAAGAGTCAGGGTGACGTTCGAGAACCACGTCTCTCCCCAGCAACGCATACGAAGCTCAATTTAACAAACTAACAACGGCCACAAGCCTTTGGGGCGGATACACTAAAGTAACGTGACACGAACCGACGAATTAACATTGAGGTATCACCAGAAAGGGATGCACCTTGCGGCAGTAACCTTGGCAAAACCGGGCAAGTAACATTTTCGTTAGGTTAGAAATTCGGGTGAATTGAGGAAAATCGGGAGAATAAGGAAATTCGAGAGCACTAGGAATATTCGAGGGCGAGAATCGTGGGAATTCGGGAGAATTATGGAGACACTCGTTTCCTTTCCGCTTCACCACTCTCAATACCGGAGTGGTGCAAAGAAGAAAGAAGGTGAATATTTGTGCGTATACTGGCACATTTTTGGGGTGAACAATTAAATTAAAATATTGATTTTAACAGTGCTCTTAAAGGGGTAGGGAAACAAAATTACAGCGCTCCTTTTCTAGCTTGAATGTGTTGCATGTTACACCCTAACCTCAAAAACACCAGTCTTCCGTTGAAAGGCACTAGAAAACTAATTTTAAAGCTAAATAAACGATCTTTCAATGTGCACCTGGTGGATGCATGCGGAGCCTATTTGGGAGGTAATCTAGCAACACTGGGGAACTTGCTACGTAGCGTGACGTAGCAGATTCCTTCGGAGCAGCGCCGCTCTTTGGCATTTCAACATGTTCCTTCTTATCTTTCCTCCTCAACTCACAAATCACGCATTGAACCAAACAGTCCAAGAAGACGGAAAGAGTGGACTCCCCTCTTTCTCGGACCCTCGTTTGTGCACCCGGATACAGCCATTCTCCCCCTAGAAGATTAGCCAGTCGCTCAAAACTCGGACAAAAGTTGCTTTCCCCACCCCATTCAGCCCTAAGCTGACAGTGCTGTGGAAGCTACGTGCTCCTTGGGCCAGCCACACGCTCGTCACCCCACGGGTACTTCGAACGGCTCGGTTGTAACGCGTTGACGCTATTGGCACGGCCACAACGCTGACAACGCGACCAAGGGCAAAGCTCATAACCCCGCCAGCCTTGCTACGTCACGAATGCGGGGAATCTTTTCTTTCTGTTTTTGTTTGCGCCCGATATCCCATGACGCATCGCGCTCTCCGTTCGCTTCTCTTCGAGCGCTTGCTCGAGTGCACCGTTTGGAACGAAAAATATAGCCAATCGTTCAAAATACAAACGTGCGATTATCATTTACGGTTATTATCCGTCATGCTTGACTCATTTCCGAACAAAATTTGAATATTTCAATTTTTGTTTCCGTACCCCTTTAAAGCCGGTATTTTAAGTGAACCATGCGTCCTCCAAGTAAGTCATACAAAGTTTTTTTTTTTTTTTTCAATAACTGAATTTTTAGATTTAGAAGTATATGAAGTAAAAAGAAGTAAGAAAAATATTTTTTTTTAAATCCAACATTTAATTTTTTTTTTAAATAAATGCGTTTAAAAGCAACTGCATGTTCTAATGGAATGGTGGCTTTCCCTCGCAATGCAACCAGTTGTGAAGGAGTGTGGCAACAAAGGATGCTGTACTGAAAACTGCCGTTGCATATTGCCAACATATTTGGTGTTGTAGTTTCCTTTAATATTTTATTTGTGCTTCCATGTTACACTGAATACAATGATCTGGCCATGATCTCAAATGCGTGGTTGAAATCGAAAACCTGTGCCGTCGACCAACGTCAAAAGAATGTAGGCTTTCCCGCACTAAGAATATACTTGTGGCAAAGTATGATTGCGGGGGATGTTGTAGGAAACACATCTGCAGTTGAATGGCGAGTTGAACCGCGTCTAATACCGAATTTGACTTGTAACTTAGACTAACTCATGTATTTTGCATCGTTTCGAAGTTCGAAATGCATAAGTCTCAAAACTAAATTGAACTTGAAAAGAATACATAATTATATTGAGAAGTCGGGAACGATTGAGAAATCAGCTTCGATGGAAGGCGTATAGTTGTGTCAAGGTATGGAACGAAACGCTGCAGAAACATCTTCAGTTTAATGTTGAAATTAATTGAGTCCGACTATTCCACAGCAATTAGACATTAGCCTTAACCCCGATGAGAAAAGAGACACGAGTCTGGACAAGGCCAGCCAAGGCGGCACAACTTTGCTCGTGCTTCACGCATCGCCCGGCAAGAGCGCTGTTGGCTTGAAGCCGTCGCGCCGGCGCGGGAGCGCGCCGCGCGGTCTTGTAGACGCGTGCACGAGTAAAAACAGCCCCCCCCCCCTTGTTTCTCATTGGTCCCCTACATGCTGCGCCTTCTCATGGCGTTTTTACGAAATGCCAGCGAACCTCCGCGACACCTGCTCCGTGGCGAGGCGGTGCCCGTCCAGACTCTCTCTCTTCTTCCACCGTGGCCCCAACCCGAAAGTTCGCCGAGGCATTCGCTGCTTTTACATGAATGCGACCGTAGCGCATCAACTTAGTCCCCATGTTGCTTTCTTTCCTGCCCAAGTATAGTCGTCCCACCTCACTTCGATGCGCTAGGGTTGCATTCATGCGCATCTCCCCTATGAAAAAGAAGAATGGGGAGATTGGGCGCGCATGGTTGGTCCCTTCTCGATTCGATGCGAAAATATCGTATTTATGTAAACAAGTATATTTTGTAATTGAGCCCAGGCAGACGTCTTACGCAGTGACCGTGTTCAATTCACGCGCCGCATTCAACTGTCGTCACCGAAGAGTGATCTCCAGAACTACGTCAACATCGTGGCCGCCTTCACTATGTCAGCAAACTGCGAAAGAGATACAGAAGAGAGTAGTCCGATTCTTTCAAATTAAGCTGAAACAAGGAAGCTTCTGGTTCAGTGGCTTTGCGCGCGAATACACTCTGGTCACACTTGAACCAGCATGCTAGTACGTAGCGCGTAAACTTCAGACGCAATATCGTTTCATGGCCTCTCTAAAACTACGTCAGTTTCAAATTTGTCATTGGGTTAACATTTTTGCTTAATACCGAAAAGCCAACCGCTGCAGTAAACGGAGAAAGACAATACCTATAGCTAATGGCGGATCCCATATAACATTATGACCAAGATGCGCGATCACGTATTGTGACGCGGCTCACTTTTCTGCAGCACGTTACTTTCGCGGCGTTCTTTTTAACCTTACTGTCCTAGGGTACGAAACAAGGAAAGTGTTATGGAATTGTTTATTGTTGCCGAAACTCACATTTTTGTTACCTGGAGCAACATCTGGCTTTCAAAAGTCTCATCGGACATCTTGCCTCGTTTCTATGTGAAGATGTCCGCTGCACTAAACACCTTTCCAATCCACCTTTTTTCCAAATAGGTGCTGCCACCTGGACGCTCGACTGATTGCTAGAAAACAACGCGTTCGCAAGATGCCTACCCGCTCGACACCCAAAACGTCAGCTAGATCCTCTTGACCCATTGAGACGCTGCGTCCTAACTACGGCTCCACCGAACTTCGCTTTTCTCCCGAGTGTAGATTATCTTGGTCTCTGATGTTGATACAAAGACGTCATCTTCTATCTCTCTCTCGGCCAGAAGGAAGCAAAGAAAGAATAAAGAAACAAATAGAGAAGGCGCGCACAGATCCGCTACACCAGCTCGCGTTCACTTTGAATTTGTTTTTGGTATTTGTATCTTGTTGGAAGGAAACATTTTGAACTCGGGAGTTTGCCTAATATTGTTTGCACGGAAAGTTCGGTTCATAGTATCAGTGTGCTTCCCTCTTCGTTGTGGGCCAGCAAGCTAACAAAATACAATTTGCAAAAAAGAAAAGATTTGAGTTGAAGTTTTAGGTGACGTGAAGAAAGGTTTTTGGCATCTAAAGAATGCCAGGCCTTGCGTTTTGTAAATGCAGGGGACAGTGTGATTCCAGTAGAGCTTACCCTTATAGAAAAAAGAAATATATGTATACATATTTCTTTTACAATTTTTTTTCTTAATATTTTTTAAGTTCCCGCATTTTTTTCTCCGCGAATAAAGAGAAAAATATAACGGATTACAATCATTCCCTTACGTAAAAAGCGTAAGGAAATGACAATTACTTTCTGAAATATGTAATTATTCCCTTACAAAATTACTGATAACTGTAAGGAATTACAAGTAATTTCGTTACTTTGACGCAATACGTGCAAGTCTGGTAGAGAGGGACCATCTGAAACGGGTCGCCCTTTTCGGAGGTGCATTGGGCGACGGAGGCGGAGCCACCGTGATGAGATCGTAACTCGGATAAATAAATTTAGAGTAAAGGCCCTTGGTATGGGGCGGCACTTTGCACCACCCAGCCTAATTTGTCGTTTTGTTTTTGCTGGTTTTGGTGCTTTTTGCAGAAAGTTTATTTTTCAAATAAATATCTTTAAATCCAATACCAGCATCGGTCAAATTCAAAAGAAAGGTAGATTGCATAATACCTCTGGGGCATTACTTCTCCTGATGGTCCCATACGCTACATGGCAGAGCTTGAAGGTTTCGTTTCGTATGAGCGGCTTTTAGCGTATCGAAAGCAATAAGCGCTCACGGAAGCAAGGCACCACTTATAAGGGATTCTCATGCTACTAAGAAGGAGATCCGGCGCAGGTACAGCAAGGGTCTGAAAAGGCAAGGTGCTGAATGGACTGGCTTTTTGGAATCGAAGGGCGCCCTTGAAGCTCTCATCTGCGATGTATTGGTGATCAACATTTCCTGCCAGAGTGGGTCGTCGCACTACAAATAAGAAGAACAGCAAAATCAAATGGCGTCCTTCGAAATGCTCTAATTAACTAAAGACAATAAAATTACAATATTTGTTTTTGCCAATACTTCCGCGGGTATTTTCTCTCGATGCTTTCTCTGTGCATTGTAGGCGGTCAAGAAGACGTCAAGCTGTGACCATTTTTATTTCGAAAAATAAATTCTTATTCTACCAGACGCTACCATTGTCTCATTAAAAAAAAAAGGGGGGGGGGGTTTGAGGTACACCACTGCACTTCTAATGAGTTGTGAATGCGAAAACACGCACGGCGCTTTTCACTCCCTTCTTTAATCTGCGGCGTACAACGGGCTGACCTTGGGCGTGGAAGCCGCTGCCTCGCGGACAGGCAGCGCCATCGGGTGAGCGGTCGTTCAAACTGACGCGCAGCGGCCAATGGGAGCCTCGTCGACGCGCGCCAGCCACTGGGACTGAAGCCGAAATGTCATCAGCTTTACTTCGTTCCTATGGGATCAGGGAAACTAGGTGCCGTGTCTAGGCTTTTCGCGTGGTTTCATAGCTGGGAGCTGGCTACACTTGGAGAAAGGATTGAAAGTGCCGTTTTCGCGCTTCAAACTGATGACGTCGACTCGCTCCATGAGACAGTTAATGCTTTCGCATTAAAAGGTAAAGCTCTCCGAACGTAATAAAATACAATTCTTAAAGCACACAGTCGCACCACCAAAACTAGCTGTCGGCGTGCATATTCCCTTTTTTATATGTTCATTATACAGACGTCGTCGTCGTCGCTTGCACAGAGGCCAGCGACTGTCGCGCCCGTTTCGGCCATTTGGCAGAGGGTAAAACGAGAGAGTCACAGAGATGTTCCTTGGCGTCAGTTGCTTCTCCGAACACGACGGTTCAAAGCGGTGAAGCTTGAGGCGAGTCCTCCGCCCCAGCGGAGGACTGGGGATTCATTTCGACCACCTGGAAAGTTTCTGACGAGCAAGCGAAAGCTCAGTCCAAACGACTCCTTCCCCGCAATAAGCCTTTGTCTAATTGCGTGCACCGCGGCCGGGATTCAAACCCACCAAATGGGGATTTGTATATGGCAATTTTCCTCAGAGCCACTGAGGCGGCCGGTACCGATCTCACCAGCCAGTTTGACGCCATCGCTGCCGCAATGCGTCGAGGGAACTTTCGTTTTTCTGCACGTGCGACAACCTCGCTGTGCGCGTGTAGATCATGAGACGGCGCGAGCCCTTTCGTGCAGTGCCGCATGACGCCTGTGAACTAAAGCTATGGCGGCGTCACGCATGCGCCGAACGCTTGGTGAGATCGGTCTGTTGGCTCGATTCTCATTCAGCGACTCCATCGGGCATCACAAACGCGCATAGAACATCGGGGCACTTGACCATTTCCGGACGCGTGGATTGGACAAAATCACTCCACCCAATGCCAACTCAGCGCTTGTCAGCAATTAATACGCTGTATTTAGTCAGCGCGCACGACGCCACAACGAAGTATACAGACCTGGAATTCTTCAAGAGGTGCTGACTACGCAGAGAAGTAGCAGTGGATACGGCTTAACCTTTCGAGACAAGCGACTGCTAAATTAGAAGTGCCGTGGTCACTTTTGCAGCGCCACCTTTCGCACGTCGTTACAGCAAGCTGGTTAAGGCATAGTAAGCGATATCCAACAGTCAGTTTGGCAAGGTATGCATATGTAAATTCCGACACTCTTTGAAATCAAGGTATTGCACTGGGCCAAAGAAACACAAACAATGACTACAAAAAGCTTTAATGATCCAACGCATTTAAATTAAAACAGTGGTTTGAAATATAAGATCCTCATGAACGCCAAGTTTAATAAATACATATTTTGTACGCTTTGAATATACCAGGCATCCGTTGTTCGAAATAAAGAGCGCCGAAGAAATTTTTGTGTTTAACTAGCTGGACAATTTATGAACAAGAAAGTGCGAAAATGCTGTTCAAAAACAGAACATGGGCATCCGATTTTTTAAACGGAAGTCTGAAAACAACTGCACTTCGAAGTGAGCCAAGCAGGAACACTGTACACAGTCAAGTTTCGAATTGGAAGCTTTTTGTCCAGTGTCCGCGGAACAAAATTGTTGTAATAAAGTTCTAGCTGAAGTCCTTGTCACACATTTAAATACATCACAACATACATGACATCCCAAAGATCTAATGAACTGGGACAATGAGTGCACCATCAAGAAAGCTGCTCAACTGAAGAAAAGAAAAATATTTCTTGAGCTTATAACATAGCAAACACAACCTTCATTCAATGGTAAACAGACGTCATGGTACGGAAAAGACTACACTATGGTGCCTAGAGCGGTGTGTTTCGCGTCCTGCCCATATATCAAGAGTGGTTGCGAAGTGGCAACCAATGACGTCACAAAAACCTGAGCGTCATGCTGTCGGATGTCGGATGTCGCGATTCTGGTTGGTCGAAGAAATTCTGGCGAAAAACACCAGCGAACGCGAGTGTCGCTGTCGTCGCAGTGTCCCAACTTCTGACTGCCGAAGCGTCCGAGGACTGTCACCCTGGAGGGTGACCTGCAGCAGGACAGGCGTCTGCCACATGCACCACCGCTGCTGGGACGCCGCCAGGATTGCGATTGTCGACAGCATGGCGCATCTATGACGTCACCAGGCGGAAGTCGAGGGACCACTTTCTTGGGACCCGGTAAACACACCAGTCGGAGACGCGATCCAGGCATCATCACTACACATCTGTCACGTCGAAGGAATGTAGAGACTCACTGACTCTACTCTCTAAAGTTTACTTTTGGATCCACGAAACAGCACTGGGCCTCAGAAGCGTACTACAAGGAGACACAATCACAAGACCTACAGGCACATCGCTGATGAGGTACTGTTGCGTGAAAATTAAGCTAGCATTTGCACGCGTTGCCGGCCTTTCACGGTAAACGTGTCAATAGTCTTCGGGAATATTTGTATCTGTCTCCAGAGCAGCACCGCTTTGTTGTCAGCAGATTATTTTTTTGCTTTTTATTGTTGCTGTACAAGTGTTACAGTGCATAAAAAAAAAACTATTTGTGACATGTTTTTGTTTTTCATATCTACGAAAGTGTATTTTCCCGAACTTCAAAAGGTTTTGTAAGCATACTAGAGATCTTGTCTTCATGCGGAAACAAAAATGTGACGTATTGGCTCCAGACTTTGGAAACAATCATGATAAAAAAAAAAAATTCAGCCTCAGTCTCAGTCCTTTATATTATTTTTGTGTCGAAAATTTAAAAACGAACGGCTTAGCCAATTTTAGAATAATTTGCACTAAGCCCGCTTTTTAGGTATGAATCTTGTATTCATTCTGCTCTTCATTTTGTACGTCGATTTCAATAAAACCCTTCTTTGTGTGTATTTTGTGTGGTCCAAGATTCAGAGAAGTGTTATGTTTACGCCAGCATCAAAACTCGACATCTGCACACGGGTGGCATGTGAGCTTGTCGTAAGCTGCTCTGTGAAATCCTTCTATACGGTATACGTTGTCTGGTGTTTTGCTGCCTTGCAAGTCTAACCAGATCCCCCCAACTTTACGTATTGCCACTGGTCAGCGGTCCCCAACACCTCAAGTTGACGCCGCCGTGATCTAGGCTACGACATGATTGCTCTGTGATGATGTCATTGAAGCCGGTACAAAGGCGCAACGTTCTTCACTCTGCCACTCGTTCTTTGACTAGATTCTGCAGACGCTGTGACAACAGCAGTTCGGGTTCGTCTCCCTCTCTCTCGAAGGAAGGAACCGACAATGGCGCCTCTCAAGGTTCGTTGTCGTCCCTGTTCTTCTGCTGCACCTTGCGCGGGTCCTCGGGAGTCCAGATTTTGGCGACCATGACGTTGCCGGTGGGCCCCTGCTTCTCCGACGACCAGGACAGGGAGTGTCCGGCCAGAGGTAGGTACGAGCCGCTCAGGACACCTGTGCGAACCAAGCGTACACACGCGGTTTTTTGGGGGATTAGATATGTCACAACCACGAGTGAGACAATGTCGCAGCGATCTCAAACCCACTTATTGTTTATACAGGGTGTCAGAAATCCCTAAGCCGGATCTGAAATCGGTCAGCCAAATTGGAGCCTGCACGTACCAATCTCAAATGGTCACCAAAGATGCGTTTTAGTTGTGAATTATACATTGTGAAATTTCAAGGCGTGACTTCTTTCCTGTAATAAACGAGCCCAACAAACCCTTCGGGGTCAACGGCGGGCGTGTTTTTGAACGACCGAGTTATTGACGGTTCTACGTGTGGCGTGAACTCCCGACAGGTGGAGCGAGCAGACGACCAGTTCGTCAGTTGTAAACTGAATTTTACCTTGTGAAATTTTTTGTTTTTTATAAACCAACTCAACTCACTGACGCACGCCACTGAGGTGGCGCTGCTGTCGGTACTGCGCATGCGCAGTGCCCACACCCGGTGTGGGCGAAAGCGGGCTTGTTTGTAAACACTGTGTTGGTGTATAGACCTTTCCAGCGGCAGTCTCGAACGAAGCGAGCGGGCAAAAATTGCTGAGTCACTGAGCTGTGGACGCAAGCGCAGCGTCCGATATACCGCACAGCAGATCAACAGCGCATGCTTGGAAGGCGTTCCACAGCCCAGCAGACAAAGATGGCAGCGCGCAGGAGGTGATTTCTGCAAAGGTCTATAGCATAGCCACAAAGACGACGAGCGCCGTGACGATGTACTTTTGGCGCCGTCCGATTGGCTCTCTCGGATCGTATGCCGTCAGGGTCTGTGCTCGAACTTACCGTAAAAAGATACATAGACCTTTGGGACCATTGCATCGCTTAGCAGCCGGGCGAAAAATGCTGAGTCACTGAGCTGTGGACGCTGATCTACAGCAGAGCAACAGCGCATGCTCAGAAAGCGTTCCACAGCCTAGCAGACAAAGATGGGAGCGCGCAGAAGGCAATTTTTTGTAAAGGTTAATAGCAGCGAACTCTGTTTCGCTAAGGATGAAACAAGAAACAAATATTTCACAAAGCAGTAATAAGCATAAAAACAGGGTGAAAAAAAACAGTAAAAAGAAACAGAGTTATTTAATTTAAATCAAATTATGACGATAATGCAGTTAATTCGAAGGTGCAAGCGAGCTGCACAATAATAGCGAAAATAATCCCTGGAGAAGGCAATTATTATCGCCTACCTATGGGATATTACATAACTGACAAACAGACTGGAAGGCAGAAACTTGAGGGAGAGACCGCCTCGGATGCAGCGCTCAAGGCGGTGTCGCGGCTGGCCACGAGAGCAGAGGGGGGGGTCGCGGCGGGCCATTGCTTCGTGTGCCGCTGACCCTAAGGACGCCACTGGTTTACCTTATTAACCTTTCTTGCCGGATGATCCTCTGATTTAAATTAAGGGCTGCGGTTGCACGCCTGCCATCTTGAAGAAGCTTAAAATTTGAAACCTCGATGGCGACAACGATCCGTGTGGCCGAGAAGCTGTGGTATGGCTCGTGGCACCGGTGATACGGCTACACTCAGGGGCGGATCCAGAACTCCATTTTTGGGGGGGCGGAAAATTTTTAAGGATACTATTCTCCCATTCTTTTTTGTGCAAGGGGGGTCCACCCATGTGAAATTGCCCTCCGAGAAGGGGGGAGGGAGGGGGAGTCGACTTTGTTTGGGGGGGGGGGGGGGGCGGCCGCCCCCGTTGCCCCTCCCCCCCCCCCCCCCCCCTTGGATCCGCCACTGGCTACACTTCGTTTCAGCTTAGGTCCGAGCGCGGCCGATGTTATGAACCGAAGGGCCAGTCAAACAGCGAAAGAGGCACAACGTCATGGCGTGCTCTCTGCAGCTGAAAGCACTAGCCGGTGTTCGCCGTCTCTCTGTGCGTGCTTCTCCGCCAGCTAGTCCTATCAAGCGCAGAGAGCACGCCATGACGTTGCGCTTTTTGCGCTGTTTGATTGGCCCTTCGTCTCATAACATCGGCCACGCTCGGACGTAAGGTGAAACGAAGTATAGGCAACCTGCAATGCTGTTTGGTTTCGCGCCATCTAGCGACTGAAGCAAGAAATATTGGGTACCCCTGGGAGTGGCGGCTGCATTGTTCAAACGTGAGCTTTTACTCTGGTGGCGCCGTTTACCCTAGTGTCTGAAGCAAGAAATACTGGGTATCCCAGGAAGCTGTGATCGCGTAACATGCCAGTACAGCGGAAGCTACGGCCCTGGCGGGCCAATGGGAACGTGACTGCGTATCACCGGAGCGCGCCCCTACTCCGAAGAAGTATCAGGCTTTTCGCTGCGTCATGCTCCAATATGTGTGCGTTGCGCTCGTGTACGTCGCGCATTTCGAAGCCTTCGGCACGCAATGTGGGGCTTATCGTTCACCCTTTGCCAAGTTACACCGAGACAGGGTATAACCGTGGGCTCTCACTCTGCTGGCGCCGCCTGGCTGTTGCCGGCTGGCTATAGTCCCCTGTGCACGTTTTCAATCCCCACCCCTGCCCGTTTCGATCTGGATGAGCATCGTACCGGCGTGCGGTCGTGTATCACTACTGCGTTCTGCCGTTAAAGACCCCAGCCTAGCGGTTGTACTGCACTAGCTAAATTGCTCATATACAGCTGGGAGACAAGTCGCGCGTTGAGGCAGACTAAGTTCAGGCTGTATAAACATACACACACCCCACTTTTAATGCGAAAGCATTAACTGTCAGATGGATCGGAGCCGGCGGCGTCTGTAACCGCGAAAAAACGGCAGAGAAATTTCCATTCTCCCATTGGCCTCTCTCTCCTCCTTCTCGGGTCACGTGTCAGGCGTGGCAGGAAACCCGGAGGGGAGGGGGGGGGGGGGGGTGGCAGCGGGAAATTCCCGTTGCTCCTCACATGTTCCACGCTCTTGCTTTCAGCCATGGCGCACCGCAGAGCGGGGCGTGCTGCCCGCTGTCCTCCACGCTGAGAGAGGGGCGCGCTATTTGTACGAATGCACAGCGCGTAGGAATGCTTTCGCATTCTTACACGTAAGCAATCTTAAGTGTCCTCTTGTATTTTGTGTTCCAGAGGACCCATAGTTTAGCGTCCTTTTTCTCCCCTGTGCACGTTGCACGTTCACCGCGTGCTCTCGCCCGCGTCGCACGGTGCCAGTGCTGCCCAGTTTGCTCGGCTGCTAAGCAAAACAAGCTAGCCCAGCCAGCTCATCCATCGAAGGATGCCAAGCTGGCTGCTTTTATTCTCTAATGTGGCCTTCTAATCCGCGGTGCAGTAATTTCTACATAAATTTGTGCATGATATTGCCACGGGCGTCGCCGAGCGAGAGCGTGCATGGCCGAATGGTTACAGGGCTCGACTGTCGCGTGGAAGATCTGGGTCCGATTCCAGGTAGTGGAATGTTCTTTTATTTATTCTTTCTATTTGTCGTTCTCGCAAGTTCGAGAAATTTCTCGTCTAATCGAGTTACGAATGTTCTACGCGCCGAACGTTCTAGGCCGAATGTCCCAGAAACCGACGCCGGTACAAAAGGTGCTCCGCGTGGCGAACCGGAGTCAGTCTCGCCCCAGCGTTCGATCCTGCTGTTACGTCGACTTCGACGCCCGCGAGGCTCTGTTGTTATCTTCTGTTTCCTTTTTGTTTTGGGCACAAGTTCCCCCCATTAAGCGTTTAGTTTCTTCATTTATTCTTCACCTCATCATTTATCATTCGTGACAATATCACGAAGTGAGAAAACAATCTTGCGGCTCAACTTAATATGGTTTTGTGAATTAAAAAAAATAACATTGCTCGGCATAAACGTTTAGCAGGCTTTCTCTTTTAAGAGACGGGTTGAGAACGACGTCTGCTAGAAAAGTAGCGACGCTTGGCGATTGATTTATCTGATTAATACGATAACAACTGAAAAGCGACAGGATTTTCACAGAATACTGCTTGAATGAAGAAAAAACTAGGACAGCTAACTGGGGATGATTGAACATATTTTAAGGCAAAACCCTGAGACTGGAGACAAAAACGACTAAGGTAGTTTGAGGAAATCGTTTCGGTATTTCCGATAACTTTACTCTCTACTTCGCCACGTCTTGGCGGATGTTGTCATCTCAGTTCAAGCACAGTTTTTGGGGTCGATAATTTATTGTTACGAAGATATATAATTTTTGGGTTCATTCTTGAAATGGAAGAGAACGAAAACGGCAAGCTTGGCGGATTTTTTTGTTTCCATGTTATCTACCATTAAAGCGGCCGAGCCCAGAACTGGTGTTTCTCCCACCTGTCGAGGATCGCAAGTTTGACCGCTCCATATTTTGTCACTTCTTAAACAAATGCACTAGGACTATTCTCTGACACTTCCGAAATAGATTTCATTATGGTAAAAAAAAATAAGATCGTGTATTTTAAAATAATAGAACAACATGCCTAACAAACTCCCGTTGGTGATTTTCTGCAAAGGTTTGCAAGTTCGTGAGGACTATTGAGGGTGTTTTAATTACCTCGATATCACCAGCTATACTTATTTAATATAATTTTGATAATATTTGTACAAATTAAAATATATACATTTGCGTTATTTACCAAGGATTATCGTGATCTATCATGAAATGTAAATAAAATATAGTATTTTCTTTATGTAACCATAAATAAAGCTTGAATATTGCGAAATGTGCGTTGGAAAACTGCAAGTTTAATTGCAAATTAAAATAACTTTTACTTCGCATTGCGCACAACTTCAGGCATTTTTAGGCATAGGTGTTAAGTATTATTTTGAGGTAATTAACCATATTAAGGCCACAATATTTTCCAGATTATCACATATGCGAGAACGCTGTCACAACGCACTACTTATAATTAAGCTTCAAGTTTCAATTGCAGTCATACAAACAAAATACTAGATTTTCTATTTATATTTTCTGATAAAACAGAATCGTACGTTGTTGCTAGTAAAACATGAAGCAAACAAAAATTATGTTTTTAAGAAAATAGGTTTAAAATTTGCTAAGTTTTCGAAACATCTGCTCGTCCAAATATACTGCTTGCAGCTCCCCCCCCCCCCCCCCCCCTCCAAATATTTACTTATTTTTATCGCAAAAATAATCTACGTATCGCCTAACGGTTCTTCTTAGCCCAAATGTAGCGCTAGAGGTCCGAACCAGATGCCAAAGTTTCAGCACTAACCCTTATCTTATTCAAAAGTTAAAAGTGATTTTCTGAAACTTTCATTGAACAAATGGGGCCCATTTTCACCCTTTTTCGATAAAGCATAACATGTATTAGAGAGCTCTGTCGGCCGGCAATTTTTCCATCAAAAATGTAAGAAAATCTCGTATAACTTTGGAATAAAGTAACGGTTAGTGCTGAAACTTTGGCATCTCGTTCGGACAGCTAGCACTACACTTGAGAGAAAATGAGTATTCGGCAATGCTTAATTAAAAAAAGTGAAAGCCGTTTACAACTCCCTGTAACGCCGAATTGGAGCGCAGCTCTTGAGGAGGAGGAGGGAACAGTACTCAGGGGAGGGTATACCCCTCCTCCTCCTCTTCCTCCTCCTCCCCTCATTCTTCAATCTCCTCTGGGAGGGGGGGTTCACGTGATCTCTGGGGGGGGGGGAGTCACGTGACCTCCCCCCCCCCGAGACGCCGTCGGCGTCGGCGTCGGCGTAACCGCGCGGTGCATTATGGGAAATGTCCCATAATGCACCGCGCGAGCCCCCCCCCCCCCCCCCGGGGTCACGTGACCTGAGGGCGCGGTGCATTATGAGACATTTCCCATAATGCACTTCGCGGTTACGCCGACGCCGACGCCGACGGCGATGCCGACGGCGACGCCGACGCCGCTCAAGCCGGAAACGGGCGCCTAAAAGCTGCGCTCTAAAAAAAAAAAAAAAAAAAAACCTCCCGATTTTTTGGGGGACAACCTGTATATAACAGATTTTAGTTTGCACATATAATATTAAATTTATAGGCACTAAAAGAGCTAGGTTTGAGCTTTTTGGTGATATCAAGTTCCTTAAAATACCTTAGTACGCCCCATGTAAGAATTTGCCAAACTTAGTCAAAATTCATCAAAGAGAGAAAATTCTACTTTCTTTTTTGAAATTTATTAAAATATTTGCTATTTAAATTTATTTTAATGCTGATTATTTTTAATGCCCAGTCAGCTTTTACAAGCCCCAGCTGGCTTTGACCTCGATAATCAACTTGGAGATCGGTGCACTTTTGAATTAATTTATTATTATTATTATTTCTTACATGTTAACCAGCAGCGCCAAGAGGCATTATTGCAGGGGGAAAGGGGAGTAGAGGAGACTGTGAGGGTACATTTGTACAAGAAATGCACTCGTTCAATATCACTATGGAAGATAGCAAGTTCGCACATAAAATTGTGCTACAAAAATCATACCATTTCTACATATGGGGTCCACATTGGTATCAAAATAAAGCCACCAAGAAAAGTGTGAATTTCGGTAGAGGCAAAAGTATCAAGGCATGCCTTTCACTTCGTTGCACAATTGTAAAAATAAAAAAAGAACTTGTATTTCATGCCAATCTTATCTATCATGCACGTTTACTGGTATCTTGTGAAAAAAAAACAGCTAACGCAGACCCAAAAACAGTATTGCAAACTAAGAACTCTAAAAAAGGCACATTCACAGAAAAAAAAAAAAATTACTTTACTTCTGCCCAACTATCACGTAATAGTTTATGTAAAAAAAGCTCTACATGCAATCAGAATAATGTCGTCAGGCGATTCGTTCTATTGTTTAATAGTATTGGGAAAAATTGAATACATTGGCCCTAGATGTAAACTCTCCAATCTTATTAGAACGATTTAGTCAGCGTGATACAAATTGGGGTGGTTCGACGATTTTAGGTTTATTCAGTATACTTTGATCATGTTATATCATATGTAATTGTTTTAGGCGAGGACGGGGTCTCCCAGAGTTTAATGGTTCCCTGTCTAATTGACGTCTAAGGGCACTAACGGTTTGCATATAATTGTAATTTCTTGTAACGAACCTAGCTGGTTTGCTCTGTATTTGCTCAATTTCTGTTCTAAGTAACACCCAAAGCACGCAGGCGTATTCTAGAATAGGCCTCACATTAAAAAACAAAAAGCATTAGAGGTATTACTAAGCGTCATAAAATATATCTTGAAACTGTCCCAGAAGACTTCTAGTGCAGCAGTGTGAGAAGTGAAAGCAAAGCAATGGGTCAAATATGTGATCTCCGACAGGAAGAAACGTCAATTTTAGCCTTGGTCGCTTCAATAAACAATAACTTCCAAACAAAACAAACGAATAAACTCCGCCAAGTTTGCTGTTTAGGCTGTCGTTCTTTTAAAATATTACCCTAAGACATGCTTTTTTTTTTTTTTTCTTATTCAAAAAATTTAACCCCGTACTCGTGCCTGCGTTGAGATAAAAAATATTAATGATCTACTAAAATTGACTTATGACGGCTAGAAATCTCATAAATATTACTCTCTGAAAGTCTTATGCGGGATACCAGGGCACTTGGGGCAAGCAAGTTATTACCGATGCGTAGAGAAGCCTAGCTCGAAATTTCGCACTTTTCCAACTGCCCCTTCTCCACGCACTCTAAGCCTAATGGCTCGTTTAAGACTTCTTATTTTTGTTCAATCTTTTTGTAAATGAAAACTTGCAGACACCCTGGGAAAGTACTGTGCTCCCTTAATTTAACACCGACACGAGATGGTTCGTTTTTGGCCCATTTTGTGCTATTCCTGGGCCTACTGGTTGAATTGTGTGGTGCAGCCTTGACTCCCCGATCACAACTCAGCCTGTCGAGTTATCTACCTAACGTCCCCGAATTAAATCCCACTTTTTTTCCGAACAATGTCGGCATATAAATACGGTAGGTTTGGAGGAATGTCACGCTAAATCTTCGCAAGATGGAAGTTAGTTTTATGCAGCATTGCATGCGAGAACCCGCTTTCTCACGCCGCCATGTATCTGTCATGGTGAAGCTTCTAATGGTGTTTTCACACGACGGAGATTTCTTCCACAGAAAGAAGCCAACGTCATTAAAGGGGCCATGAAACGAATTTCGGGTTGGGATGAATGATTTTAAATCGGGACTTTACTAATCGCATATCGTTTAGTTGGCCAAAAGAAAGAGGCTGGAAAGTCAAAAGCCAGCTTTTCGGTACGAACATTTGAAAATATAGCGGACTATTTTGTACCTTCTTGCCTTCGAAAGCTCTCCGCCTTTTCACTATGATACATCCGCGGTTCCAAAAGCGCGTCACCGGCGCCAAACTGACGTCAACAGAGCCCAGCTCACGCATTGGACACGAGAACTGCGTCACTCGGACGTATGCGCTCGTCAACAATCAATCCGTCGACGAATATTTGGATTTGCGTTCGTGGTCAATGAGTGCCCTGACGGAACTTATCGTCACTGGCGAATGACAAGTTCTATGGTGTGCATAAAAAGCACGGTGGAACCTAGGAGTCATCGCACCGGTGCCGAAAGAATGTCACGACCACGTGATTTCACAATTCGCATTTGAGTTGAGGATTAAAGCTAAGGAGGAAGAAGTAGGAAAATCGTTTCATGACCCCTTTAAGCCTCGAGGTCACGTGCTCCACACCACGGATGCTTACTCATCCCCGTATTCGGTGGAGAGGCGACAATTGCCCCATCGGTCCGGCAAGAAAATAAGATGCCGTCGAACGACAAGTTCGATGGCGTGTGCAAACAGCATGTGGGAAACTTGAAGTCATTGCGTTCTTACACCAACAGCGTCAAAGTTGACAGTGTCATGTTGCTCTTGTGGTGTACTCACACGACGTACATTTTCTCCAGGTATAGGAATATACGTCACCGTGCTTTAAGGTCACGTGGTTTATGTCACCGACTCTTGCTAATCCCCTTTCTTTGCAGGAAGCCTAGGACAAATTTTTTTCTTTCCTACAGATTGTCCCATCGCTGCGGCGGGAAAGGAAGAAGGCGTCGAACGATGAGTTCGATTAGGTTGTTGATGTTCGTGAAAAGCATAACGGATGCTTGAAGTCGCTGCATTCGTAAACCAACAACGTCCAAGTTGACAGTCCGACGGCGTTCCTATTCACGCCAATGAAGGAAACATTAATCCCAATATCTGACTGTCAACCATTGCGCTGTTGGAGCAAGAAGGCGACAACTTCAAACTCTTACCATGTTTTTTTGTCGCCGGAACGATGGGACAATCCCCAGATCTCGGCGGAGTGGCGTAGTACGGGGATCAGCAAGCATTGATGACGTGGCGCACGTGACCTCGAAACGCGATAACGTCTGCTCCTTTCTGCGCAGAAAACATTTTTTGTGCGAATACACTGTAATTTTTTGTTAAATGTCTAGGCAGTGCAAAGTTAAACTACCCCAAGAGGCGCCTGGTGTCTCTGACGTGGGCGAGAAATTTAGCACGCCGGTACGATGCTCATCTCAATCGAAACGGCAGTCGACGTTGTTCGAGACGATGATTCCTGGGTTCTGCGGCGCTCCGCGTTATTCTCCTGGCGTGTCTAGGTTTGAAGCCAAGTGTGCTAATGAACAAGCGCTTGCCTCGTTCAGCAGTTGGAAGAAGCATGGCGCGGGAAGCTTGGAGTCGTCGCATTATTAAACCAACACTGTGAAAGTTGATCGTCTGACATCAGTCTTATTTCAATAAATGAAATAAAAATTAATCCAAAGAAAGACGATCTAGGGAAGGTTTCGCTCACGTGCAACGCTTTTGGTAGCGCACTTCACGGGAAAGGGGTTTATTAGACCCTTTTAATGAGCGTCAAATTTAAGAAACGATTACTGGCTTTTCGTTGCCTCACCGTGATGCTCAGTAACTGCGTTTTAGACATAAAACTCTCCGTGAGTTGCATACGAGCAGAGTAACGTTGAAAGCTGAAAAATACCAGCTCGATGGCGGACAGAACAGAACCGGCGCGGTTGGAAAGCTGGAAACTTAAAAAAAAAAAAAAAAAACAATGTATGTTTTTTTTTTATCTTGGAGTGAAGGGAAAAAAATTCCACTCCGTCGTCGCTATCCTATGTAGTTGACTATCTGCACCTTTCGTTGTGTCGCAGCATGGCGGGAAGCATGGAATAGCTTTTTTATAAGCACTAGGTGTTTTCGGGAACTTGCTCGTGACCTTTGTGACGCGTTTCTCACTTTTTTTTTTTTCTCGCGAGACTAACTGTGATTTATTGCAAGAACGAGGAGGAAGCGCGAGGAAATATTTCAGACAAGAATCTTCTGCTTCAGGGACAGAATCCAGCGCCACTTTTCCTGAACTTCTCAACCTCAAATTGCAGCCAACTTTCAAAAGATGGCGCAGGTGCGCGTCGTCTGCTACAACATAAGTCGTTTTTTTTTATATTTAAGACAAATTGGCCGCTTTAAACAAAATTGAAATTAGGGAAAGTGGTTTTAATTACTACGGAAAAATCTCTCATAAAAAAGTGTTGTTTAAATGGCTGTCTTCTTTTTTGAAACCGGTTTCTTGCATACAAAGTCGAGCTTCAAAACAGTCTCATAATTTAAAATTATTTTAAACAAATCTGAATATTAATACAACCAAACCAGCCCCACAGAGAACGAGCCTAGTTCATCTAGCGTACAATTTTTAAAAATGAGATCACATGCTAGAATGCTATCTTAGAAAACCAAAAACGTGTGAATGAAATTATCTGAAATTTTATCACAATGAAGTGGTGTCTACAAAAAAAAAAAAAAAAAAAAAACTGCTGCCGTTGCATTTCTAATCTTTTTTTTTTTTTATGCTGAGTTCCGATTGAAGTGAAACTGAGTACGACACCTCAAATTCGTAAAAAAAGGCACTTTTTGCATAAATATGAAAAATGTGAGCGTTCTAATTAAGAAAAACGTAAATGCAGAACCACACGAGTCCTTCGTCTATTCATTAAAAAAATAAGAACGAGACTTGGATGCATTACAAGTCTAGAAATTTAGAATGCGTAGAGGCATGTCCTCGAAAATAACAAAAGTTGCAATTTTTGTTTTTTATTGCGCGTTAAATTTTGACAAATGTATGCCACAATCTGCACTAAGACACTGATCTTGAATTGGCCATTACTTGATAAGGAAAAAAATACGTGGCACGCGCACAGACACGGCATTTGCATCGCAAACAGGAGCGTTAGCACAGCTGCCACCGGTATTAAAGGGGCGGTGCAACGATATTCAATTGGACTGTTTTTCACTTTACACGAGCTTACTGGAACTAGCGGGACTCAAGGTTACTCGCACGCAACGCCACTGGCCAAGAAACTCCTTTGTTGAGGCGCCATTTCAGAGACAAAAGCGATCATTTTCATCCAATCTCTCCTTTGCAAAATTTGATGACGTAAAGTGGGGATCGCAGTACGCCCATATGACGATATTTGAATGCTGTTCAGAGATTGGACCCGAGCATTGCGTGGGCACTCGATTTGGGCTCGTGATAATTACTAGCTCGAGAAGCATTCGGGTAGTGGCCCGTGTCCAATCGCTGCAACTACGACAATAGCCGAGCCATAACAATGTCTGCAACTCAGCGCGTGTCCTGTGCTTTGCCAACCCCAGCGCGTGGCTATGATCAACATTGGCGGCATATAATCGGCTCCAGATCACGTGGCCGCTTGTTCTAGCTGCGAGTTGAGGGGGTGAACGCTGCTCGTTTTTCTTTAATTTTTTACTGAAACTTCCATTGCGTGGTGTGAAAAACGAACGCGTGTTTCATAGGTCATTAACGCCAGGGATCTGTTCTAAGCGGTGTTTGCGCAAAATACAAAAATTGTTGCATCGCCCCTTTAAAGTTGCGGCCGTGGGACCGCCGCCTTAAAACAAATACAGATATAGAAAGCAACATATGATACACGAACGGTAATTATAAAAACGTTTTCTGGAGTATTTTTCGATTAAAACGTTTGATTAACATCATCGCAGCAAAACCGGTGTGATTTAAATCATGATTTAAATCAAGTTGTAAATCATGTTCATTTTTGTTCTCCACCCTGATAAAAACAACTCAGGAAAGTCTTCTAATAATATAGCGAATTTTTAAGAAAATTATTGGGGTACAAAATGGCTATTTTTCGCTCAAACAACGAAACTTTCAAAAATAATAATGCATATTTCTGAACTGAACTCTTTCTTACTCGAATTATTTTAAGGGAATTTTCGCTAGTAAGGTATTTTAGCTGCGAAGATAGGGTTTTCTTCTACGAAGAAGTTTTTATTGCATCCAACCTTTTTAATTTATGTGGAAGGGGAACAAGCACTTTGGGATTAAAAATAAAAAAAAGCATTCTGTAGTAGTGGTACAGTTTGCCTGTGTAAGGCACCTAGCCTATTAGGTCACTTTCAGATAGGGGAATAGGGGAAGGAGAAAAGATTTTGAAGAGAATATTAAGGTATGAGAGAGCGGAGATCATATAATCACATCAGCGAATTTTAATTTATTTATTTAAATATTTTCGGTACCATTGACGGTACAGAGGCCAGTGAACGTCACAAAGGTTAAGAAAATGTGCAACTGCACTTGGCTCACAGTGGCTCAAATCAATAAAGGGAGCTAATTTTACGTTTATAAATAAGCTCGTTAACAACGCGGATGCCATGAAATTTGGAAGGTGGTTCTTTCTAAAAATGTTTTCAGACGAAGGAGTAATTTCTTGCCTCAAAATTAAGTTTCATATTTTGCGTCGCACGCCGCGTGGATTCAAGACTTGACAGTATTGAGTTATGAGTGTTTCCAGTCTGCTTCGTCCGCGCGTAACATCCAACCAACATTGACCATCACATAATCTATTCTTGTTTCCCTTCCTCTGCTATATCTATATTGCCCTTCCCTAAAATAGGATGACGGAGGTGACCTCTTTGGGAAGAAATACCATGCTTGTCAAGTATACTTCTTTTAAACAATAAAACCCTACTATGAATGTGCTTAATTCCTGACCGAACGGCTTTTCGTCGCCATCGGAGTGTGTAATTACTCACTTCATAGAGGATTTCCTTCCTCTAGCTCTTTATGTTGTAATAAAAAGTTTATCACATTGCACCTGTTCATACTCCGGGCAAAACGCACTATAGAGAAGAAGTTAACCAAAACTATAACACATATAAGTATCTGAAACTGATCAACACGCTAACAACGTTCACGCGTTTCCTTTCCCACAGAACGGTTAAGTAGGCAATCACTGCAATCTGCGGAGAACCACGGTGAATGACGAAGTCGGAAAAGCGCCTTCACTAAATATGTATAAAAAACAAAAGTCTGCCTTCTGTCACTAGGAATGACGTTTCACGTGCTCAAGTAAAGCGCAGTGTAACATCGCAGATTTAATTTGTCCGTGTAAAGTTTTTTTTTTTCGACCCCGTCAAACGGCGGGCTCTCTTCGTATAGACCTTTTCCGCAAGGGCGCCGCCATCTTGAATTGTCGTCACTTCCAGTATGGGCGAAAACATTGTTTTGCCGTCGCCACGCCAATAGAAGACATTTATGATATAAGCGTAGCCGTCACACATTCTCGTTTTTGCTCCCCTCTATTTTTTTACGGGTTACAGGTTGAAACGTTTTATTATTTTATCGTCGCCCATACCGGATACGCCTTCTTGGTGGCTGGGGACGAGAGTACTCGAAAAAGGTCTATAGATTACAGTGATCAGCTTTCTGAGCGCACTGTTCAAAATGAAGACGCACCGGTTTTTTTAGTTCAAGCTTAGTGGAGGCTAGGTAACACTTTCAGAACTTCCTACGAGTGCACTTCCCTGAGATGCGCTAGAACACCTCGGTCATCCTTTGTTCCGCCGAGCCATTGAGAAGAGTGAGCGTTATGCCGCCCCAATGGTCACAGTCCCAATCCCAGAATAGCGTCTACGCCTTTCGACGTTAAAACACGAACACCAATAGTGGTCCTTCTCGTTGACTAAAGGCTCATTCACACTGCCCCATTTTCTTACGTTAAGTTACGTTACGTCTAAGTCACCGAAACATTCGTGTCTCAAATCTTTCGTAATATTTCGTAACGTAATTTAACTTAAGAAAATGGGGCAGTGTGAATCAGCCTTAAGCCCATTAGAGGTAGACCAACGATCGGTGTTACGGGCGCGCTAACGCAGACAGGGCTGAACGGTAGACGTTAAGCGTACATGGAAACTTTCGCCGCCCGACATGACGTTATCATTGGCTTTCTTACATTTTAGAACACTCATCTCCGGTAGCTTTTATTATAAGAACCTTCCAGGGGCGAACGCGGACTACGATTTAGCTTTCGACCCAAGAAAAGGCGTCTGCAAGCGACAGCGTGTGCTTGAAAACGTCATAACCAGCCGCCACATTTGCCATGCACGATCAGCTTGTCACGTTCAGCGTGTATGCGGAGACAGCCCTAAAACCGCGGTCTCCCTGCTGATACACGTGCTTCGACCATCCTTGAGGCGTGTCCGCAGATAATCCTCTTATCATGTATTCAGAGAAACTCCGTGTCTTTAGTACGATGTATTAGCAGCGTGACCTCGGCTTTAAAACGACGCGGTCGGCCGCGCACTCACCCTTATTGCACTGCACGATGACCTTCTTGACCTGTTCCTCCTGCACCTGCGTCTGGAGCGAGTCCCCGGGGTGACGACCGGAGTCGACGAGCTCGGTGAGGAAACCGATGTAGCCGATAGCCAAGCGAAGCGTGTCCACCTTCGAGAGCCTCTTCTCGTACGGCAGCGTCGGAATGTGCGCCCTGAGCCCGTCGAAGGCGTCGTTGATGGACTGCATGCGACGGCGCTCGCGCATATTGGCCGCCTGCCGCTGGTGGGCCTGCTGCTGGACGCATCGGTGGCCCCGCTTGCGGGAGCGTCGCGGCCGGCACTCGTTCTCCTGGTCCGGGGAGCCCTGGAGCAGCCGGGCGCCGCCCAGGCTCTCCAGGTGCTGCAGAAAGCCCCGGCTGAAGTCGAAGTTGTCCATGGACTTCTCCAAGACGTGTGCGTCCTCCCAATGGGTCTGCAGAGACTTTGGTCTGTACACCAAACTAGTCTAACAAAACGGATGCGTTGTCATAGATCGTAGACGACGGTAGCAGTCTGTAGGTTTCCCGTCTGAAGTCGAAGCTGTCCACGGTCCTCTCCAAGACATGTGCCTTTCTATGGGTCTGCTGATTCGGTCTGTGCAGACGTGCGTCTGTACACTGTATAGTGTCCACCGAACTGTAGTCTAAGATGACCGAAGCGTAGTCCTATGGGCTTCTCAGAGTTGAGTAGTAGCCTGTAGATAACACCGGCTGAAGACGAAGGTGTCCTTCCTCCGGGACGTGTGCTTCTTCTCGATGGTTCTGCAGACTCGGTCAGTATTAGCGCACACCGAACAAGTCTAACAAAACGGATGCGCTGCTATAAATTCTTCCTCAAAAGAAAGTAGTAGCCTGGAGTTAACCCTGGCTGAGGTCGAAATTGTCCATCGACTCCTCAAAGTTTTCCGATATGTCCGCACACTCGGTCTGTACACTGTATAGTGCACACCGAATTAGCCTAACAAAGTCAATGCGCTGAATCAGGGGGTTCTCAGAAAGGATGTAATTTTAAAACGAAGTTGTCCATGGACCCCAATACATGCGCCTCTCGATGGGTCTGCATACTCGGTTCGTGCAGACATGCGTCGGTACTCCGTATGGTGCACACCGATATAATCTAATAAAACAAATGTGTTGCCATCCGGGTTTCTTGCAAGCCAGTATTAGTCTGCAGTTAAGCCCGGCTTAAGTTTAAGCGGAATACGAACTGTAAGACGTGTGCCTCTTGATGAGACTAGCCAAACAAAATCGATACGTCGAGAGAGAGTTTCTCAGTAGACCTCTAGCAGTTTGTAGCTTTAGAGTAGTACGGACATTGAGGTTTCAAAACTGATTCCTGGAACAGCACCTACGCCTGTAAAGCTTTGGAACTGACGCGAGAGTAGGTTTCAATTTCGTTCGAGACGAGTGAGCGATTGTTTCGGAAGGGTAGTTCGATTTTGTGATGCCAGCACTGAAGGGGCCCAGCGTTATCGTCCATAAAGTGGGTCCTTCTTTGAAAGCCAATGCTCTGTCGAAGAATTATCTCTGGGAGCTAAAGGGCTGCTTTGTCTTCATTCCTGGCGGAACCGAAACAGCAGAGTTTGGTGGAATTCAAGACTCGTACTTTTACCCCGCTGACTCGTCCTGAAAAGAGTATGCCACAACTTGCCGGACAACCTGAGTGTTTCGAAACTGGACGAAGTCCATTCGTGTGTGACCTGCTGCTGTGTAACGAAATTCCGAACTTTCGAATGTGATCCAGCAATAAATTGATTCTTCGGACAAGGGCACTCAAAGTAGTTCGTCCACGGAAAGCAAATAGCGGCTGCTACCTTCCCGGAATACTGTCTCAATACTGTCTTCCAGGAATACTGTCTGTCTGTGAAACGTCTGCAGTTAACGAGGCTTAAGGCTTCCGAAGCACCATAAAACCACCGCCAGATTACCGAAACGGTCAACTTTAAAACCGTTGAGAACTTATAGACTTGTTTCTTTGAAAATGGGTTACTTTGGGTACTGACTCAACTATCAAAGTAGAGGATGCGGAGGAATGTGTTTACACTCGACGGTGTACTCAAAGAGTCCGTACGCCAGAGTGCACAGCATACAGGACTGTCCGACTTCAAACAGTTGTTCCACCACAGTCACGAAATCGCAGACGGTCCGTGGACACGCCGAGCATCCCTTGATCACCTGTCCTCTTGCAGTCACCAAATGTATCCGTTCGATGGGAGCTTCACTATAATCACCTGGGTTCACGGGTCCTCGCGCATCAAGTCACCAAAAAGCATCACCGCGGGATTAACACATCTAAACTTGTTTCCGTCATTTCGGTCGGGGATCTCCGTACCCAACAAACAGCAATGCATGTCTCCCACTCCGGATGGCTTCGATAAAATTAAACCCCCGCATATCCAACCTTCGGTATCGATCAACCGAAAACAGAGACGGAAGTCCACGGGCATTGCGGTACTAGAAGCCCCGCCCCCCGCTGTTACCGCCAGCCAATGGGAGGACGCGCCCGGTCGTCACGGCATCGACCGCGGGGCGGGAGAACCGCGGTTTCAACCTCTCCCCGAGGCTTGCTTCGGTGGCGGGGTCTCTCTGTTGGTCCCGAAGGGAGGAGGAAATATGAAGGCAGATGTCGGCGATCTCGAGAGAGCAGGGGCACCTGTCGCGTCTTTCGGCGCTCATGCAACGCGGACTCCGGCAGTCGATAACGTCGGTCGGCTATACGGTCGCACAATGGCGGCGGAAAACAAGGACTGTCTCCTGTATTCTTGTATAAAAGTTAGCCAGGTGTATGGCGACTGCACGCGATTTGGGGTTCAGAAGTTCTGGACAGGTGCTGGACCCAGTATCGACTGGCCGTGCGTGCAGCAAGCAGGCAGGCATCGACCGTGTCCGCAGCAATGAGCTGCTCGTGAATTGGGGGGTGGCGTGGCAAACAATTGTATACAGTGAATGACCGTAGCGAGATATTGATGATGTCGTCGGCTTTTGAATTAAGTATAATTTTTCATACAGCTTATATGCTCGCTCGGTTTGCTGGTACACTATCGCGGAAGTATGGTTTGTAATGAATCGAAGACATGCGATCTCGCGAGGCTATTTAAACTTAAATGTGCCATGGAAGTTTGTAGTTGTCATGAATCACAATTTTCTTATTACCAACATTACACAACGCAATATTTTCTACATTGTTCACGATATCCACATGATCTGGTGAATGAGGTCAAATTTAAGCCCTAGAAGAATTCTTTTTTAAAATTTACATCCTGATATTTTCCAGCTCTATACTCGAGCACACGGAAAGTTGGGGACCGTATTTCCCAATATCATAAATTTAATTAAACTAGACGTTATCACGTAATTTAGTCCTTGCAATTAGTAACCACCACATTCTGAGACCTAACTAATAACTACTATTACAGCTCGTTATTTATCTTAATATCGTAATAATTAGAAACAAATTAGTCTATTCAAATGTCTGGATATCATAAATGTTATAACCTATTTCGTCATTTCGCACATTTACAAATATGCACTTCATAATTTAACGTCAAATCCCCAATGCCCTTAATAATTCCTTAATTTTAGTTCTCCTGGCTCTAAATTACAATTCAAACATCTATTCGATTCTAAAGCTACGACAACTAGCGTTCACTGAAGTTTTGAACCACATAAGACAAATCACGAGTCTTATAGACCAACACGCGGCCCTGACGTCACGCAGCTGCGGTGGCGCTGTCGAAGGCACTGCGCATGCGCAGCAGCTTTACTTCACGCGAATTCGGTTTCTGCGCACGCGCAGTGCCCACACCCTGGTGTGGGCAAACGCGGGTTTGTTTGTAAACAGCGTGTCAGTCTATACCCGTGCCACACGGGCAACTCGAATGCCATTTACAACGAATGACATTTGTGCGATCGGCGAATCAGCTCGCAATCTGTCGCGCGTGGAATGCGCCAAGCCCGGAGTGTCGCGGATTGGCCGTCCGCTCAAATGTCACCGTTGTAAATGGCATTCGAGTTGCCCGTGTGGCACGGGTATTAACACCAATGTTTTGGGGTATGCTAGTACGCTCAATTAAATACCTTCGGCACTAATTTAAAATGATTTTACAAAAAAAAAATAAAATAAACGACTTATGTTATGTGAAATTGAAAAAAGGACTCAACGGCAGTGATGATGAGATAAACATAATCGACGTCATTCGCATAATGATTATATATATATATATAAGGGTAATTCAATAAATAAGGTGAATTTTTTTTGTATAAGGACTTCTAATACAGATAGAAGCTTACTTTTTTTTTATTTTTCCACGTAGTCTCCCAGCACTGTCACACACTTTTCCCATCTGTGCACAAGCTTCCGTATTCCCTCAGCGTAAAAATGTTTAGACTGATGTCTCAGCCAGTCGCTCACAACACTTTTGACTTCATCGTCACTTTCAAACTTCGTGCCTCTCGTGAACGCTTTTAGCCCACTTGTAAACATTTTTTTTTGGCTGAAACATGTGGAACCATACACAGTTGACATTCTCCTATGAATTTAAACGGGTTTTCACCCTTCAGCAACCAAAAACTTGGTAACTGACCGCTGTTCAATCGTGGAGCATGCTTCTTTGTCGGCCATCTTTGTTACTCGGTAAAATTCTCAGTTTTTTTTTTTTGTTTGTTAATCTGCCATAAGCAATACTACATATGGAAACGTAGTAAAAAATAAAAATAACAAAAGTAACATTCTATCTGTATTCGAAGTTCTATACAAAAAATTCACCTTAGGTATTGAATCACCCTTAATATCTACTATATATTATACTATATATATATCCGACGATTGTACACACCAAACAAACTTAATCAAAATTGCATTAGACACGCAATTATACGCATTTGGAAGCGTCAACAGTTTTCAGATTTATCCAAACCTATGTTAATCTTCTTATTCTCCAAAGCGACATTGTTTTGAATCGACTAAAACTCGCTCCGATTGGTCGGACAAGTTTCCTGCGCCGTTGGCTGTCAGGCATGAAACGAGGCATTTTGCACTCTGAATATCAGTCTTTTAATTTCTATTACTTGCAGCGTCTGAAACATTTGTATTTTCTTTGTCCCTTTGGTATTGCACCACCCGTTAGTGAACTGGGAACTTATTTATTCAATACCGAATAAATAAAAAATTGATGTTGTCACAGACATCTGTTTTCTATGAAGCAATGTGTTCGTTGGCCTTCTTTTTTTTTAATATTGGGTACAACCTGCACACATTTAAGGGTGTTTTCATTGTCGCCTCATAGAACGCACACGGCGAAAAATGAACGTAGAAATAACGAACACGTTATAAAAGATAAACGCCTCGCAAATACGCAAGCTGGATTGAAAAAACGTGTATTGGACAAGTCATAACGGACGTATCACATAGACACTGCTACGAACACCGACAACTTAAAACACGCAGGCTTGAAGAATTTCGAGCATCATATCATCGCTCCACATCGAATTCGATTGCAGCATTGCCTTATCAGATCGCAGAAGAACTAATTTCGAAGCAAAAAAAAAAAAATGAACATTCTATACGAGGTTGGATCCAAACTTTTCTGTGAACATTTGGAGCTGCGTACACAAGTTTTTTCGGACCACATGCGCGGCAATATAGTGGCAATATCAGCACAGACTGCAAACCAGAGCGAGAGCGAGCATCGATTCTGCGTCAAACTTGGCAAATCTGGAACAAAGACCTTTGAAATGATTCGGCAGACTTATGACCAAAAAAGTCAGTGAGGCGAGCGAGGCGTTTTGGGCGACACTCGCCCTTCAAGATTCAAGAATGACAGATCATCGCTGGAAGACAAAAAAAAAAAGAAGTCGGGGAGAATCCCCCATCTCTCTTCACTTTCCAGTGATGTTCTGCCATTCGTGAAGCGCGAAGTCCGTAGAAAACAAACGTCTGAAGGATTGACAGCACCGTGCGTCGGCACCAGGCGCACGCTCTGCAAACTAGACGCATCTGCTGATAAGATCCTTCTGACCTCAACCGCATGTGGACGCCCGCACCTGCGCCAGTTTGCGTCTTATCCTTAAGCGTGCTCCGATAAAAGAAAATCAGCAGTTTGTTCACCTGACACAAAAAGGGCTTCCCTGCAGATAAAACCCCGATGCCCTTCGCTCGCAAGTACGGTCGAGCAACAATCGAGAGTAATCTGTGAGGCTAGGGCCGGCCGCGCGTGCACAAAGCAATTAATATAGCGGACTCCCGAGTTGGTGGGGTGTCCCTTTTTATAGTCCCTGACGACTTGAGAAATATGAGGCGTGGCTTATTATCATCTCGCATCTTGCTTCGCAATACCTTCTTCGGTGTCCTTATCTAATATAAGGTCGCAATCTCCTTGAATGCGGATTGATAATAAGACGCTCGGAATTGGCCGCGCCACGTGTTTATTATTAAGCTTAACGTAACCATAAATGTGTATATTTAATCGTTAGCTGATATTGCCAGAATAGCATTCACACGAGCAATCATTGCCGGAAAGTTCACACTTTCCTCATTGTATAAATTGTGCGGTATATATACATATAAATATAAACAGGGTGTTTTTTTTTTTTTATTCTTGTAGATTTGTTTTATAAAAAGCCATGAAAGCTACATTTATGCGGTTTGTGCGAGTGAGTTATACGCCCAGGGGGACATTATGTGGGTGGCTAAACTTTGCGATAAATCGGCTAATTAATTAAAATTCACCAATTAACTTTCTAATCAGTGAAAATAGACATATGGTTCCCATTAGAAACTTGCTGAGCGTCATCCAAAACCCCTAAATCAGTCATTTTCAGAAAGACTTTCAGCGCGTGAGAAGCGTAGTAGTGCACTAAAGTTACCACTCGTGGAGCAGGTACAAGGCTAGCGGTTTCGGTAAGGCGCCCGCGCAATTTTACGGTCTCTTATCTAGCCCCGGGTGGTTATCATTTGAGCCCGTTCTCGTTTCGCCCTTCTCACTTGGCCCTTCTCAAAACAACCATTCTCAAAAAGATCTTCTCGCTTTGACCCGTCGCATTTGGCCCTCTCCCGTTTCGTCTTTCGCATTTCAACCTCCTCATTTGGGCCTGTTCTCGTTTCGCCCTTCTCACCTGGCCCTTTCCAAAACAGCCATTCTCAAAAATATCTAGCTTTGACCCGTCGCACTTGACTCTTTCCATACCAAAATTGTTTTCTTTTCGGGTAATATTATTAAATACATTGATATATTTTATGTGTGTGTGCGTGCGTGCGTGCGTGCGTGCGTGCGTGCGTGCGTGCGTGCGTGCGTGCGTGCGCGCCACGCTACCGGCATACTCTCTCTGCTAAGGATTTTAGCAGTACGTCGAGGTCGTTGTGAAAAGCTACTTGCTGACAATAAAACAGACCAACTATTCATCGCAGCCAGATCATATTCCGAAATGTCACGTTGTTTGAGGTCTCTCGACTTGGAAAAATGCCACCAGTTCGTATGCTATTTCTGTTCAAACAAAGATTCCAAATTAAATGTTCATCGCTTTTTTTTTTTTTCGTTTGCTTAGAGGAAGGGAAGTAGGCGTCATTGTACGATTCTCAGTGCGTACCTCTACATATAACATGTATCTCATGGTATGTTGGGGGCCCAAGAAAGGTAAGGCTCATCAACAAAGCCGCGAAGGCATAACGACGTTAGAAGCATGCCGATCTACTGGATGTATCAATGGGCGGCCAGGCTCTTTAAATCGACCCCAAAATTCGGTTTCTTAACCTATCGCGTTCCGATTTTGTGTAGCGTTGGCCACAGGTGGTGCATTTTTTCTATGAAATTCGCAAAGAGCGAGCTTACCTGAGAAAAAATAAAAAAAATAAAAAGGCTTAGCTCCTATGAAAACGCAGCGAAGCCACCCGTCTTCAAACCATAGGGCGCCCTATGCTTTGAAGACCGGTGGCTTCGCTGCGTTTCCATAGGAGCTAAACCTTTTCTTTTTTTTACTTTTTTCTCAGGTAAGCTCGCTCTTTGCGAATTTCATAGAAAAAATGCACCACCTGTGGCCAACGCTATACAAAATCGGAACGCGATAGGTTAAGAAACCGAATTTTGGGGTCGATTTAAAGAGCCTGGCCGCCCCTTGATACACCCAGTAGTGCCATTCGGTCGTAGCGCGAACGGGCGAAATGAGAATGGGTCCAGTTGCGAAAAAAACGATTCGGATCTTATGAGAAGGTTCAAACAAGAAGGACCAAATGAGAATGGGACGAAATGCGCAAGGTTCAAATGCGAATGGGATGTTTTGAGATACATCCCTAGCCCCAGCCTTGTACCTGCTCCACGAGTGGTAACTTCAGCGCACTACTGCGCTTCACACGCACCCAAAGTCTTTCTAAAAATTACTGATTTAGTGGTTTCGAACAACGCTCAGCAAGTTTCTAATTGGAATTATATGTCTATTTTCACTAATTGAAAAGTTAATTAGTGAATTTTAATTAATTTGCCGACTTATCGCAAAGATTAGCCACTCTAATATCCCCCTGGGCGTATAACCCACTCGCACAAACCGCATAAGTGTAGCTTTCACGGCTTTTTTATATATATATATATATATATATATATATATATATATATATATATATATACAGGGTGTTTTTTTTAAGCTTAACAGATTTGTTTAAAAAAGCCGTGAAAGTTACACTTATGCCGCTTGTGGAGGTGAGTTATACGGCCAGGGGGACATATTATAGGGTGTTAATCGTAACGATCAGTCGGCTAATTAATTAAAATTCGGTAATTAACTTTTTAATTAATGAAAATAGACATATGGTTCCAATTAGAAATTTTCTCAGCGTTATCGAAAACCCCTCAATCAGTCATTTTCAGAAAGACTTTGAGCGCGTGAGAAGCGTAGTAGTGCACTAAAGTTACCAAGCGTGGAGCAGGTACAAGGCTGGGGCTAGATAAGAGACGGAAAAATCGCGCGGGCGCCTTATCGCAACCTCTAGCTTTGTACCTGCTCCACGAGCGGAAACTTCAGTTCACTACTACGCTTCTCACGCGCTCAAAGTCTTTCTGAAAATGACTGATTTAGGGGTTTTCGATGACGCTGAGCAAATTTCAAATTGGAACCATATGTCTATTTTCATTAATTAAAAAGTTAATTAACGAATTTTAAGTAATTAGCCAATTGACCATTACGATTAGCCCACTATAATATGTCCCCCTGGCCGTATAACTCACCTCCACAAGCGGCATAAGTGTAACTTTCACGGCTTTTTTTAAACAAATCTGTTAAGCTTAAAAAAAACACCCTGTATATATATATATATATATATATATATATATATATATATATATATATATATATATATATATATATATATATATATATATATATATATATATCTTTTACACTTTACTCGTAAAAAGTGATCGATTATATTTACAATTATAAATTTAAAATAATAATAAAGAAGATCGCCAGGCTTATCAGCCCGATTAGGGGTAGTATCGCTTCATTCTAGTAACAACTATGAAGGCAATTCTGTTGCGTACGTGAAACTCAGAATATCGCTCAACGTTTGTGATGCCAGAACGTCTCACGCCTGCAAAACAAACTCCTAGTTTTTTACCACGCCTTCTTTTTCTTTTTCTCGTTTATATCTCGTGCGGCATTTGTGAGAATTTAAAAATCAATTCGATCGTTTCGGAACCACGAAATAGATGGAGTGTGGTCAAGCTATACACCAACACGCTGGTTACAAACAGGCCCGCGTTTGGCCACGCCAGATGCGGGCACTGCGCATGCACACAAACCAGATCCAGGAGAAGTGAAGCGTCTGCGTGTGCGCCGTGCCGAGAGCAGCGCCACCGCTGCGACGTGACGTCGGAAAGTTGGGCTGGTGTATACAGGATTTGGCCTTAGCGAACGGAAGCGATGGAAACCACGAGCCTCCACAGCGAATCAACCGTAATCCTCGAGCACTTGTATTCATAACAGAAATAAGGGAAAGAATAGGGTCACTGTGTGCCTAACGAGCAATATCCCTGAACCGTTATTTTTGACACTAAGTAAAATAAAAAAGAGCCTAATGCAAATCGCGTTTGATGAGGACCGTTATGTCCGAATCCCACGCAAATATGCACCTTTGAACAATCGAAATCGAGCCCTGAGGCAAAACTCAAACAATTAAAGGAGGAGAAACGTGTACTCAATCAATCCGACATGCTTGCGCGGGTTTGATTAACAATCCAAGCTCTAATCAAGCCCACGCACCCAAATCCCCCCAAAACGCCTTCCTACCAACCTCACAAAAAAAGATGACAGGCGTTATAAATGAATCTCCTTTAAAACGGTACACATCCCAAAATCAGGTAAGGCCGTCGACCGAGCTCATTCCGCCAGCGGAACCTAAACTGTGAATCAGCGCTCTTCCGACCAAACCAACCCCCCCCCCCCCCCCCCCCCCATCGCACCCCCCCCCCCCCTCTCCCCTCATCCTCACCGGCAGACCCCCGCAGCCGAGCTTGCGCCAATGTAACCACCCGTGTTGTGTCGAATATACCGTACGCCGAACGTACCCTTCAGTTTACCGAGACCATTTCACGTAAACCTTCACACGCGCATCCGTGTTAGAGCTGTCCCGCCGAGATGCAGTAGTCCGTAACCACGCACGGAGTTACGCATATGGGTATCCCGAACCAGCCGTTCATAGCGTTCACCCAAACGCCCCGTGTCCTCATCGCAGCACGCTAAAATTCTTTTCTCTTTTTTTTTTTCTCTCTCTCTCTCTCTCTTTCAAGTTCAGTCAAGCGAGACCGTCGATTAAATAGAGCTACTACGATTCCGCCTTTTTCGAAGACTTAACAAAACATAATACAGGATTAAAAATAAACTGCGTCATAAATAAAGAACGAGGGAGGCATGACGTAACCTTCTTGAAATGGTCCGGAGGCCCCGTCAAAGTGAGCAAAAAATCAAACGAGCGTACCCAGCCTCCGGTAGCGACGTAGATTTTGCGGGAGCTCACGCTATTACCGTTCTCCATTTTTTTTCCCCGTGTTCAGCGTGGACCGCGGGTAGCGTTACGAACTAACTGTCCAGGGGTTTGGGGGGGAGGGGGGGGGGGGGCGATCAAGCGACGCTAGCGCTCCACGTGAACTATCACGATCGGGAAAACGGAAGTTCGCGTGAAACGCTGAGCGATTTTCATTGGACGGGACGGCTCGCAGCGTTCTCTGGAGTTCACCGTTGAGGTAGAGCATAAAAGAGTAGAGAGTTGGAAGGGGGAGGGAAAGGGGTTCTGAATTCTACCCTCTCCCTCATACCCCGGGACCCCCAAAATTCAGATCCCCGATTCTTGCGAGCCCCTCTCTGGGCTGGGCTCGAGGTTTTTCTGCCTGTTTGTCGTTTCATGTCCACACGCTCGTTTCTTTTCTTAATTTTCTTTTTGGAATGGGTGGGGAGGGGGAGGGGGCGAGGAAGGTTCCCGCTAAGGAGGCCTATTTGCCCAGGTGCGCTCGCCTGTTTGCTGTTGGATTCGAAGCGCGAGGCTCTAATGATAGAGGGCCGATCCACGCGTGCGCCGTGCCGCGTAACCGCGTGTCCCGGCCTGATCGACCTGAGCGGGACTCTGCTTGCTGCGTACGATTCCAGCCTTGATGTCTTTTTGGTCTTGTATACGCGCTGGGCGGCCCACAACATTTTTAGTCGGAGGACGCGTACGTGTGTTGCTTTTTGTTTTCGTCCGCTGATTAAATCAGATCGCGAAGACTCTCTAAACAAAAACAAAAAAGTAATATTCTGCCCTTTGAGAAAAAGAGATGATAGCTAGGCAAACAGAAAATCGCCAAAATCGGGATAGTTCTTTCGTTTTTCGCTAGTTTAAAGTTGAAAGTTCGTATTTTATGAGGAATTCATTCCATCGCGACAAAATAGAAATAATGTAAAATGTCCATACACACTTCTCAAAACAAGGTGTTGAATTTATCGCAAATCCAGCGGAACATACTTGTAGTACGAAGAGTCGGTACTGACACGCACGCTCCATCTCACAAGTTGCATTTACCGCCATCGACTAAATATATGTGCTAGAGAGCGACTCTCGGCCGTACAGTGCTTTCTTGTCCCGTCGCACTCGCGCAGGATAAACACTTTTTAGAGCTATAAATGCTCACAAACGTGTCTTCGAAGTGCTCACGAGTGGCTCTTGAGATGGAGCATAGTGAAGTCATCGTACATCGAACCTGTCGCTTACAAGTACCTAATATTCCACTTATGTTCTACCGTCTTTTAATAAAATATTCGAGCAAATAATTTTAGACAAAAAACAATAATGAGTTATTCGTTTTATATATATATATATATATTGTGAGGTGTAACTTGGTTTGCAGGCAACGGGTACACATTGTAAGTTATCAAATTTCTGGCGATCAATTACGTGTTGTATAGTTTTTTAATTGTTTTACTCTTCTCATTAAACAATCGTGAGAGAGTATTACGACTGTATAAATATTTACCTTTAGGTAATTACTGTGGGAAGGGTAAATAATTACCTTTCCTGCGTAATATCCAAAGCGTTTTTTTTTTTACATTTCCTGCTCGCGTTAGTTTTAATCAGAGATGGCAAAATTACTTTCAAAAAGTAATTAAATTACATTACTAATTACTTTTGTGAAAACTGCAAAAAATGCAATTAAATTACATTACAAATTACCGCAGAATAAAGGTAATGACATTACATTACAACTACTTTCCCAAAGTAATAGAATTACTTTGAAATTACTTTGACATTACATTTTAATACCTTGAGGCAGTAATTCGCGCTCATTTTATTTTCCGTATACACCGACACAGTGTTTACAAAACAAGCCCTCGTTTGGCCACACAGCGCGTGTGCAGGAACCAGATCCGGGAAAAGCAAGGCGCAGCGCATGCGCAGTGCCGACAGCAGCGCCACCGCAGTGATGTCACGTCAAAGAGCTGAGTTGGTCTACATGTACCAAAACTCAGATCTTCCTGTTTACGTCGCAACATTCTTATGTGCCTCAAAGTGAACCATACTGAACAGTGGTTTTGCTGCCCGCGCACTGCTTCATTCAGCGCTCAAATTGGGAGAGGGAACGCGTGCCTGTACCCTCCACTGCATTGTCAAAAAAAGTTGTCGCCGAGTATAGTTGACCTATTCTCGGTCATTCCGTTCAAGGACCATTTTTCCGAAACACCCGAAGAGTCCAAGTTTTTGCGCATTGTCACATAAAGGGCCCAGATAATTGCTAAGCAGAAGCATCGCCAGTCGAGTAATGGTGCGAGCTTCCTAAATTGTGTAATTTCCCAACAAACAAAGGGCGATATCTGCTTGTAGGCTTATTCCCGCGAATAAACTTCCCAAGCGAAGGCAGCGAGGCATAACGCGAGCGGCACCTGCTTTGCTCGAGGACGCACGAAACGCTCTGCTGCTTTGACAAGGCATTTGGAATTAACTAATATTTATTCCGGTCCTTTGTTGTTCACAATGGTCGAAGCTTACGGTTTGACCTTGCTTGACGAAAGCACAAGGCTGGGGATCTGTTTGTCCTGTCCTCTCAAGTTTTAAATTATGTTTAACTCACTGGTGATGTGCCCGTCGCCTTGTAGCCTATGAGCACTGTCAGCTTAGGGATGAACGGTGGAAGCTACGTGTTTGTTGGAGCAGTCACACGCACGTAACCACGCCCTCGTTCATACCCACGCGCAGAAAAAGGGGCGGGTCAGGTGATTAAAAGAAGCTGTTTGATTGGTTCTGATTATCTTGCAGCTCCCACAGCACTGTCAGCTTAGGGATGAACGAAGTATAATATCGTCGTGATGACGCGACGCCGTGAATCTGTCGTGCCTGGAGTTCGTAAGCCGTTGCCTTCCAGCGATGTCTACACGAGTTTTTCTCCTTCACCTTTCAAGCCCTCCTTTGTGCGTCTGTCCAGCTCTTCGTACAAGGCTTTGAGCTCGTGGAAGGGCTTTATTATATCAGAAACCGAAAGGGTCGCGCCAACATAGTTACCGCCTGCATCGTGCGTAAGTTAGAAATAACAAGACACCCTCAACCCGCAAAGCAAAACAGACTTTATGGTAATTTCTAAATAGAGGTAAAAAAATCGTTCTTTTTTTTTTTTTTTTAAGGTGGTTCGATAAGTATCGCAAGTGTAACAGCACTTAATTGACTTTACATTTTTTGCATTACGACTTTTTTACCGATGTCTTTGGAGATTCTTTTTGGTGCACTGTGTAGGAAACTATATTTTGCACGTTTTTATTTTTCATCAAACAATCAAACGATAAAAAGTATGCAGCGTAAATTTCAATACATATTTTTTAAAGAAAAAAGTGAAAGCGAGAAGAAGCTTTCCGGCACTTCCATATACCAGACATGACTTCTGCTCAGACACTTCTGATCTTAGCAAAACAATCTAATTTTCATGCAAATTTGTTTTTCTCGCAAGACTGAGTTGCTATCATTAGACTTTAGTATAAGTATGAATATTGCCCGTATACCTTCGTGAATAAAGTCAGCTAGAATATGCTCTCAGTTCGCAAAAAGAAAGTGAAAGATACTTTGTCGTTAAACTATTTTGGACTGAACAAATTTCCAGAAGCTGCAAGTTCTCGTGAACACTGCTCTACCGTAAAGTACTACGCCATGCAAAACGATACATTTAATATTGCTCGTGGTTTGATAATATCCATGTCTTCCGCTCTGCAATATATGTTTTCTTCCAGTGCGATGAGTGCCGAGACTGCTTAGGATCCGACCTCAAGGTCTGACTTTAGAGATGTTGCCACTTCTATTGGAAATTGTGAAAGCTCAATAGCACAGGCATATTGCTGATAGTGATCAGTTGTAGCGTTGTGGATGGCGTAAACAATTCTGTAGTGATATCAGTGAAACAATTGATTCAAAAACAAGATTAACACTGAGTACTCAAGAAACTCTGTCAGGCAAGCATTTTAATACGATGTTGTACAGCCAATATACTGATTTATTACATACAATGTTGTACATAATCTACTGCTTTAATTACATACTCCACGCATCACATCCCTAAAACTTAATCGAATGATCACAAAGTTTTAATCCGCCAGAAAATTCTACAGCTTATTTCCCCAACATCGCGTCCCCTCAACCGCTTTTCTTTTTCAAAGGCACACTAAAATATTCCTCGCCGTTTGAAAACAACCGAAGCGTACGAAGTTCCGTCTCTTTACTCACCGTCCCTCAACGCAAACAAAAACGATCAGGTCTATCTCCCCGTGGTGAAACAATCTCTCCGCGGGATTATCTGCGGCGGTTCATTGTATCCCCATCTCGAAATTCCCTTCACGCCCTCCCGACCCAAAATCCCTTCTCCCTGTCCCTTCTTTCCTTCTCCTTTCCGGAGAGAGTACAAAGCGCGCGTTGACCTCCCCTTCCGCGAACACAAAGGAAACACCGCGTGCAGTGGGTTCCGCACGTGCACGGAGCCCGGCTGCCGAGCGTGTCACGCCATTAGGGAATCATTTACCGTGTCGCCACGTGCAACCACTTATAGAGCACTCCACCCTCTTCAACCCTCCCCAACTTCCCCAATGCGGAGGGTGACGGAGGACAGCTCTCTCTCTCTCTCTCTCTCCCCATGAGCAGGCGCCCTAGCCTAAACTTCCAAACCCCCGGTCCAGGGAGGAAGGCGTTTCGTCGCGTTGGTGTAGGACACCCAACTACCCAGCTCTTGAACGCGGGGGAAGCGTGAGTTGGGGAATTAGGGAAGGAAGCGAAGAGGTGCAAATGGGAAAGGCAGGAAAAGGCGTGGGTTGGGGAAGGAGGAGACGAGTGTGGATTCACACGTTCTCGCTTGACGAAACCGTTGATTGATGCACGTGCCAAAATATCTCCGCGCGGCTCACCGTCATGTTTGTGAAACAGATGACAGGACGGTTGTTGGGTCATGGAACCGCGGCCGTGTGAATCCTGCTACGCGCGCTTCACCCGACGAGTCTCGATGTAACCACAGGGTGCTGTTTAATGTAGTTTGGTTGGTTGTGTGGGCGGGACGGTTTCGAATATGAACTGCGGTAAGTAAGGTCCCACGTTCTATGCAATCAGCACTCAGCTCGTCAATACCAGCACGTGGCGTTTGTTGATGATGTCTACGTTGACGAGGACCATACCATTCCACAACTAATTCGTTTGAGAATAAAAAGCTGAGTCATGCAATGACGCCGTCTAAAGAAAGCTTCGCGGTCCGTTAGAAATTACTCTATCTACAAATAACGACTGATACGCGTTAGTTTGACGTTTCAAAGCACACGCGAAATATCGCGCTATATAGACTAGTCACTAGTTGAGAATTATATTCGACTAGCTAATTGCAGAGGGGCGTTAGAAAGAAAGAGGTGACATTGGTAGCGTCATGAAGCTAGCGCGTTCGATTGACATTGAAGTGAAACTGGGAGCAAATCATGCAGGAAACCTAACAGCGTACGTCCCACCTTCTAGACAAAATGGTCAGTATCATAAGTCCACTCATACCTTTGTTGTTTCCAAATCACACACAAATATCCTGGCTCCAAAGCTATAAACTAATAACTTCGGCTGAAACCGTTTTTTTCCCCTGGAAAGGTCACGTTACTAAATTTACCCCCCCCCCCCCCAAAAAAAAAAAAAAAGTATTACTTAATAATATTTATTATTCGAGCTCAACTTAAAGGTCGACTACCAGACTCGAGATTCTGCACTTCTCTTCACCACGAGGAAAGAGGAGGCAGGTAACGGTGGACAGGGTAGAAGGGGGGAGAGGAGAGGAGGAACGAGGGAGAAGTGAAAAACGCGAACTGGTCGTCGGACTTTAAAAACATTCTTTACTAAAAAAAAAAAAAAAAATACGGGAACTTTTTGTTACTTATGGACGTCCTTTTATTTTAATCGTTTTCTTTCGAAAACCTTCATTTAGTGGTGAATAACATGTCGTACTGTCGTAATCACGGATAACGCACGTCGACCGTGGCCTGCAGTACTTCAGCCACGGGCAGTTTAAGAAACGCTTAGTACGCTTCAGGCTCCGTGATTGGATCTTCAGCGTCATTATCGATCCATGCTGCAATCTCATTTGTCGCGGAGCTGTTATAAGATGCCCGGAGCTTTCCACGCCCTGTTTTTCTTAGGTTGTTCGCGACTATAAAAACTTTGTTTTATTATGATCCCGAAAGAATGGTACTGATGTCAATTCCTCCCATGTGTTTGTAATCGCTGCTTCAGAACGACTTACGACAATAACCTCGCTGCCTTTCAGCTATCCCAAAGTACTTAAAGGTGCCCTAAGAATGTTTCTGAGATTGCCTAATTGTGGCGATAACTCTCTCTGCTGGCTCCAAGAATCCTAGAAATTCCTAAATCATGACGATACGCGGCCGATTTCCCTGTTAAAAAAAAAAATGAAAGCCGTTTACAACTCCCTGTAACGCCGAATTAGAGCGCAGCTCTTGAGGAGGGGGGGAAGGCGCGGAGGGGGGGGGGGGCACGTGACCAGGGGGGGCCACGTGACCTAGGGAGCCACGTGACCTGGTTGGTCACGTGACCTGGGGGGTCACGTGACCTGGGGGGTCACGTGACCTTGCGGTTACGCCGACGCTGACGGCGACGCCGACGCCGCTCAAGCCGGAAACGGGCGCCTAAGAGCTGCGCTCTAAAAACAATCAAAGATCACAACACACCGATGTCATCTCCGGCGATTGGAAGAGCATGTTCCGAAACTATGATCGTTGTCGTCCAATAGCGAGCGAAGGATCCTGGCGCCTCCGGCCGGTGGAACCGCGGACTGACATCTTGAATGAGCGCGGCTCGTTGCCCACACAGCCCGGACTACGGTTCAACCCAGCAAGCGCGCGCTCCAGCGCTTGAGAGCCGACGACCAAACGCATCACTCCTGTTTCAATCATCTACACTCAGCATACACATTTTGTAATAATAGCGTCTGCTGCAATCTCAACGAAATGTCGCGTTTTTATTGATCACATGCCGTCCTGGCTGGCGGCACAATGCTCCTCCCCTCGCCGGAGATAATTTTGCTCTTTGATTACTTTTTAATAGGGAAATTTAATAGGAAAATAGGGAATAGTTGTAACTTATGGATTTCTAGAATGCTTAGCGACCGCAAAGTGAGTTATCGCCATATTTAGGCGATATCAGGACACCTTTAATGCTTGGGACACAGCCGACCAATTCATAAAGACCATGTAGGCCTTGGTAGTGTTCTTTTTAAATACGGAATTGTCGACCGCTTTATAGATTTATAGAAGCCTGAGAATACGCTTGTGGGAATTTGAACATCCTGCCATGAGCATATCCACCTTCACTGACGATTTCGCCCTATCATTATTTCTCTCGTTTTTCTTTCTCCCTCCCCTTATTGTCAATACAGAGTAGCCAGCAACCTACATTCAAGGTTAACCACTCAGTCCTTCCTTCGTGAACCTATATCTCTCTATCTTCACAACGACATATATTTTCCCTTCTATAGTACTTTCAGAGACCGAAGACATCATAAACCAAAAGCTTTCCAATAAAACAAAGTGATTGTCTTAAACTGTACCACAGCTGTCTTCTTTTTCTTTTTTTTTTTTTCTGAATCTCCAGGAGTTATTTTTTGTGAATATTTCGACGAGTGCTTAGAAAACGCGCAAAAGGGAGCGGAGGCGAACATACGCAATGTGCGACACTTAGCACGAACAAGCCATCGGTCGTGCTTCTTGTTCTTCAATCAAATCACACCCTTGTCTTCTTTTTGAGTTTTGCTTTCATTTTCTTAACATTTTATTCCTTGCTGCTTTTTGCCCAACCCATGTAAGCACGTGTGGCTTGTACTTTTCTTTGTTTAACGAAAAATGTTCCAGGGGCGCTATTGCCTTCAAAAATGCTTTGACAGCTGGGGGAAAGAAAAAACACATGAAAGCTGCAGATCAAAGTGAACGAACACATGTGAAAAATAACAATATAAAAAAAGTTTCAACAAAACTCGCTAGTATTTCTTCAACAATTCCGTTCCAGGTTATACGTATTGTATATTTTCGCTCACTTGTTATTAAACTTCGGGCACATTTCCGGTCGCAATTTACTCTCCATCGGCGCAAACTTTATTAACGCGTGAAATTCTAATTGATATTTCATCGTGCTCAATTATAACTAATATTTAGCGGTTGCTCGTCTATACAACTAACAGATCCGTGCCATTGTCTTCTACATGAAACATTCCTATAGAACAAAAGAGTCAAATAAAAACACAGCGGGAAGCATAAAAGAACATGCCGTTCGTATAATGAAGGCAATGATATAGCGTTTTGTACCTGCCGCAGCTTCACAGCTGGCGAGCAAATTGTCGGGCGTTGTCGCTGGCAGTGCTGGCTTTTACGGGGTTGGCTTTTACGATGGGGGCAATTCTGCCAGGCTCTAAACGTGGGCCCTATCAGTGACGCCCGGATCGTCAGACCTCACTGTCTGAACAGTGGCTGGCATTTTCGCGACTGGTGAAACGAGCAGTCACTCTTTCGTCAAACGAGCGTTCTTTTTCAGGATGGCCGGCAGCCCTTCGAGACACAAGATCGACCTTCATACGCACATTCTTCCAGACAAATGGCCGGACCTTAAGGAGGTACGAGTTTCAATTTTTTATATTTTTTATAAATAGGTTTAGGCTGAAGGCGACGCCACATATACTCTAATTGGCCTCCCTTCAGCGCGTGAAATATCGCGGTGTGGAACCTGGTGCTGCTGATCAATATTTTATTAAGAAATTGTACACTCTCACAAGCACCCACATTTATAGGGATTCGCAATGCATTAGGAACTCCAATAATCGGTCTTTGTTTAATTAATTTAGCCAATAACAAGAAAAAGCATTATTGCACCCCTATGTAAGGGTGTCAACATATAAGCTGCCAATCGCGATATAAATTAAAAAAAAAAAAAAGGTTTATAGAACTTTAGCCGTTTTTGCATGACGTTGTAGGGAGTTACATCAGATCAACCTCTTCGGCGTTAATCGACACACGTCTGACAGCACGGAGAATCTCCTCCACACGTCATATCATGACCTCGATTACAACCTCCACGGCACGACCTTGACGTTCCTTGTCTGTGGTGCTCGTTGGTCCAGTTATACAAGGCATTTCTTGACATGCACTTTTCACCGCACACTTCAAGCATTTTTAATGCTCCTTCTCTGACACTAGCCCTCTAACCCACACAAAAAGTACCACTTCGTGCTGTTCTTCTCACGTACAAGCATGCAACACATCCGCCATGCTCATCTGGCGGTAGATTGGTTATTGTGACATGCTGGGATGTATAGCGTTGGTTCTGATGTCTCGCCCAGTGGTGCTGCTGCCTAGCGACGAAAAATAGGCGCTAAATATTAAATTGTTTTAGTCTGTGCGGACTTGCGGAGTCTGGCTGGAAAGAAGGCATCCGCCCTTTTTGCTTTGAGATTGCATCAAGACTGCATGTATACCTATCTTTTTTCTCAAGTGCCCATTTAGAAACTTCGGAGAGCCTGCGGCGAGCAAGTCGTCTGCTTCTTTTGCAGGAGTTGCGGTAACGTCAGAAAAACGCCGAGCTCTGATTGACTCTGATTGAAGGATAGTGGGTAGACCGCAAAGTAAGCTGCCTTGCATGAGGTCTATACCCACTATTCTTCATTCAGAACCAATCAGAGCTCGGCGTTCTGACGTCACCACAACCCCCGCAAATGAAGCAGACGAACTTGCGCTCCGCATACTCTCAGAAATCGTGAAAGTGCAAACCTCGAGTATAATCTCAGAAATACCAGAGATTCGGTGACGGATCCCATAGACGACGTAAGTGCCCCACCTATAAGCATTGTAGTAAGATTATGTTGATAAGAAGCGTCTACGCCTTCATTGCCATAAAATATTTCCTCCCCCTCACTTACCGTTGGGACTCGGTTCACCACGTATGGTCAAGGATACCCTAAGCAGCGCAGAGCTCAGGGTGTCGCTAGTCGCTTCTTTTGTCGCTCCTCGGCCAATGAGGTTGAGGCGTTAGCCGATAAGAACGCCGAAGAAAAAAATCCCGAATCTGCACTTCTTAAAAATATCGGTGACTATACAAGCCGTTCGCAGCGGATTCATTCATCACTTCGCAATGTCTTATTTAGAGTTAAAGAATGACACCCGTAGTAATTTTGTTTTATGTCAAGTTACACCTAAAGCCGCAAACACACTCCTAATATAACATACAAAAGACAGTGTGCAGGCACTGTCTGAAGCGTGCTTCGTGTGGCGGTCACATTAGTCGCACAAAAACGGTCTGCAGATATGTGTGGAGCAAACATGCCTTGAACATACTTCGAGCGTGTCCGCACATAATTTTCTCATCGCATCGAACACCGTGTCTTTTGTATGAGCAGCTTGACTGAGGCCCGCCGCCTCCACCAGCTGTCGCACGGTACATGACGATGCTCAACTGCCAGGATGCAAAAAGTTGAGCGGATACAAATAGGGTCTTTGCAGCGCTACGGATATGGCGGCTGGATCACGATGGAGCCTGAATGCCGAGGGCACGCGGTGATGAAGTATGACGACGGACGCTTCTTCAGGCGGGTGGAACCCAACTGCTGGTCCCCAGAGGACAGGATAGCGGACATGGACAGAACAGGTGGGACGCGAGTTCCGATTTAAAATGAAGAAGACCAAGAACCCCTACAAAGCCACCGTAAACAAAATAAAACAAAAAAAAACAAATATTTATTTCCTTATTTGTCATTTTGTCAGTTCGCACATTGAGCTCGTTCTCTTGGAAGATCAGGCTTTTGTAGCGTGAGCTACACTGGCCGAGGTTGAGCAGTTTCGCGTGGCTTTCAAAGAGCCGTGCTGCGCAAGCGCGAGGAGCAGTGACGTCACATGGCGCACAGCTGGCGCGCCGGAGCCGCCGCCGCCGCCGCGCGCTCCGCCGTCACCGCGCGCGCCTCGCCGGTCTGCGCATTCCAGAGGAGTGACGCCATAGCCGCGGCAGACGCACTGGCGCCGCCGCGTGCCCAGCTGTGCGCCTCCGTTGCGAAGTAGCCAAGTCTGACGCTGCACCGGAGCCGCTTGATAGCGCTTCTCATTTTGTGCGCATAAGCTCACGCTACGTATATCCTGGCATAGCCGAGCTAAGCCACCGCAATTTTTTTTTATCCACCCTCGTTGTAACAAAACTTAAGCCCATTATCTTTACAACCCATGATCTCAGCTGTGTCTTGCTAAACCAGTGTTCAACTTAATTCATATTTCCGCATCGCAGGTGTCACCATCCAAGCGTTGTCGACGGTTCCAGTGCTCTTTAGTTACTGGGTAAGTGATCTGTCCGCATCTTTATCGCTGAAGCTTTAGGATATTTTATTTTATTTTATTTTATTTTATTTTATGTGCCCAGAAACAACCATGCAGGTCTCCTCTTTGGTACACAAGTATATAAATATGAACAGAAAAAAAAGAAAACACACAATTGCAGGTTTCAAACACAAAGCAACAAACACAATATTTACAGTTCGGCAACAAGCACTTTCACTTAGTTCCTGAAAACCTTAATGTCACTATAAATATCAAGTTCAGCATTTTCATTATTGATAAACATAGATTGTATCCGTGACAGAGGAGATGATTTACAGATGGTGTGAATGCTGAAAGTACTGCGGGTCCTAGTGGAACTAGGAGGGACAACAATGTTTACATCACGCAAAAGCGAAGCACTGTCAAATACACTATTTACAATTTTGTACAGAAAACCTAAGTCGCGCTCTGCTCTTCAATTGGTCAATGGTATCAACGCAATCTTATTAAGCAGAAAAGTGTAGTCAAAATAGAAACGGCGTTGGGAGTAACGATCATAAACAATAGGTATTAGTTTGTGTTGCACATTTTCGATGGTCGTTGCTTGTGTTCTTGGTATCGAATTCCAGGCCACAGAACCGAACTCAAGCCTAGACCTAACTAGGGCACAAAATAAACGAATAATGGAGGCCGGGTTCTTGAATGGCTGAGTAATGCGAAATGTAATGCGGCATATGATACCCAACATTCTCGTCGCCCTGCCAACAATAAACGACACGTGAGCAGAAAACTTGAATGCATTATCCAGATACACCCCAAGGTCTCTTACAGCAGATGCACGCTTGATTGTCACTCCGTCTATAATGTAATCATAGTGTACTATACTGTGACGCCTGCTGAACACCACTGGACAACACGTACGACATCATGTTGCAGAACATGACAGTCAACAAGAGACTTTACACTGATAAAAAGCTTGATGTCATCAGCAAACATCAGTAACTCAGCACTATTTACACAGGCCGCTAGATCGTTAACGAAGATTAAGAACAAAAGGGGGCCAAGAATAGATCCTTGAGGGACACCAAATGTTGAGAAAAAAAAAGTCGGAATAACTGTTATGAATACGAGCACTGTTTGGACGAGAAGATAAGTAACTTTCGAACTACACAGCTCGGAACAACAACCGTATGACGATAATTTGTGTAACAACAACTCATGATTTACTTTATCGCAAGCTTTCGACATGTCAAAATATATACAATCAACTTGGCCTATGTTTAAAACAATGGGGGCAGAGTAGTTTAAAAAAGAGCAAAGATTAGTTTCAACCGACCGTCCTTTCGGAAAACCATGCTGACAAGATACAAACTTTTGGCGGAAATAAAAAAAAAAAAATTCGGGAATGCACAACCCGTTCAAAAACTTTAGAAGAGCCCGACAATAAAGATATGGGGCGATGTGGCGAGAAATAACAAAAAGTAAAGACGTAGCGCTAAACTGGGGCCATCTAAAGCAACGAATTGAGGTTGGAACCAGCGCGTTTCGTCGAGGCTTTACGCAATGGCATAAAGTAGAGCTGTGTGGCATGCATTATGTAGAAAGCAGTATGTCCGAAATTGTCCAAAATATTCCTGCATTTATGTAGAGACAAGCTTCTGAACTATGGATTGATAACTGCTTCAGCATGCTGTAAGTAATCCCTTTATTGATATATATATATATATATATATATATATATATATATATATATATATGTGTGTGTGTGTGTGTGTGTGTGTGTGTGCGTATTATGAGGGCGCTCACGAACAATTTCTTCATCATCTTCATGCTAACTATTATTATGATCATTATTTATTTTATGATCACTTCATCACCACCGCGTTGTTCGCTCTTAGATTCCCCTTAGCGGTCGGACATTAAAAGCCGTTCTTGGAGCTGCTCGTCTCGCCCTCACAGCGTGGTGGAGGTGCGGGGTTCCAAAGATCTATCTAACTTTTACGGTAAAAGCTGCCCAGTCGGGAACCTCAACGTCGGGGTTTAGGAACCAGGTCTTAGCAACTTCTGTCAGATAGAATGCGACGTTTCCAGGCACGTAGCCAGGATTTTGTTTCGGGGGGGGGGGGGGGGGGGGGGGGGGGGGAGGGGACCGCCCATGACAAAATGTTTCATGCCCCCCCCCCCCCCCCCCTGGCTACGTGCCTGGCTAGCTTCATGGTGTTGTCCCAGCGATTGTAATTGCTTACACGCTCGTAGCTGTCTGTCCAGTCCTCAACGTCCTCATCACGTAGACCAGTGAAGACCTTGGAGTCCCGCTGCCGACTGCAGACGCCGGTGGGACTGGGACTGGCATGTTGTTGTGAAGCTCGAAGTAATGTAGCTGGTGTCTTGATCGGCTGTTGGGGTGCTGTGAGGTTCCTTCTAATCGATCGATGATTTTTCGGATTTGAAGATCGTTACGTTGTTCTGATGCGATGGTAGCGGTGTCAGAAGTAAAAAGTGTGCGTTCGTTTCTCTCAATGTTCAGAGGATTTAGAGAAGATTCTGGGAGAGGAGAGCGAGATAGAGCTTTGGCGTCATTGTGTGTGCGACCAGACTTGTAGAATATTGAAAAGTCACATTCCTGCAAACGTAGGGTCCACCGACCAAGTCGACCAGACAGGTTTTTAACTGTAGCAAGTCAACATAAAGCCGGGGTCACACTACTTAGGTATACGTCATACAAAAGACAGTCTGCATACAGATTCAAACACGAGTCACCGCGAGATCCCTGCTTAGAATGCCGCATGGCAATGGGTTCAAGGAAAAACGTGGCACGCGGTACTCGAACCACTGATTTTGAGGTGACTCGTATTTGCAGACTGTCTGTTGTATGATGTATGGGCAGTGTGACCCCGGCTTAAAGCGTTATGATTCGAACCAGGGTAAAATGTCGGTCATAGAGGTAAGGACGAGATTCTTTGATCGCCCACATCACAGCGAGGCACTCCTTTTCTGTGATTGTTTAGTTCGCTTTGCTAAGTAAACGGCTCGCGTAGGCAATGACGTGTTCGACAGAAGAAGTTGCTCGTTGTAAGAGAACTGCTTCAATGCCGGTGTCACTGACACCCAATGAGCGCCTTTACAATATATATTTAGCGGTATTTTAAGACCCACATATGCGTCTGAAGATGTGCAGAAACAAAGGAGTAAAAGGTATTCGCTTATAACCGACAGTTCCATTTCTGAGGGGTTCAATGTCACAAAGATAGCGTCTGCACTGTGACCTTAGCATGCGGGACATTCGATTGGAAGATAGTCGTCACAATCAACTGAATAATTATTAAAATATTGCTGTTCATTATTAAAACACTGAGTTTAGCCTCCACATTGTAATTTCGGGTTTGAAGATGGCCATGCCATGAGTCAACCGATTATTATAAAGTTTGCGAAACCGATCGCATGTGGCTTCTGTGGCGCCTCGACTGATCCCGATGTTTCTTTATTTCGCCAAAAAAATCTTAACAATTGTTTAGAAAAAAAAACTAAAACACGCAAAACACAAAATTGCTGATTCAAAATTCTTAGTGGCTCAAGACTTCAGCCGCTACAACATGAGCTCACACTTTGTAGATAAGTCAAGACCAGTGCGCCCCTCACCCACACCACCAAAACGTTACTGTACCTTGACTGATATATGAGCACCGATTGATCTCAAGTGATAAGTCATCTTTCGCTAGACGCCGTCGTCCAATCAGATCGTTTAGGACGTTGGGCAAGATGCATTGATGTCTTGTAGTGGGTGAGGAGGGGTGTACTGGCTTTGCGTTGTTATCTCTACTTCGTTTTACCATAAGTCAGAGAGCAGTCAAAAGCTGCAAGGCATACAGACACAAACGCACAGACAGGTCATGGCACATTCACTTTGCTTGATTGATTTAGCTATCTTTTAATTGCGAAAGCATTAACTGTCTCATGGAGCGAGCCGACGTCATCAGCTTTGAAACCGTGCAAAATGGCCCCTGCACCTTTTTTCTTTATTCTTTATTCAAAGATTACCCCGCATTGCCCGAAGGCGTTATTGCAGGGGTTACAGTTTTGAAAAAAATACATCTTCATTTGTAGAGCACACCTGGTCTTCAGACAGCCTATTCCACTTTGCAATGGTATTAACAAAAAAAGAATTTGCATACATGTGCGTCCTGGCGTGGTACTCTCGGATTTTGAAAGCATGTTCAGTCCGCCTAGAAACATAATGTGGGTGTTTTAAATATACTTCTCTGTTAATGCCAGTTTTATTATTATATATGAGAGATAAAAACTTCAGTCTCAACTTTTCTCGTGGAGAAGAAAGCAGTTCCCAATTCAATTCGCTTTTCATTTTAGTGCAGCTCTCCCTCCGCCCATAACGACCCAGTACAAACCTAGCAGCTCTATTTTGAATTCTTTCCAATATATCAATCAAGGATATGTGCGGAGGGTCCCAGACGGCGCAGGCATATTCTAAAATTGGCCTAACACATGTTAAGTACGCGGGTTTCTTTAATTCAGGTTGTGAACATTTCAAATTCCATTGAATAAAATTGAGCGCCCTGCCAGCTTTTAGGATGACGTCATCAACTTGAGCATTCCAAGAACAGTCGGATGACAGTGTGACACCAAGGTACTTGTAGGTAGTTTCGTTATTTATTAGGGCGTTATCTATCTGATAAGTACTTTCAGTTTTTTTCTTTCTCTTGGTAAAACTCAAGTGTACATACTTCTTTTGATTTAAATTCATCTGCCACTTGGAACACCAAATAATAATACAATCCAAGTCTCGTTGCAACGTAGCAGCATCTTGTTTGTCCTTAATTTTCATATACACAACGCAGTCGTCAGCAAACAACCGTATACAGGAGGAAATTCCCACGGAAATATCGTTTACATAAATCAAAAACAAAAGTGGTCCCAGGACCGAGCCTTGTGGGACTCCTTAATGAAATTAATGAACCTTAATGAAACCACGCGCAAAGCTAGCCAACGGCACCTTTTACACTTCAGTCCCATTGGCTGGCGCGCGTCGACGAGGCTCCCATTGGCCGCTGCGCGTCAGTTTGTGTGGTGTCATCTTGACTGTGTTATCACACTGTTGTGCCATCACTGATCACCGCGTTCGCTCGCCTCTTATCGCTTGTACGGCGCGTGGCAATATATACGGCACATGGAATAAACCAAGGAGTTCGTTCTGCTGGGAACTACGTTGCTGTCTGTTCCTTCCTCGCGCCGCATGGCACACGACAGTTTGAACAATCGCTCACCCGATGGCGCTGCGTGTCCGCGAGGCAGCGGCTCCACCATTCCACGCCCAAGGTTAGCGCGTTGTACGCCGCAGACGAAAGAAGGGAGCGAAGAGCGGCGTGCGTGCTTTCGCATTCACAACTCATAAGAAGTGCTTAGGTGTACCTCGAGCCTTTTTTGTATACACCATTTCCAAAAGGGCGCCGCCATCTTGAATGTCGTTACTTCCAATATGGGCAAATGCATTGTTTTGCTGTCGCCACGGCAATAGCAGACATTCATGATATAAGCGTAACCGTCACCCATTCTCGTCTGCCTCACCTCTATGTTTTTTCTTTCTTGTTTTTTTTTGTATTTGTAGGTTAAAAGGTTTTATTTCTTCTTTTTTTTAGCCCATTTCGGATATGTCTACCAGGGGCCCTAAACTTGTCAAACACAAAGTGGGAGCCGAAAGTTGGCGGAGCGCGCCGATTGGACGTAGGCGACAAAAGCGCGAAGTCATCGCCGTGACAGTCCAATAGGTGCGCTCCATAAACTTCGGCCCCAAGTTTGTGTTTGACGACAAGGAGCGCCATGACATTGCGTTTTTCGGCGCTGCATGATTAGCCCCATCGGCTTGTATAATCAGTTGTACTCTGACTTATGATGAAACAAAGAACGCACGATTCCAGCGCTTATCACTCCGGCAAGAAATGCTTAGTCACTGGGGTGTGGTCGCATGCACGGCGTCTGATATTTCACACAGGAGCTACTGCGCGTGCTGAGAAGCCCATTGAACAAAGATGGCAACACGCAAAAGGTGATTATGGGAACAGTCTCTAAGTGGCGTTGGCTCTGCGCCGACACCTTCTCCTTGATACCAGGCAAAGCCGGAGGACGCGCTGGACTTCAGCCGCCTGCAGAACGATTACGTGGCTTCGGCAGTGCGTCGCCACCCGGACCGGTTCGTGGGCATGTGCACACTGCCCATGCAATCGCCGGAGCTGGCCGTGCAGGAGCTCAAGCGCTGCGTCACGCAGCTGGACTACGGCACGGTCATCTTGGGCTCGCACGTCAACGACTGGACGCTGGCTGATCCACACCTGGACCCCTTCTACAAGGCAGGCGCCTCATATTTCTCAATATCTATCGAAAGGAAGGAACTCGAGAGAGCTCAAAACTCAGCAGCTGGGTACTGTACGTCTTTGAGAATTGACCTTTTTCAGAGATCGCTAGGCGCATGCGCCGACTCTGGGATAGGGGAGGAAAGGGAAAGGCGCCATTTTTGGAGGCTCTCTCGTCCGCTCGGTCGCTCGGACAGTGCTCGACTCCTCCGCTTTTCTCGCGGCTAGGCTTCATAGTCGTCATGCCTCACCACCATGCAGCTATAGGTTGCACAAATAACAGCAAAAATGGTTCAAACGCAAGATTTTATAGAGTTTCAGCAGCCTTTTGCGGGTGGTGCACGAAAGCACCCGATGTCAAACACCCCGCCCTTTTTGCCCTGCTTTCAAAAGCCTAGGACGCGAATCTTCCGTGTTGGGTGGCTGGGTCATCAGTGTGATGGCGGGACATTCTGCTTTTAACTAAAATATAGTAAATGTGAACATGATGGCAAACCTGAAACTGGTTAGGAAAACGAAAACGTAAAAGGAGACAGAAAAAGAACAGGCAACGTCTCTTGAGACGTTGCCTGTTCTTCCTTTGCGTTTTCATTTTGCTACCCCAGTCTCAGGTTTAATAACTGAAAACAAGTGTGTTGATGAATAGATACGAATACATGAAGGGATAAAACATCAAGGAAGCACTTCTTGAAAGAAGTCCTGTTTCCGCCCTGTCCTCAATGTACTCTCCTTCCATGTATTCGTATATCAAGTTTACCATCATGTTCAACTTACACCAGCTCGCCTGCACTCGGACTATATTTCCGTTAACAGTGAATGTGCACACGCGGTTGTGTGACGTAATCATGCCGTAGCCGATTCTCAAGTAAAGAATAACAAGATAAAGCTTTCCGTTCTTCAAGCGTGCGCTATACACATTCGCGTCTTGCCACGTTAAAAGTGAAGAGAAAACACAAAAGATATCAGTCACTGGCACAGCATTTAAAGCGTGCGAAACGAATTTAAGCCTTACGGAGACAGAACCACGATGGAATGCCTTGGCAACCAACCGTAAACTCCCCTGTTTGCTAGACCCACTTCGTCGAAGGTTCGTAAACGTGCCGAATTCGAAGAGAGATTGTTTCTAACATACCGTTCCTTACTTTTTGACGGTGCAGGCAAGCCTTAGCAATATCAAGACCGCCCGGATTTCGCACCGTCCGAGTTTGTTTAGACATTCCCGAATACGGCGATATTTCGCGCGGTACACGGGACGGCGAAGTGACGGACGCAATAAGCTTCAATAGCTTAATTAAGCGATCAAGGAGAGCAAAATCAGCTGTTTGTAGTGGCCTGGCCTCATAAATGGAGCTCACAAGCTCCGCAAAAGGCGAATGGTTGAGTCGGTATCGAAACTGGTCACCATTACTTTCCTCACATAACACTCTGCGACTCTGCCTTGAAAGCCGACTCCTTCTTTAGTTGCTTGAAAAGACGCGACACCGAAGTGACGATTAAGTGACTCCGAATCGATGGTGAACCGATGCGACGTCGGCGGTCTGTCCATCCTTGAAGGTATAAAAACGTACGAGATCCTCTGTATCATAAACAGTGACTTTTGTTAATCCTCCAGGGGCCCTAATCTGGACACTTGGCGAAAAAGTCGGCGAGAAAATCGGCGGCTGCGATTGGCCGATGTCGCACTTGACTTTGGCACCTGCCAATCACAGCTGCCGTATTTCTCGCCGACTTTTTCGCCAAGTGTTCAGATCAGGGCCCCAGGTCGTCCTCAGCCATTTCGAAGAAAATATGCACGCGAAACGAGAACAGAAATACACGTTCAGAATGGTGAAAGACGGAACAACGCCACCAGAGAACACACGCGAAGACATGAACCGGGAGACACGCCAGGCCTGGCGCGGACGACGGAGAGACGGTCCCGGAGCCCCCAAAAGTGTTTCGAGCGATTCCCGCGAGGGAGCGCCACGATCGCGGCCAAACTATGAAAAAGGTCAATTACAGTAGAAAACTCAACAAGTGTGAACCAATCTTTAGGGTTGGGAATCCCTTGAAGTAAGAAAACAAAATTACGGTTAAAGTTATTTTATAACATCTATTATCGTAAAGCAGCCCGAAAACTATGTTTTCTCCCCGCTTTATATGTCACATCTTGCATATAATGAACGAAAGGTGCCCGAATACAAATAAAGACAAACCACTTGAAATCTTTTTTTTCTTTTTTACTAAAGCTATTGGCGGATGGAACCGACTGTCTTCAGGAGTTTTTTCGTCGCATTATGAGATGTTCCTTTTGTTTTAAGTATCCTTTGTTCTTTTTTTAGTGTGTGCATATGCGCTTTCCGAGACGCTCATTTTGTTCTCAAGCTGTAGTGTATAATATTGACGTATGTATTCCCCCACACGCACATACACACACACACTGTAATGACGTTTAGGTGTTGTGGGTACGTGAATAGGAAGTATTCACTGGCGGCCATAGCTGTATACGCGACTGCTGAGCGCGTGCTGATGGCGAGCTTCCACAGTTCTTTTGTAACGTGCATTCCGCACCCTCAAGATTGCCAGTCTTAGCAGCCTATTAATGTGGGCTCGTTCTGAGCATGCGCTCTAAACAGCACCCACAAATATGGCGCCCAGTGAATACTCCTTATAAATAAATAAACTGTAGTACCTACCCACTGCACCGCGATGCCCTCGGAGCACCAATCATCGGTCTTTCTTTAATCAGCTCAGCCAATGCAATGGCGGTCGCTATCCTGATCCAATGGTGACGCAGAGGCGTCCATCGTCTATTGCCACTGAGATTCCTTACCCTCTGGAGCAGGATTCCGATTGCCTTTAGCTCATTGGCAGAACTGGTTAAAGGAAGGCCTGATGATTGATGTTCTGAAGGTACAGCGGTGCAACATGCATTCAGGAACGTCTGTGAGGATTAATAACGAAACCCGTCCGCCCACCTCATAAATGTAAAGGCACCTACGCACATTAACGTTTGAGAGCGTTTGAGTGCGTTTGACTGCGTTGCAGCTGCGAGAAACCAGGACATCCCTGCTTCTTATGTCGCGTGCCAAGCTATTCCTCTATTTGGATTCTACGCTTCATATGAAGCACAGAAGTGCCGATGACTCGCTTTCGCTTCGCGACGCAACGCAGTCAAACGCACTCAAACGCTGTCAAACGCGAATGTGCGTAGGGGCCTTAACTTTTTTAGCGAAACAAGCTATCTTCAACACTACTATATGGGCCGCAGTGATGATTTTATGTTGCCGGTTGGTTTGGTTCTGTTCAAACGTAGAAAACGGTTGCTATAGCATGATGCATATGACATGCCTGTGAACAGTGTTTGCACAATGTTCGCCCAGTCAATGGAAGAACTACTGGCTCACTGCTCGTAAGATTCTACCGTCAAGCGCGCTCTGGTGAAGACCAAAATGAGGCCCCGTTTCCCTTGTCGCGGACTGTAGCGAAGGCTGAGTGGGGTCGCTAATCTCACTCACTGCTGTGCAGAAAAAATAAAAAAACGTTGTCAAGACGCAGGCAGTTGACCCTTCACCTGCCCCAGCCACAACCGCTTCGAGCGCACCTGTATTCACCCCTCCCATGATTTTAGTGACAAAAGCACTGAGGACACTTACCAGGCCTTACAGCACCTCAATGCTCACCAATCTGCTGGCCCTGACGGAACCCACCTTGCTGTGCTTAAGGCACCAGCGTTCAAAGTCACCCTATTTCTTACGTCGATGTTCAACCTGCTGCTGCTGCAGTCCCATCACTAGAACTAACTACTCCTGGTTCGAAGCTAGCTCCGAACACGATCTGATCGCTTGCTCCCCGCGGAAAGAGCGGCCAGAGTCATCACCTAAATGTGTTTCTTCCACCGTGGCTTTGACACACAAGAATTTTCACACGTGACTTATATCGCTGATATATTTGAAGAACGTATCCTGGGCCTCGACTTTCTGAAGGTGCACGGTTGCTCCATGGATCTAGAGAATTATACACTAAATATGAGCGAGAAAAGCATCATCCTGTGCAGCAGACGAGAGCTCCTGGAAAATTCTGGTGGATTCCTCATCTGTTCCAAGTCAACTGTTGTTTCCCCGCAGTGTGAAACCATCGTTTGGACAACTGATGACAATTGCGTGTTGCTCTGAAGGTATCGCGGTCGCCGAAGCAGACGAGGCTTATGACAGCATACCAGGCGTCCATGTCGGAAAAAAACACTTGTAAATTTCGGCACTGAGCGCGTCCCTATCCGTATTGCCAACCTAATGCATAAAGCGATAAGCATCAAGAAAGGCAGTCAAATGGAAACCTGGTCCCACGCTGTAAGTAACTGCCAACGTGAAGCAAGATTAGTTGCCAATGTATTTGCTGGAACTAGCAGACCGCTCCAAGGTGCACCTCAGCCAACCGCAACAAGTCACTTGAATTTAATCAACGTCTACAGAGATGACTTCGCTCGCTCCCCTCAGAGACCGGGCGCACGAGTGCTGCTCACCACCACATTAATACTGGTGACACTATTCCGATGAAGCAGACACCTCGGAGAATTCCGCTAGCTAAGAGGAATGAGGTCACTGAGATGATCCAGGAGATGAGAAAACATGACGTCATTGAGCCCTCATCTAGTCCATGGGTCTCACCGGTGGTATTGGTAAATAAGAAAGATGGGAGCACGATGTTTTGCGTGGAATATCGTAGACTTAATAACGCTACGAAGAAGGACTCCTGCCCTCTTCCTAGGATCGACGACACATGACGCAATAGCCTGTGCCTCCTGGTTTTCTACGCTTGGTCTAAGAGCGGCTATTGGCAAGCTGAGATTAAATCCTCAGACCATGAAAAGACAGCATTTACAATAAGCGATGGTTTGTGGCAGCTCAAGGTGATGCCATTTGACCTTTGCAATGTGCTTGCGACTTTTGAGCGCCTCATGAACAAGGTTCTTCAAAGCTTGCCCCTCAAAGTGTGCCTGGTATACCTTGATGACATACTGGTGCATGAAAAGACTTTCGAAGCTCCCCTTCGTCATCTGTCAGAATATTTGAGCGCCTAAGACATGCGAACCTAAAATTTAACCCCCCCAAAAAAGCTCGCTATTTCAGAAAAGAGTTCGGTACCTAGGCCACATTGTCTCCGAGATAGGATGGAGACTGACCCCGACAAGGCTGACTGTATTCGAAACTGACCCCAGCCACACAGTCATAGTGAACTCAAGGGTTTCTTAGGCCTATATACCAACTACCAACGAAGACTTTGCTACAATCGCCAAACCACTTTACACATTGACAGAACAAAACGTTAAATTCCAATGGAACATTCAAGCTGAGGTGTTTTCTTCAACTCAAGGATGTCCTTACTGCACCTCCTATCTTGGGATTTCCCCATCCGAACTGTCAGTTTGTCCTGGACACGGATGCAAGTAATGTGGGAGTGCGTGCAGTCCTCGTCGCAATTAGAGGATGGATCCGAACGGGTGATTGCATACTACAGTCAGGCATTAAAGAAAGCGAAACTAAACAATTGCGTCACAAGAAAGGAACTGCTGGCAGTAGTTAAAGCTGTAAGACATTTTCACCGTTATCTCTACGGCAGGCACTTCCTCTTAAGGGGGCCCGATCACGCGTACCTCAGCTGGCTTTTGAATTTGAAGAACCCGCGGAAGGACAAGTTGCAAAGTGGCTGGAGCGATTGCAACAGTACCAGTTTAATGTCCAACACAGAGCTGGTAGGAAATACATGAACGCCGACGCAATCTCGCGAAGGGCTTGCTCACGAAAAGATTGCCACCCATGTCTCGATACTCGAGCACACTCCGACCTCAACACCATAAATCCACCGTCTCAGTCAACGGTCACACTGCAGGCGATGATCACGCGTCCATTAACCGATGATGATCCCACTGCCTGGAGTGATGAAACCCTCCGTACCATTCAAAGAGGGGACGACAATATTTGACTTATTGTACAGTGGAAGCAAGAGGGCGAAAGGCCGGATTGGTGCTTGGTTGCACCATCCAAACATATCGTCAAAGCCTACTGGGCTTAATGGGATTCTCTCCTCACACAAGACGGCATCCTATACTTCGCTTCTGGGAAAGTAACGATGGAGTGAACGTTTCCCTTCAACTTGTCCTGCCTCAAGTGTGAGTCGCAACTGCGCTGCGAAAACTCCATGGTAGTCCTGCCGGCGGACATTTTGCGGTACACAAAACTCCACAGAGAGTGCGTAACAGATTCTACTGGGTTGGCGCCAGCCGTGACGTGCACGAATAGTACAGAGGCTGTGACCACTGCACATCGCGCAAAGGATCTCCCTCTTGTTGCCGAGGACAGATGAAAACCTACAACGTTGGTGTGCCATTTGAGCGAGTAGTCATTGACGTGATAGGGTCACTACCGGAAACAACAGAAGGAAACCGCTATCTAATCGTAATTGCGGACTACTTCATAAAATGGCCAGAAGCTTTCCATGTTCGTAAGTACGACGCAGCAACCGTCACTCGCATCTTGCTTAACAACATCGTATCGAGATACGGAGTTCCCGTAGAGATCCATTCTGATCAGGGACGCAGTTCTGAGTCGCAAACCTTAAAGAATTTGTGCACAGCACTTGCCATACAGAAAACCAGAACAACACCGTTACATCCACAGTCAAACAGTACGACGGAGAGGCCTGCAAGGACTTTTTTACTGGTTTTTAATTTGCACCGAACCCGAGCGCACTGAACGTAGTAACTTAATGAAACTTTACTTTTCTCGAATTTCGCTTTATTTTAAAAGTTATAGGCAAATTAAAATTACAAAAACAAGCAAAAAATAACCTCCTTCATGACGTCCTTGGTCGCTTGAGTGGCCGTGAACTAGAGGAGGGGTAGTGAGCTCAGCGAGCGCTCACGGCTGCCGCACTCCGTATCGACGGCTTGAGAGGGCGCCTTAAAGCATGTTCTGGATAGTCTGTGTAAAGTGGGCAGCCAGAGCGGCTCGCATTGTATTTTCTGCGCGATTAAACACTAATTCGGCATGACACTTTACTGGCCACAAACGACAGCAAACGCGGGGTAAAGATCAGTTCAGAACGGGAGCCACTTCGCGCTGCCATACCGCCAAGCGGCCAAACGGCAATCCGAACATGCTCGCCGAAGGGCTTCGGAACGCTCGGATCCTCGAGTCCGTACACGACCGCAGTGCCGCCGCGTACATCCGGGACCTTTCTACGCTCGCCACTCGTCGGTGCCTGATCCCACTTCCCCTTTCTAGTATGCGCCGCCTTTTCCACCGGTTGGTGGTGGGTATGTTGACGGGTCATTTCTTGTTTCCGTACTTTATAAACTGCATTTGTTTCGTTTCTGATCTAAAATACTGAACAAAAATATTCACAAATCATTGAAACGGCTCACGCCACCTATATTTTGTATTTTGACTAAAAATAAGCTTTTAGCGGCTCTGACCAGTATTACTTGCCTACCGTTCAGATATCCACACAGCAACAGGGTACCTACCATCAATGTTGCTGATGGGAAGAGAGCTAAGGCTACCTGCGGAAACTATGTTCGGTACTCCAGTGGGACCACCACAGGAGGCAATACGTGAAAGTGTTCACTTGAACAACGCTCTTGAATTACGCAAAAAATTGGAATGTGTCCATGACTTCGCACGAAAGGCATTTACAACTCAGCAGCGGCCACGCAGACTCGCTACAATCGAAATGCATCCAGCCACCAACTGGAAACTGGCGATTTGGAGTGGCTGTACAGACCAAGTAGAACCAAAGGTCGTGGTCCAAAACTATAACGAAATTGGGATGGCTCCTACGAGATCATCAAGAAACTGAACGACGTCGTCTACCGGATCCGCCATGTTAAGAATCATAAACCTCAGACAGTCCATTTCGATCGCCTCGCACCATACCACCCTAAGTGAACACTTATTCAGGCCTCGGGACGAGAACCTCTTCAGGGAGGGGGGCAGTGCTGTGGAACACGAACGCTCACACCGCTAAGAGTGTCGTGCAAGACGCAAAACAGTAAGAAAGAAGATGAGACAGTGTGTGCGTGGCGGAATGGACGCCATTAGAGGCTGACGACGGAACCTTACAAAAGAAGGCCTCCGAGTTGAGTTCTGCCATAACAATTGTATCGATGTCTTTCTTTATTTCAGTGTACTAGACGGTACGGGCCTCCGCCCTCTTTGGCACACCTCAACCCTCCTGGGTCGAAGTAATGATGATGATGTTGATGATGATTAAGATTACAAGCTCGAGCTTTTAGCTTTCCCTGTGTCACTCATATTTGGCAGCAAGGGTTTCCTGGGTCGGCTTTAGAGCCAGTCACAGATTAATATTTTTAAATGTAAATGTACCAATCAAAGCAATATTGGAATATTTTGTTCTGCCCGTTCCGTCAAAGTTAAATAATGTCTCAAAATAGTTGTTGACCGTGAAGGCACTGTAAACTACTATGGTTGTTCAAACCAGCGTGCAGTACCCTTTTCGGTGCCTCGGATTTGTAGGCACAAGCTCTTCTCATCAAACAGGTTTTAACGTCATTCTATTTTTCATTCGTGACAGCACGAACCTGTAAAATAGACCGGTTGGCCTGGTCTTCGCCTGCTCTTTGTGTATCAGGAAACTTTAGGACTAGAAAGAAGACAAAAAAAAATCAAGGGCTACAATGGACCCGAGCTTGAACAGCGATTCCCACACCCTCTTGTATAAAGGATATAATTTACTGCCACCGGAACGCTTGACGTACAGGATGAGATTTCCGAACGTAGATAAGAGTATCGGCTCGAGACAGATATTGCCGAGGCCCTCGTATTCCGCCTCAGTATAAATCAGGGAGGGCCTAGCACGCCGCGAGACATTATTAGTCGTCCTTTTCTCTGCCTTTGCCTTTTCCCCTCGTGTTTCACGCGGTATAAACATAAACGAATAATCATATCAACATTATTCAAAATATTTTTATTGACTCAGCAAGACCTATAGGAAGGCAATCACGCAGTTCCATGCCTAGTGAAGCCGGTTATGGTATGAATACACTATACAAAATCACGACGAGATCCTCTGCGTGAGATCTTAAGCCAAATGCGGGACAGGTACACTCGCAATGCATCGCAAACAACTTGGGATATAAAAAGAACGTCACCAGGCCTACAAGTAGGCCTGGTGACGAGCTGGTGTGCGCTAGCCCAGTCGGCCACCGATCCCCCTGACCGTCATAAGAGGAACGCCTCAGACAGTCTATGCAGACTGTATTTTGTACGATGTATTAGAAGAGCGACCACGGCTTTGACGAAACGTCGTGCACTGTAGGCCTCCGGGAGGTGGCTCGGTGAAGTTTTTTTCTACCTGTGCTTACTACCTTCATAATTCGATTTCACGTAACCAAGGAAGTTAACTAGGATTCAAAAACTGTGTTTGTTTTGCTCGTGCACCGATGGAAGCGTAATAAATTTCGATAAGTCTTAGCGGGGACTTTCATAGGTCAACACTTTCGACGAATATAAACGACGAAAGTCAGTTACAAGTTAAAGTCTGCGTGAGACACCGAGTTCGTTACGGAAAGCTCGTGGTCTCGCGGGAACACTTTCCTCGTATTTACGTGGCAGGATCAATTGATGATGGAATCTCACTGCACTTATACGAGCGGGATCCTCTCGCGAATAGGGTGTCTGTCATATCGGCATTCTGGTGGTTTATTACAGACAGCCGAGGAGCTAGGCGTCGGCGTGTTCGTGCACCCCTGGGATATGCCGCAAACGAAACGCATGTCGAAGTACTGGCTTCCCTGGCTAGTCGGTAAGGAAAATCGCGCAAGGTGCTTTCGGCGAGGCGAATATCTTATGATTTCCTAGCGTGCGTATATGAAGCGTCGCTCCAAATATTTAGCAGCACGTGCTTAATATAGGCCCGTATAGAATGTGTCCGTTTAGCAACAACAAAATGAAGACCCCCTTACCCTTGACGAAAGCGTGCTTCGACTTTTCATCGCTAACGTGGCGAAGTCTGTGCAATGCTCATAGGAATGCATTTAAGGTTTCAAAATGTTTCTCCTTTCAGCGTGTTCCTGATCATTAACCTGCCTAATAGTAAAGCTATCGCTTTCATATGGGGAACAAATAAACTAATTGACTGATAGATCGCTTGATTCAGTTCAAATAGACAACGCCGGCAAAAGGCTTGCAAAGTTGTAATCGCTTTAAGATTCAGTTACAGGAAAGGAGTTAGGAGGAATGTGTGTAGAGACCTACCCTCCCAGACAGTATGATCTGCAACACTCGACCTGGCCCTTTAATACGCGCATGGGGTCTTAAGAAACTATATTGTCTCTCTATTAGTCAGAGTTCACAAAACGAATTGCGTTCCAACTTTGATTTAAACCAGAGCTTCTTTAAAAACCGGCAGGTAGGCCATAGAAGCGTGACCAGTTGTTCACGCTCGTATTAGCCGCCATTGCGCATAAACAAAATGTCACCTGAGGATATTCGGTTTCATTGTGAATTCTCCTGATTCTGAAATTGGTATGCAATTATATGTTTTTTTTTTTTTTTTTTTTACACGGCCACTGCAAGGATCTTTACAAAAAAATTCACCGCACTCGAAGGACCAGCGAATTTCGCGTAGAAAGCAAAAAGCAGGGGCGCGTGCTGATCCTATCGATTCCTCAGCTGCCTGTTTATATTTTATTTTGTTTTTGTTAATGCTTTTTTCGGGTCGTAAAGCGCTCCTTTGAGAATCGTAAAACAGGTCGTCGTAGATCCTCCGAGGTTTGTGATACCGCATTGTCTATCCCGTAAACGGACAGGCATGCCGGCCGAGACGACGGCCGCCATCTGTGACGTCATCTTTGGCGGCGTCCTGGAGAAGTTCCCGCGACTCAAGCTCTGCTTCGCCCACGGGGCGGGAGCCTTTCCTTACACCGTCGGCCGGATACAGCGCGGATTCGACGTGAGCGACTCCCGGCGTATTTCGGAAGCGGTCTACATCCTTCGGTCGTAGGAGTGCAGTTAAGCTACGCGTGTGCTCATACTCTATACGATCCGAATTCAGGAGCAGACAAGGCTCCGTCGAAAGCTTCGTACTCACGCTCAAGGTCAGCGAAAGCAACATCTCCTGGACAACAAGGCCTTAATTCAAAGTCATATACGTCAGCTACAAGAGGCCAGAGCGGGGATCGGAGGCGAGTGCAGCGTCGGCTTTCGGCTGGGGCTCGTTTGACTGACTGAGTACGATGTCCCAGCCAATCGATAAAGCAGATTGTGTCAAGCTGTGCTTCGCACCGGCCTCCGCTAGGTGACGTAAGCAATTCAGCACCTAGCTCTGCTTAAGTCTTGTTATCCAGAAGATGTTTGGCGAAAGCCACGCCCAAATGATTTTAGGGAGGGCCTCACGACTACAACAGAAAGCAACCAGAAAACCCTTTTTTATAACTATAATAAAGTCCTTTTTTAATATAATAACGGACATCATATTTGAACAGTTGACAGCATCCCCCCCCCCCCCTTTTTTATGTGTAGAAAAGAAGCCTCAATTTCTAATATGAGTAATGTTGAAAACTATTTTCATATTCTCAGCTTAGAGCTCAGACTTGTGTCTCTTAGTCACAGTCCAATGACTGTTTTAGAATTTAAATTGTAACGTGACTCGACGATAATTACGGACCGGATAAGTGATTCCCACAGGCGCGTCCCGACCTGTGTGCCGTTGACAACGACGTGCCACCGACGAGCTACCTGGGCAAGTTCTACTCGGACTCACTGGTCATGAGCCCCAAGGCCCTCAAGCTGCTGGTCGATACCCTCGGAGAGGTATCTTCAAGAATTTATTTTCTTATCTCTCCTATAGGCAGATATGGAAAACTGCATTCCAGCTCATGATGTCAACAGAAAAAGGAGAGAGAATGCATGCCTTTTATGAAAATCATTGCGCAATATGTCCAGGGTGTTCTTACAGTGTTTACAACCAACCTTCTGGACTTTTCAACTAGATATTTTAATATAAACGACACCATAGATCTGACAATTTTACGGATACGCCATTTGTCTTCACTGCTTGCCTACCGATCGCAAGACTGCCCCTATGGAATGGATCAACTTACTTGTCGCCGTTTGCCTCAGCGAAATACCATCCACTCGCTCTGCCTACGAAACCCATGAGCCAGCAAACCGGTTTGCTGTTTTCTAGACCCTTGTACTCTTTACAAATCTGAACCGCTGTTTGCGTCCCAATTAGCGACTACCGACCGCTCCGTCTTTGCAAGCCTGTCGAGCTTGCTTATGCCACCAGTTCTAGGTAGCATAAATGCCACGCGGACAACAAAGTTGCGGATTTAGCGAAAGCCTTCGGCTGTTCGATTTAACGCCTTGGAGGAGTAAGTTGGTTTACAAGAATATTCGAAAGATTTGAACAGATCTCGCGCTTCTTGGTTCTTTTGGCGTTCCCCTGGAGAATTGGTGGTTAAATGTTTCATCGACGTTTCAAGCGGCGGTGGTAAGGTGGGCTTCATTTATTATTTTTATAACCCGTACGTTCGCTGGGCCGGCGGTAGCCGGGGTGGAGCGGCGAAAGCGACACCGCCGGCAGCGCCGCATATTCCCCTTGTGATGGACTTGCAAAAAAAAAACGCAAGTTTTTTTTTTTTTTTTTTTTTTTAGGGGGGGGGGGGGGGTTATGTTGAAAGTATATGAATGTACAATTGTAAGCGATTGGTTGAAAAGGGGAGTTTCGACATGCTGAGTGCGTTTACTGAGCCAGGGAAGGTGACATTGACGAGAAATATTTCCTGACACATGAGGCGCAATTGTGAATATGGGGTGCGCGTTCAAGGTTTGGGTCAAAACGCTCACGGAGAAGAATCCTCACTTTTTACCGTCCACTCCGTCGTGCCAATTAAAACAATTTCGACCAATGCCGCGCCCTTATTTTCGCCCTTTCCTTACCAACTAATAACCGAACTCTCGATTTCGCTGGAGCCGCCAATATGGCGGCTCTAGAGAAATTGACGCCGCGTAGCGAAAACGTCGAGAAGCTCAAGAGGGGAGGTCGTTTCGACTCTGTCGTCTGCTATTCCTGCTTGGTTCTCGTAGGCAGCATAGAAACAAACATTGTTTCCAGTAATTATTTTTATGCTTCCGCCGTGTCACTCTATACGCACTGACTAGATGAAGGTTTTAACTGTCGAAAAATCGCTTTGCTTTCATGTGTAACACCGATTCTACGCCGCAGTGCAAGAAATTTATGGTGGTCCGCGTGCTGAACGACGAAAACGACTTCCTTTCGTCCGCCATTTGCCTGACCAGCGCGCCCCCTGTAGTGCGCTGGAGTCGCGAATACGGCTTTGGAACGTCACAGACTGGAGCACACCCTAATGGCGTTTGCAAAGAAAAGTGTCCATAGGTGTCTGCTTTTAATAGATTTTCGTGCTTATTGAGGGGCATGCTGCGAGCAAAAATTGTGGCCCGTTTATTTTTGTTGTATTCTTTGTTTCAAAATTATTAACGCGTTTTTTTAGAGCGCAGCTCTTAGGCGCCCGTTTACGGCTTGAGCGTGTTGCATTATGGGACGTTTTCTATAAAGCTACGCGCTCGTGACGTCACGTGTGACGTCACAAAAGTCACTCGTGAAGGTCACGACCTTTACAGTGAAGGTGACGACGAAGGTCACGACCTTCACGAGTGACTTCACGAGGGTCACGAGGGAGGAGGGAGGAAGGGGGAGGGAGGAGAATGAGAGAAGGAGGAGGGAGGAGGAGGGGATGAGGAAAAAAAGAGGAGGAGGAGAGGGTACGGAGGGGCATACCCACCTCTCCGTACCCTCCCCTCCTCCTCCTCCTCAAGAGCTGCGCTCTAATTAGGCATTACAGGGAATTGTAAACGTCTTTCATTTTTTAAGCTTTTAACTCTAAATAATTTAAAAAAGGACCAGTCTAGATATTACGGCTGGAGTATAAAACGCGAGCAATCAAACAGCATGTCCGCCATTTTGTGCCGGCAACGTAAAAGAAAGCACTGGCGTTATCTCGATGATGACGCGAAGCATGAAACGACAACTGCGTCTTGTGTTATCATAAAGTCGGTTGAATCTAAAAGGAGACATGACTGCAGCACGGCGTCCGCTGCAGACACGCTTCAAGCATATCAGAAGCATGTTTGCTTCATACATGCTACGAATATGTCTGCAGACAGTATGACCAATGCGACCGTCATACAAGAAATACACCTCAGGCAGACTGTCTGTTGTGGATGATGTAGTGGTAGTGTGACCGCGACGAATCTCTCGTTATCGCTCGACGACCAGTCAGATTTCGGCGTCAGCCAATAAGGACACCGAAGAACGAGTCACTAAGCAAGATGTGCGATCATAATAAGCCATACCCTCCGCTTCCTATGGCTGTCCGTGACTATAATTTAACCAGGCTGTAACCATGGTGACAGCAGAGCTAACTAATACTCCGTTTCACTTTACGCCCGACCGCGGCGGACGCTACGACTCATCTCGGCCAATCCAGAGCTCTGTGAACGTAGTATACATAATGGGGTCTCCCCCCCCCCCCCCCCCCCCTTTCTTTCCAATATCACGGTACACTCGCATGGCCTTGGATTGGCTCCGATGGCTCGTAGCATCCGCTGTGGTCGGTCGTACTCAATGCCAATGACTGGAGTCACTAGTAACGTCACTCGCCACCGAGACTATAATTTACAGCAGGATGACAGGTTGGGTTAGTTAGGACTCAGGAGTTCGTAATATTTACCAATGCAAAAACGTTTAGCCTTTCCACTTTGGTGAAGAAGGAAGACCAGCGAAGCTGTACTATGGTGGGAATGAAGTAATGGCCGGCCGCAAGTCGGCAAGCCAGAGTGGAAAGGCTCGAAAGGTTGCGCCATCTATGAGCGACGGCGGCAAGCGGACAACCGGCGAACACAATTAACACTCTGGACAGCTACCGTCATCTATGAGCGACGGCGGCAACCAGAGTTTTGTGTCGACATTTCTTTGCGGGGGACGCGATCCTGGGGAAACTAGCTCTTAAAGGCCCGTTCACACTCTTACGACCTCTTAAAACTGGGTTCCTTAAAAACTCTTACAACCAGAGGACACATGGGCGCCATCTATTGGGTAGCAGTGGAAACTTGGCGGTCCGGCATATTTTCTATTTCTCTCGCGCATTATCCTTTCTTTCTTGGCCCGAAAAACTTTTGTCAACGTTATAAACGAGCCGTTCTTATAGGTATTACGCACATTTGACCTCGGAAATCCCGCAAAACCTTCGCTCTTGTGAAATGCAGTTCCAGGGTCACCGCATAGATGGCGCCAGAATGCCAGTGTGTTCCCTCGTCCTAAGAAATTTTAAGAAGTTTTAACAGATTTCGTCTCTCTCGATCGTACTCGGTCGCAAGAGTGTGAACGAGCCTTGACAGCTCCGCTGTAAAAAAAAAAAAAAAAAAAAAAAAAAAAAAAAGAGAGCGGCAAAAAGATTATAGTGGACAGGGCACCGGGTACTGTCCGCTACTGCAACTTTTTTGTTCCAGTTATTAATGCGAAAGCATTAACTGTCCCATAGAGCGAAGCGACGTTATCAGCTTTTGAAACCGCGCCAAACCGCACCTCAACTCCCCTGTAGAATGGAGCGAAGGCTGTAGTCCTGTAGCAGCCACACCATTGGCTGGCGCGCGGCGTAGTTCCAAGGAACGCCACCGACATAGAAGCCCTCTCCATGGTGGCGCAGCGGCCCGGCCGCCGGTAAGAGGGAGCGGCCGGCGCACGGCCAGCAGAGCCCGTCCGGGTAGACTCCGGAGAGGCCGCACGGCCGAGCTCGGCGCGGCGCGCAGCTTGTAGGATACGCTACGTATACGAATGCTTTCGCATTCCAACACTTTAGCAGTCTTAAGTGTCTTTGTAGTTTTGTGGCGTAACAGAAGTATAACTTACATCGCTCGGAGTAGTACTTACTGCGAAGACGTGTCTTTATCTTCAGGACAAAGTGATGCTTGGCAGCGACTACCCGTTCCCGCTGGGAGAGGCCGACCTCCCGGGTCGCCTCATTGAGGAGAGTTCTTTCGGCGAAACTATCAAGGTACGATGAAACAGAGAGGAAGCTCGTAATAAATAAAATTACAACGCAATTTTACTTTTTTTTTTCAGGAAAAATTACTTTGGAGGAATGCTGCAGCCTTCCTGGGAATCGATATCGACAAAGCCTAACACATATTTGAATTTAAAGCCTTTAAAAAAACACGCGAAGAAATGAGCACCGAATGCGACAATAAACAAACAGATGTTGCCGGTTTGCAAATGACTCGTTTACGCGAAAGAAATATAAACAATAAACAAAAGAACGGTAGCATTGTCCATTTATAATACCGCAAAACACGTTTGAGTTTGCCTAAAATTGTAAATGAAGCATTTCATCGTAGAAATTATGGACATCTCGGGGAACAAACCAGGAATAAAGAAACGAGTGCCAGCCAGGATCTTTTCTAGAAACCAAACTTAAAATGAAGAACAAAAGAGGTCGCTTAGCTCTACCACTCAATTATGCAGTTTTCTAGTTCATTCCACTCCGCTCGCATCATCGAGGATTCCGTCATTAGTGAACCGCTCCATACCGGGGTCCCATCAACGATCAGTTCGCGTCCTGCTTTGCCGACATCATATATTACGCCGCAGACGTGCGCATACGCATGAATCGGCCCCAGGAACGCAAATATTTACTCCGCGCACTGAAGGCACGACCCGGGCCCGTCGTTATCATATTCGAACCATCGACTGGGCTCACAAGCTCCTCTGTGGATCAGACCACCGGCTGTGGCCCGCTGACACAGATACTAGTTGAGGTGATCTATACGTGGCATGACATCAAGCTTCAAGAGCGCGTTCCAGGTATACAACCGTACTTGAAAACCTGTTCCATAGACCCCAGCCATGCCTGGTGTTCCTATAAATTTTATGCTCTATTGACTAATAATTAAACTAAACGAAAGCTTTCGCAAAATATACTTCGTACGACCGTCCGAGATATTGTACGCCAACAGTATGGGTAACAGCTGCGTCCGGGTGTCGCCGTCGGGAGCGACTTCGACGACTGCGGAAGTCAGCGTTCGTACAGGCTGGGGTGTGCCCGAGGGCGTCGGAAAGCCAGCTACGTTAGAGGTAAGTACGCGCCCTTCGACGCCCCAAATGTGAGCGCGTGATTTGGGCTTCGAGCTGAGCCATCATGCTGCTCATCAATACGCGCAATGGAGTTTCTTTTTTTCACCGAGTTCTTTTTTACACCAGCTGTGACCGGAGAAGATGCATTGCGGATTGCCTTCAATCTTGTTCACGTTAGTCAAAAACAATTCTATTACAATTACAATTACAATTTGCTAAAAAGTATTTAATTAGATTACTTGAGAGGAAAAGTAATTGGGCGTTACTTCAAATTTTCAAGGCGACAGATTTTTCCGCCGGTTTGGGAACGGAGCTTCCATGCTGTCTGTTATTTAATTAGAATCACCGAATTATAAACTACTTATCTTGTTAATCCACCGATTTCGGTAAACCATTCTCCTGTCGGAAACTTGGTCCTAGCATTTCTTGGCAACAGACTTGTAGAAAGAACGGGCGCCATTAAAAAGAGGAGGGGAAAATAGCAACAGTTACAAGTAATCTTAGTACATCCAAAACGTAATCATATTACTCTTGCGATTACTTCCTAATAAATGTACTCAAATTCTTTACAACTTACTCCAAAAAGTATTACAGTCGTGGAAGAGGCGCATTTGACCTTTTGTAGCAGGTCCTGTAGAGGGCGAAATATGGGTTTTGAGCAGCCACTGACGCTTTTGGAGCAGATGCCAACATTTGTGAGCACATCACTCAGAAATGAAAAAAAAAAAAAAGTGATTGCATCTCTAAATGAGTTCATTTATGATAGTGATCAAAGGGTTCCCCTTTGATACTCGAGCATATTACTTTTACCATATGTGATAAGAATACATGGGGCGTAAAAGGAACATAGTCACGTTAAATAAGTCTCTAGTCAGAGTACGTTTATTTACAATGGGTATTCAAAACAATGGTTGAAAAGTTAATCATACCGCAACACTTCATTGGAATAAATCCTCTCTCCCCTCCCCATTTTTACACTCGGTACTCTGTTTAGCCTGTAAATATAACTTCTGAAAAATTCCAAAGAGAACTAGCATATCCGCTAACGAGTCTACCACACCATACCGTAAGTTTAATGAACCTACCGAACTCGACTCTAATATCATAAACTGCAAAAACAAACACCCAAAATTAATATAAAAGTCTACACTCGCGCTTTAAAGGTGACACTGCTCTTTAGCGGCATAGGAACCAGAGTTACGTCAAAGTTTGCTGCTCTTTTGATCGACAGTTGCACAGTAACTACCGTGACTATCGAATTTATTCAAATATATATAGACCCTTGTTTTATTCTCTATCTCTCTGCTGTTTTTTTTTTAATTATAATTAATTTACACTCAGGAAAAAGAAGTTTGATCTGTAACAATCCTGAGCATAACTTGCGTGCCTATCACGCTAAGCCAGGCGCTCCCCCGGGTCAGTCTCTGCTCCTAGCACTCCGGTGCAAAGCGGTGAAGCTCGACGCGCGCAAGCTGGTGAGAGGCGGTGAAGGGTGACGCGAGCGGCGCAAGTGCCACGGTACTCTGCAGCCACGGAACGAAGGAATGTGGCAGACACGATTATCAAGTGATCTTATCAGGAGTACAAGACCCGAGTTCTGTTTTATCACAGTAGCCGCAATCGGTAATCCTACTCTTTTCAAAGTTTTCTCGGGACTCTTCGTCCCTGACATCGACGACATCGACGCATCAACCGGCCAGAGCGGTTGATGCCCAGCATCAACGGATCTGGCCGCTCAATTCGCAGCATCAGAGCGCGACATCATGGCATTCGTCATCTCCTTGTACGAGTTGTTTCATCGGCTAAACCAATCAAGTGCAGCGAATGTCCCGGGACTTGCGCTTTTAGTATTTGTGTTTGCGGTTGTATGCGTTCGAGCCTTCGACTGTGCTCTGACCTAAGACGAAACTAACTATACATTGAATAGAGATGATTTGAAATTCATATTTGTACAATTTTTCTTTCCTTCTATATATACATATGTTTCTTTTTTTTTTGCTTTTTTTTTTTTCGTTAAGTCCATTTTGGCGCAGGTGTGGCACAATTAGCAAAAACGGCATTTTGGCGCAAGACGTAGCAGACTTTCATTCGTGGCGCAATAGACCCTTTCCGAAATTCAGTGCCATCTGGTGGTTTGTAAAGCAGTTTAGGTTTTGCCATATCAATGGCGGAAATTAACTTGTATCGGCACCGTCACTTTCACAAGTTAACGGCACGCGAAGAATTGTTCAGTGTGAGTTCTTTCTCGATCACTTTTAGTTTGATGGTGACCAAGAACCTGCATTCAGAACAAAGCTCCAACCCACTCAGATGCCTGGAGAAAATTTTATGCACCAAAGTGCTTTAAAGCCGATTGTGTGCCGCCCACAAATTGACTGAATCTGAGTAATTAGAAATAAACGCTTACCTAGCTCTTGTGTTCCATTCCTACGCCGCGTCGTATTGACCCCCCGAATTTAGAGGCCTCCCAAGATCCGCTTAGGAGCATCTTCAACGTCTTCCTTTATCAGTCACTAGAAGGCCGCCATTGGTATGGCACAGATGCCGTTCCACAGATGATGATAGTGATCAAAGTGGCCAGACTGAATTTCGGTACTTTCATCACTGGTAATCGATTTCAAGTAATTTTATTAGTTGTCATGAGTATCGTACAAGTATGACTGCCTTCTTGCATAACGGCAGGGACCGGATTAACAATGATAAGGGTTCAAAATTTCGAGTTAAAACTAAGATGATGATTTTCCCTGCCCGACGATCTTGGTGTTATAAATATCGTATAGCTCTGGGGAGTTTAAACGGGGAAGTGCGATTCAAGGTCAGCCAACCCTTCGGTAATGACAACTCTTTGTTTTCAGAAGAAGTGAATGTCAATGGTCGCCTTTTTGTTGTGTTTTTCTTTCTAACGAGCCAGAGCGAAGTCCACGATACGAGCCAATAGTGCCGATCAAGCAGCACCAAAAGTGCAATGTCCATTCGCCCCCCCCCCCCCCCCTTCTCCTCCATCCCTTTTAAAGAAAAGACCTTCAAGCGCGGTCAGTGCAATCTGCAAGGAGTCAAGCTGAGTTGGTTGCGGACTTAAAGTCAATTAAGGCTGGCCAAAAAAATATTGAAACCAAAATTGGCTGCATTCAGAAACGACTAGATGCCGTTGAAGAAAAAACTAACGCCCTTGACGATTTTGGGCAAAATAGGTCCAGCTTCCAAAGTTCAGTGGAGACCATGACCACTCAGCAGAACCTTTTGCAATCACGCCTCGATGAGCTGGAGGACCAATCACGGCGTGACAACCTGCTTTTTTAGGGTATTCCTGATTCTCGTGAGTCATGGGAACAGTCCGAGGCGAAGATAAAAAGCGTTTTGACAGGCCTATTTGACATCCTACCTGACAATGTAATCGAACGGGCTCATCGTCTCGGTACCCACTCGCCGAGTAAATGCCGTCCTATCATAGTCAAATTTTCAAGTTTTAAAATAAAGGAGAATGTACTTTCCGCGCGTACAAAATTGAAAGCAACAAACGTAACGGTCAGTGAAGACTTCTCGCCCGCCACGCGTCACGCGCGTAAGAAGCTAATCGCGTTTGCGAAAAACCAACCGGGCGCACCCACCTTCCAGCTGCGTTACAACAAAGTTATCATCAACAACAAGCATTACGTCTACCATCCGCTGAGTGATAGCGTAATCGAGCATGTGCCACTACTGCAGGGGCGGATCCAGACCTCCATTTTAGGGGGGGCGGTTCCTCGGTGTAAAACGGCGGGGGGGGGGGGGGGGGGGGGAGTGTTTATATTTTTTGTGGAGTTATCGTTTTTACTAAACTCTGATAACATAATATAGATCTTGAGAGCTTTGTATCGGTTTACCTGTCGGGGATGAACTCTTTGAATTAAAACCTTTCGGGTGACCACGCTAGAGGTAAGTATCTAGAAAACTGTGGTGGCACTATCCTTTCTGAACACCATAACGCAAGGAATTTTGTAGTTCATAGGAAACGGGATTTCTCCATTCGCGTGGCAGCGCGCTAGAAATAGAAAAAGAAGTTAACTACTGGGGATGAATGTTTGGTGCTATAGCGGCTGTGACAATTGCAGACAGTGTAACTTGATGGCTCAGATATCCCCGGCGGGGCTAACACTTTGGGCTCCTTTTGCTTGAATATTTATATATTCTCGTTACACCCGCAGAGCATGTACGGACAGCCAACCTTTGCCAACAATACGGAGGAAGCTCATGCCGCTAATGACAATGCGAAAAACGTTTAACCTAAAACTCGGCTGTTCTTTGAGATTAAGCTTGGCATAGTAGTTAGAACTTTATATTCAGTGCCAAAATGCAGAACGTGGTTTTAAAACATACTTTTCATTGTCGCCAATTGCTTCAATAAAGCGAGTACGTTGCAAACAAGCGACAAAAATGGCCCGGCGGCTTCGACGCTGCTCGCGGCGTCAAAACATTGTTGACGCAGCGAGCGAAACGAACGCTGCCAGGCAAGTTCGTCGGTTGTTCGCCGTATATTTGGAATGTCTAGAGCGCAGCACATGCGGCATTGCCAACCCAAACTCGTGTTTTCACGTGTTCTGGATGCAACTCGAGACAACGAAAGCGAATAATTGTTGAATATTTTTGAAAGCATGTTGCAGTTCGGCAACTATAGCTTTTAAACTTAGACAAGACCTTAAACCAGCAATGGATCCTTCCAAATTATATTCAATTGCACTTCGTCTGGATATTTTCTGTATGAAAGGAACACTCGCTTGTTTCTGGGTAGTTAGCTCATTCGTCAGGGTCGAGAGGACAGGTGCAGAGATATGATGGGGCAGAGCGGTTGTCCGGTCGGCGAATCTCAACTGGGCTAAAGGCCGATCACGACTGCAGCATGTATGTTTGGGAGTCGGTGTTCACTCGAACGGGCACAGGCACTGTCTATTTAATTTATGTATAGTTGCATCTTTGAAAGGGCTCGTTTCCCCAAGTTCCTAGGTAGGGAATTCGAAGCCGCAGTTGCGGACCAGCAAGCCCCGCCTCTGTTCCGTTCGACACACATATATTCGCTCCTGCAAAGCCGCGCGAAAGCTCTGCCGTCAATCCACAGAAGCCGCGTTTAACTCGAAAAGTAAAGACGGCGCCAAGGGGAGACAAGATATGTTCCTAAGATATGTCCCGCCACCCTAAGTTGAAACGGCATTGTATACAAATAAATGCCTACGGCGTCGGCTTGAGGACCCCGTGTAAGCAGCCTCCAGCCTTTAGAGTGCTCGTACCATTTATCTTTCTTTTATTAGCTTCCCGCCACGAGAAGTCGTACCGCAGGCAGTATGAAGCCCATTAGAGGAAACATCTCCCCCTTCTGGCGCTCGTCGGCTTCTTTCTGTATTCCGCGCTGCGGCGCTGATCCTCAGTGAGGGATGGAGGCGAGGACGAAAGCGGGCTTATGTTTAAGCCAAGGTCGTGGGGAAGTCCGGAGCGTCTTCAGGAGAAGCCCAGACCCAGACTACACTGTACCCAGAGCATTTGCATCCTCTCTCAGTTGAGAAGAAAAGCAATTGGTCACCTGGTCGTACAAGCTGCATCCCCCCCCCCCCCCCCCCCCTCCCTGGAACGTCTCCTCCAGGTACGTACCCTCCGCACTTCCCTTGGCAATGAGCACACCGTGCCAATAAGATACCTTTAGTGAGCCCGTGGGCGACAGCATCTCAAAGCAAGCCAAAAAATACATGCCAAAAGACAAGCCCAGAACCACGAAGAAACCATCAAACGAAAAGTGATGAAAAGGCGGCCGCTAGAGAGGAAGGAGCTTTCAGGGCACAAATTTTTCGCAGACAACCTCCAAAGAGAGAAAGGGAGACAGAGAGAGAGGGAGAGAGAAAGGGGACTAGATATGTTGAAGGTATTTTCCCCCCGTGCTCGACGTGCTGGCCTTGTTTGGAAGTGTGCCTGCAGTCGAGGACCCTGATATTTGGTGCGCCTCCCCACTTCGAAACTCCTGGCGCCGTCCCTGTCGGGAAGACGTACCGTGACCCTGACGGAGATAAACCCCAATTTGGAAGCGCCCAGCAGGCGCGTCCACCCACCGCTGTTTTCATCTTTTGTCCCTCGCGTCGATTGCTTACGTTTTTTCTTCGAGCTGACGAAGAACCCCGGGGGGGGGGGGGGGGGGGGTTGCCTGGCGAGGCGTTTGGGGGGGGGGGGGGCGATCGCCCCCACCGCCCCCCCCCCCCTTGGATCCGCCACTGCACTACTGATACAAGTGAACCGTCATCCAAGCACCGTGGCACGCGCCACCACGTAGGGAAACGCGAGGGGCAGTGGACAAAACTTAGCGTCTGTATCATTTCTTTTTTCTAACGTTCGCAGCATTGTTAACAAGCACGATTCCTTAACCTCTGCCATAGACACCTGCAATGCTGACGTAATAGTTCTAACCGAGACGTGGCTGCACTCGTATGTTCGGGATTGTGAATTTTTTTCGAGCGCTAATAATTTTTCCATTTATCGTTGCGACCGCACCTTTCGTCAGGGCGGTGGCGTCCTTCTGGCCATTTCCAAAGACTTCCCATCGCAATGCATTCATATTTCCAGTAACCTTGAAATTGTGTGGGCTCTCATTGAGCTAACTCATCAAAAAATAATTGTTGGTGCGTGTTATCGTCCCCCCACTTATTCCTCCACATTTGTGAATGAGCTTCACGACGCAACAAACATTGTTTCATCGCGCTTTCCCACGTTGCCTTTATTTTTGCTAGGCGATTTTAACATCCCGAACATAACATGGAACAGTGAACCACCCCTGATGCACCCTGTCTCCTCTCTAGCGAAGGAGTTTTTAGACTTTTGCTCTGTTTTTTCATTTACACAAGTTGTCAAGCAGCCTACGAGAATCACCCAGTCGGCAGCTAACACCCTTGACCTCGTATTGTCCTCTAGATCTGATTTCATTTCGGACATTACTTATTTGCCTGGTTTAAGCGACCATGCCCTCCTTTCATTTCACGTTAACCTGTCGAGACCTTTAGCTCCTAAAAAGTCGAAAACTTTTCGAAACTATAAAAAAGCTAATTTTGAAGCTATCAATAATGAACTATCAGCTTTCCTTGACATATTTTTGGAGGATTTCAATTTTCGTAGCGTACAAGCTAACTGGAATCTATATTTGGCGAAAGTTAACGAGCTAACCAATAAATACATCCCTACTTATACTGTTCGTCATAATCGTAACGCACCATGGTACAATCTTCACATCAAGCGTTTGTCAAACAAAAAAAAACGTCTTTTTAAATCAGCCAAGCGATCTTCAAATAATGACCGCTGGATACCTTACAAACAGGCTGCCGACGAATATGTCTCAGCAGTAAAAAAAGCCAAGGAAGAATTTCAACAGCAAACGTTACCTTTAATGCTAACAACCGACACTAAAAAGTTCTGGCGCGTTATAAATCCGAAAGATGATAATAAAATAATCCTCATCGACGATACTGATAATGTAATCCCATCTAACCTGTGCGCGTCCACTCTTAATGAATGTTTTATACGCAACTTTTCAGAATCTGCGGATCCCTCTCTACCCTTCGTTCATTCGTACGATTACGCAGTAATGTTTCCCATATTGATTGAGCCAGCTGGGGTAGAACACCTACTTAGATCATTAAAGCCTTCTTCTGCCCCTGGTTGTGATCTAGTCAATCCAAAATTCTTAAAAAGCACAAGTGTTTATTCCTCTATCATACTAACAAAGATCTTTCAGCAGTCACTCGACAATGGTTTTCTACCCGCGGAATGGAAAGTCGGGAAGGTGATTCCACTCCACAAATCAGGTAACAAGACCTCTGCACTCAACTACCGACCCATATCACTCACCAGTATCCCCTGTAAAATTCTTGAACATATTCTGTTTTCCAATCTTGCTAACTTTCTCGAATCGAATTCATTTTTTACATTCGCGCAACATGGTTTTCGAAAAACTTACTCCTGTGAAACACAACTGGTGTCCTTCATGCATAAAATGAATATCATCCTCGACCACTCATCATCAGCAGATTGCATATTTTTAGATTTTTCCAAAGCATTCGATAAGGTCTGTCATAAGCTGCTGCTCTATAAACTGCGTCAACTAAACCTTGATCACAAACTTCTCACGTGGCTTGAATTCTTTCTTATTAACCGTTCACAATTTGTTTCAGCTAACGATCTAACATCCGAGCCGCGCAGTGTCCACTCTGGTGTACCGCAAGGCTCGGTGCTTGGTCCTCTTCTTTTTCTAATTTACATTAATGATCTCGCGTCAACTGTTTCCTCCCACATTCACTTGTTTGCTGATGACTGCGTACTTTTTCGTGAAATAACTTGCGATAATGACATAATCTGCCTTCAATCTGACCTTAACGCTATCTCTGTCTGGTGCGAAGCATGGCGCATGGAATTAAATATTAACAAGTGTAAACTAATGCATGTGTCCAGAAAACCTTGCCAATTGCCAAAATACTGCCTTAATAACATACCCCTCGACCCTGTATCCTCTTACAAGTATCTTGGCATTCATATTTCTCATGATCTGACTTGGACCGCCCATACCACATACGTGATTAATAATGCTAACCGGATGTTGGGATACCTTCGACGTAATTTTGCCCGAGCATCTTCGTCATTAAAACTACTGCTTTACACCACGCTAATCCGCTCTAAATTGGAATACGCCGCGTCAGTTTGGGATCCCAGCCAAGAAAACCTAATAAACTCACTCGAAATGGTCCAAAATAATTCTGTTCGTTTTATACTTTCTAACTATAACCGAACCGCGAGCATAAGTTCAATGAAGTCTAGCCTCAGCCTGCCATCTCTCGCATCTCGCCGTAAAGCTTTTCGTCTCAGTCTCTTTCATAAATTGTTTTACCATTCACATCTGCACGACGAACTTATTTTACCTCCTCAGTACATCTCACCTCGGTTTGATCATGCTAATAAGGTTGGAATTCCATCAGCCAGAACTAACGCTTTCTTTCAGTCATTTCTGCCACGCACATCTGACGAGTGGAATCGCCTTCCTGCTTCAATAGCCACTATCGAAGACTCCCATCACTTCAAGAGCGCCTTAGCTAACATTGTATGATTATATGCCATTTTTTGTTTATTTGTATTACCATTTTTGCTGTACTCTGTTTGTTTAATTTCTTCTTGATTGTTACCACTCCCCTCTCTAATGCCTTTGGCCCTGAGGGTATACTAAATAAATAATAAATAAATAAATTGGTATGGCACGGATGCCGTTCCACAGATGATGATAGTGATCAAAGTGGCCAGACTGAATTTCGGTACTTTCATCACTGGTAATCGATTTCAAGTAATTTTATTAGTTGTCATGAGTATCGTACAAGTATGACTGCCTTCTTGCATAACGGCAGGGACCGGATTAACAATGATAAGGGTTCAAAATTTCGAGTTAAAACTAAGATGATGATTTTCCCTGCCCGACGATCTTGGTGTTATAAATATCGTATAGCTCTGGGGAGTTTAAACTGGGGAAGTGCGATTCAAGGTCAGCCAACCCTTCGGTAATGACAACTCTTTGTTTTCAGAAGAAGTGAATGTCAATGGTCGCCTTTTTGTTGTGTTTTTCTTTCTAACGAGCCAGAGCGAAGTCCACGATACGAGCCAATAGTGCCGATCAAGCAGCACCAAAAGTGCAATGTCCATTCGCCCCCCCCCCCCCCCTTCTCCTCCATCCCTTTTAAAGAAAACGATTTTGTTTTTTAGACGCGACAGTGAACCTTGTTTTCCGGGAAATCAATTATACTGCACCCGCTTTCGTTGTCGCCTGTGCTCAATATTTTCGGTAAGGCTGCGTATCTACGAAATCGCTACTGCGGGAACTAAAGCCGCGGTGGCGCCGCGAATACGTCTTACAAAAGACAGTCTGTAGACAGTGTTTGAGGCGTTTTTTTTTCTTATGTGACGACGGTAACATTGGTCATACAAAAACTGTCTGCAGGTGTGTTCTGAGCATACAGGCATGCTTAAACGTGCTTGAGGAAGCGTGTCCGCAGATAATTCTCTCGTCATGTCGGCAAAGAAACTCCGTGTCTTTTGTACGAGGTACGAGCAGTATGTCTACGGCTTAAAGCTGTCTTCGAGGCGCATAAGGCACCCGAGAACCTTCCTTCAAATACCGAAAAAAGGATCCCCGCCAAGTCAACAGGTTCGGCAATCTAAAGCGCGAATGCACAAGGCAGGTGAAAAGGACCATTCCAAGAATCGAGATGTGCGTGCCTCCAGCGTCCCATGGAGCGAACCGGCGTAATCAACTCCTGAAGCCGCGCCAAACGGCACCTAAAACCCCCTGTCCCATGGAGCGAAGCCTGTAATCTGTAGCAGCGAAACGGAGAATAAACTCCCCTTGCCTGGCGCGTACCCTAGTTTCAAGGAACACCACTCCATGGCGCTGCGGGCCCCCGCGACTTCATACACACGCGCGCTTTTGCTCGAGTGGTGACATCTCAGCCATTTTTCCGCCCAATCGTTTTTTTTATGCATTTTGAAGTGCACGCAATCCGGTGTCACTTAGAGTCACTAAATAAGCTACGCTTTCAGAGTACCGCATTCCTTTTCTTTGGCATTTTGCCGACAATACAGTCGCTCTATCCAACAATATTCTGGTTCGCTGCGGCATCATTGGACAGCGGCAGTCACGTGAGTCGCTATCATCATCATCGCGTTTTTTTAACGCCACCATCTTGGGTCCAGCGATCCGCTGCCTGCGGCTGTTTTACTGTTTACTGCTCGCACACGCTGAAGTCTGTCGCTCAGCATGCACCTTTTCCTTCTTACGTCGAGATACGAACAACACGACCTTGATTCGCTGCCACAGTTGCGGCTACGGCAGCTGGCGCAGGCGACGCGACGGCTAGAGCTCGGCTTGGCTCAGCCACAGTCGCTCCTCCATCTGCGCGCGGATCCAAGATGGCGGCGCCTGACGCGCTTCAGACGCGTAGTTTGGGAGTTTCGGTACTCTGAAAGCGTAGCTTTATTTAGTGACTCTAGTGTCACTCAGCTCGAGCGCGTAGCTTTGGCTAATGCATAGACGCCATTTTACCGCCAAAGTCACGCACCGAGTGCGCCAGAGCGTCAAGCGCTGGCACATTCGGCAACAATGGATGTCTTCACCCAGAGACAGACAGACAGACATGTAGGCACCCTGCTGAACACGGTAGCGCGCGCTCAGCCGATGCTGCTCCTCTTGGCGCCGACAAACATGCGCCGACAAACATGGCGCCGCCTCAAGCATCTACATTGTCGGCGACCGCAAAACTCCGCGGAGTTCAATTTGACATTCATGCTTTCGCATTCACAAGTCATAAGATGTGCTTGGGTGTCCTCGGATTTTTGTCAACGGGGCTCTAAAACGCGTTCTGAGCATGCGCAGTATTGTGTTGTTTCTTTTATGATGGCAACTATGTACGTATCATGAGGTCACCTGGAAAAAACCATTCGGTCATATAAAAGATGACTTTTCGTTCGTCGTTCGAAAGGACTGGTCGGCCCTTTTGTGTCCAAGAAACACCAATATTACCTTGCGCAAAATAGCAGACGTCAGGCATGCGCCAGAGCCTGTAGTGACTCGGCATCATTTCCCTGAATGATATACGCTGGAAAGGCATATATATATCGAGAGAGGCAAGTGCAGCAGATTCACCGAGTCGTCTCAGCCTCTAATAAAACAAAAGTGTCCGGCGTTTTCGTAACTGGTAATAGGAAGTGTCCGGGAAATCTGCTAGCGGACTAAAATATGATGCGCCGGCTGAGCAAGCCGCTAAACAATTGTGAACACGACTGCGGACGCTCTCCGTGTTGTAGTGATCTCCCGGCATTACCGGGTGTACAGTCGTCACTGACGTCCCCAACATCATCAGGCGAGGAAAAGAAGCGACCGGAATTTCACTAATAGCTGTTGCGCTTAATGAAATATCGGTGTTGTGACATTAAAATAGTGCACTGTGGTTTTCTGTCCACTGAGCTGGTTGTCTGGTATGGAACGACCACGACAATATTCTTGAAAATGCTAACTGAAGGGAGAAAAAAAAAAAAAAAACTTCAATCCGTTCGAAAGTTTCGAGTGGTCAGGATAGCGATTAGGAGAGATGATAGTTGTTTTCCATTCGTATAAATTCTTGAGACGAATCGAAACGTAATAGTCTGCTAAGTTGCGGTTGGGACATGAAGCTATCCGGTCTATGCAGATCGAAGGTCATTTAAATAAGCACATAGATGGAATCTTATCTGTAGGGTTTTTATGATGACGCAAAAAAGTAGCTTGAGGTCGATATGCGTTTAAAAAATAAAGCTGTACTGATTAATGGTATTTCCAAGCTTTCATTCCGCTGCTAAAGTTAATCGTTTTAATTTAAACCTCACTGACTGAGCCCTCGAAGGGACGGAGGCCTATATAGTTACTAACGAAACAGAGCCTTTCGTCCAAGCCAGCTACTTGTAATCAAAGTTATTCGTCAACTCTTTACCTATACCCAAGGTAATGAAACTCACCCCTCTAACTTACATTTGAAAAAAAAAAATGCAAACGACCACAGAAGGTGTGCTGCGATTGACAGCGGTAGCTGTTGCGTTGTGGAAAGGCGTGTTGAAGGAGTTGTGCCTTCAACCAGTCTGCTGTAGAATGTTTGCAAAGGGTTCTTTGCTTTCAGTGGAATTGATGTAGGAGACATGTGCAAGATTTGTGCTTTGGTGGAACGATTGTGCGAGATGGTGTATGCCGGTTTTTTACAGCGAAGCTGTTTATGGCTAGGGTTCCGTGAATATTTTGTGTGCAGTGACTAAAAACTCTACGCTCGTACCGCCGCACGCACACGCCTTCCCCGTATAAAAGATTCGAAGTAAATAACCAAAATAAAGTTTTGACGAACGCGCGTGCAAGATGCCATTTGTTTTAGGCTTTTGCTTTATAACAATTATGGCTGCAGACGCCGGCACGTGGAACACCATTCCCTGCATTCTCCTTGATGCTTGGGTAATTTATCAATGTCTTATTCAGTAGATCAGTTATCAATAGGCACCATTTTCAAGATCAGTAGAGCCTCAGGTAGATAATAAAGGTTTCTCAAGTATTTGCCGCTGTGCGACCCGCGTCGGCCATGACTACGCTTCAACCGCCCTCTCTCTGTCGTCGTTCCAAGCGCCTAATTTCCTTCCGCTCTCCCGGGGTGGCGGTCCCGTCGCGCGTGTCTAGTTTCCTCCGGCTCCTCGGGGCGGGTCTGTGTCGTATGCTAAACAGCTTCACTGGTCATCCACCTTCAGAGTAGAATGGCTCATGATTTTTTTTTTCTTTTTCGGGGGGGGGGGGGGGGGGGGGGTAATCGGTCATTGTGAACGGAAGCGCATGTGACCGCGTCTGCGGTAGAAGCTAAAGTATGTATGTACACATCGCGACACTGTTAGCGCGAACACGACATCTGCGCATTTTCGCATTTTATTTCTAAATAATATTAGCGAGCACGAAATTTTATCGCTTACATTATAGAACTAAATGAGCTCTTTCCGTAGCAATACTAACTTGGATGACATCCCTTGGTTTCAATGAGAAAAACTGGAAAAACAGGCGATCGCTTGTTCGCGCTAACAGTGTCGCGCTCTGTACGTACCTGAGCTGTTCTGTACAGGCGTGGAGAGCACACGAAAAAGAACGGAATCTGGCGGCGGCAGTGGGGAAGCAAGGGAGCGTGTCCGCACAGCGCAGCCACGTGGGTTTTTCGCAACGACGGCTGCCGGAGGGGTGGGAGGAAGGGTGAGCATCGCCGGAGGGTACGTGGATGTAAGCAGGAACGACCGAGAGCGCCCTCCCCGTGATCACGCGGGATTTTCGGAACAGCGGCGGACTATAGGGGGAAAGACGGGAAAGGGGGGGGGAGCAAGAGAGAGCCTTGCCGCAGTTGGCGTGTATGTCTGAGAAACGACGGAGAGAGGGAGAGCCGTGACTCTCCTGTAGAGTTGGGTTTTCCGTTCGTACATGAACATTTTTTTTTTGCCGGGAAGGGGCACTAACAGCTACCGCTGTAAAAACAGCATTGCTTATGCACGTAACTTGCCAGATTGACGCCATCTATCATATAGATTAACCGAGGTTTTCTTTTGCAAACCTCGAATATCTGATGCGCGCATATGCACCATCCCGCTCTGGAAGGGTGTTTTCCCCACTCAGCGAGAGGCTGCGCTGCGGCGAAGCGACATACGCAGAAGCGCGATGTGTTTCTTGCAGGTGTAACTTCCCCGCGGTGCACCAGTGCGCTGCGAGAAGCGTACTAATGGGGTAATTAACCCACCCGAAGAGACCAGACTCAACTGTAGTGACTGAACTGGATCTTGGAAAAGTTGCACCAAGGTCCCCGTATGGCCGCTATTTTGGTCCATGGAATGTGCACTTTCTTCTTGAGCTCTCCATTCCTGGTGAGCCGATCAAAAATTCGCGGTGGCAGGTTGCTTAATAGACATTTATGGTATACCCAGATTTTTGTAGCGTGAGCTACACTGGCCGAGGTTGAGCAGTTTCGCGTGGCTCGCATAATGAGCCGTGCTCCGTGCTGCACATACGAGAGGAGCAGTGACGTCACACGGCGCACAGCTCGCGCGCTGGAGCCGCCGCCGCCGCGCCCGCCTCGCCGGTCTGCGCATTCCGGAGGAGTGACGTCATAGCCGCGGCGGACGCACTGGCGCCGCCGCGTGCCCAGCTGTGCGCCTCCGTTGCGCAGTAGCAAAGTCTGACGCTGCACCGGGGCCGCTTGATAGCGCCTCTCATTTTGTGTGCATAAGCTCGCGCTACGTATATCCTGGCATAGCCGAGCTAAGGCACCGCAATTTTTTTTATCCACACACCGGCGAAAAAAGCGCACATCTTCTCCCCGCCACCTCATGTGGCTTCCGTGCTTGGCAGCAATAAAAAATAACTTTCCTGTTTCTGAGCATGCAAGAGCAATATCATTGTAGGAAATAGACATGATTGATAAGTTGATTGTATACGCAGCGCCAAAGACACGTATATTGGCGAGGAACGCTTTCAGTACGATGCCGCTCCATAGCGATCACGGCGCGGTTCAGGACGATCCTACCGAAGATTGGAAAGGACAGAAATGGCGATTGCCATGGCACCTGATGCCAATCAACCAATCGCAATGCGAGGTTTCCGTCATCTGCATGTTAGTATCTGCTTGTGTCCTGCTAGCAGGCAGGAAAGGCAATGACACGACTTTCACAGGATCCAGTGACTTTCGGCACCACGAGAATTATCGCGGATCTTCCAAGTACCGCATCGTCTTCGATACGAAGATCAAATAAAATGGAAAGTTTTCGTGGATTGTTTTGATAACTTCTGCAACAATACCCAATAAAGATACGATGCACGTGCAAAAGCACCGGTGGTAGCGATATCAGAACGACCTATTAAAATTTCCTACTGATATGCTATTCTAAGCGATCACTCGAAAACTGAAAGTTTCAAAACTTCTCGCAAGCTTATCGTAAAAATAAGGCAGTGTGGGGATGGTTGAGCTATTGACTCCCGCAGATATAATGAAATAAACTTTTGCCGCAATGTCGGCGCGAATTCGTCCTACTGTGGTAAAGTGTAGCAGAGTAACCATTTGGCACTGCCCGGCGGAAATGGCACAGAATCACATCATTCCGAGTATGTTATATTAGTCAGTAAAATCGACGGAAGAGTCCTTGAATTGAAATAAATTAATGAACACGACTTCATCATCAGGTATAAAATATCCTTTATACAGGGGAGAGAAATAGGTAGGCATTCTAGAGGAAAACAATGGAGAGAGACAAAGGAAAAGATGAAGCCATACATACAGCAAGTGCTGTCTTGTGTACTTTCTTTTACCTGCACTTGTCTGTTTGTTCTTTGGAACACTTAATGAACTAGCCCAACCATAGTATAAATGTTTTTTTTTTTTTTTTCTATTCAGAGCACTAATTTTTTTAATTACCAGATTTCCCATGTTTTGTCAACTTGTCCCTTTATTTCTTGCCATCTGTCTAAGGAATATAACTTAATACAAAGCCCAAAAGCCTACCAGCATTCCAGGTAGTCCAGGCATTAAGCTAAAACTAACATTTTGGAATTAGATCACAATATGCTTCGGCGATGGTGATGAAAAGTCAATGTGCTTTGCTTCCCTCTGCCTTTCCACGTGCATGTCCATGAATGATCGTATCTTCTGCTGGATCTGAGGCGTGTTCTTTGCATCTCGTGCTACGATGGGTATGATGTCGTCGAACTGAATTATCTTCGATGGCCTGATCTCTTCATCCAGGGAGGACACTGCAATGAATGGAGGCGTGAATGAGATCTGTTCCTCACAAAACCCAATACTATCGGAAGAGCTTCGACAAAGAGTTACATTAAAGACGCTATAAATTAAATAAATCAGGCGAAGATATCAATGTGAGAATTATGCATTCTATATGTCGAAGCATGCCCCGGATGAAGCTTACAAACCTACCTAGTCTCAAAAAGTAAAATTGAGACCAGCGTTCAGAAATAGCATTGGCTGCGATAGTTACCAGGGCTTCAGTCAATTTGGTTTCGTTAATAACGGAGAAATCACAAAAAAGGTGACTTTACTTCAGAAAAAAAAACAAAAAATGTGCAAGCAGATAAAGCTTTTTTGGGAGCAATACATTTGGAACTTTCTTAGTACTGTAGCTCTCTAATTTATATTATAAAATTATTTTTCTTAAAAAGATACGTCAAAATCCAGCCACACGCAATTGTTTCAATCGAGCACTAATACACTTTAAATTTTTACGATAGATTTATGATAGCTATGTTTCCTACAATGGTCCCTAGAGTTTCTAAACATTTCCAGTCCGAACTACTCAAACCAAAATCCGCAGACAAATAGCGATAGAAAACTGCTCTTATACATCTTTTATCTGATTTAAAGGCATATAAGTCATGCACCGCCCCATATATCTTGCAGATGCTGAAGTTCAAGCTCAAGGACTAATACATTAAAGGGGCACTGACAACCCAAAGGTCGTATTTTTTTTTATTGTCTAAAACGATGCAACTTGTAGTCATAGACACGCAAAAAAAACCGGATCGCGAAAAAAAAGTTTCCCGCGCGGGCGCGCGCCTTTTTAGTTTTGGCGTTTGTATTTCCCGCCGCTCACCTCCTCACTTCTTTTGATCGGCGACGTCAAAAATCAGGAAATTTAGAAGCTTTGTAGGTGACATTTCTATAACATTTAATAACGGCAATCGTAAAACATGTTTTTTAATGAATTGCGAACGCACTACGGCTCCTCTTTTTGAAATACCAAAAATCAGAGTTCGGTGTGATGTTGCTTCCTAGATTTGTACCCTCCCTCGGAAAACTTGGCGGCGCTCGTTGGCGAGTCGGGGAAAAAACGTTTTTTTCCCGCCGGCGCCCTTCTATCCCTCACCTCCTCCTCGCTTAAGGTCGCCGTGGCAACGGCGGAGGTCCGAAAGAAAGGCGAGTCGCAGGAGACCGCAAAATTTGACTCACTCCACTGGCGCGGATCGCGCGGGAACTTCAAATTCGGCATTTGAAAATTGTTTTTTTAATTCACAAATACTGAATTTTAAAGTTTCAAATTTTGAGGGTAATGTCCCGGCATCGTTTTCAATCGTTTCGGATAATAAAAAAAATATGTTTTTGGTGTGTCAGTGTCCCTTTAAGATGCTGCCAGTTCAAATCAACAGTCCTGTATACAATTCAATACTAATACCAATGCTGTTTGGGCTTTCACAATATACGTAAAAGGGCTTCTGACTATCAACACATTAGTAAAATGGCTTCTCGATTAGGTAATAGGGTGTGGAGTTACGCAATTGCAACAATAGTGAACAATGCAGTACAAACTCTTTGCTAACGATGTACCAAAACTAATTGACTGTACGACTCACACAAATACGCAATATCTGGTGGTTTCAGATTGAATCCAGCACCTCCCTTTGTCTGTAAGGGTCAAAGCATAACTACCGGATCCCCAAAAACAAAACTGTGCGCAGTAAAACACTCACAAACAGAAAATGTTCTGCAGCCTTTCAATTTTAATTTCTAATGAAGACCATGAAACTGCAGAATTTAAAATAACTTCCCCTAGTTGCAGCAACTCCATAAACACATAGGCACAGAGAGAGAGAAACACCACCTATTCCCAAAGCATACCATTTTCTTTGCCCAAGCTTTCCAATAGTTCTTCATACTTCTCCTTGGCATCGTCAGTGTCCATTTTGTTGACTGCCAGTATGGCAGGCTTCTCAAGCAATGCTTCCTTGTACAACTCTAATTCCTTTGAGAGAAAATCAAAAGTACTTCCACATTCACAAATGGCTCTTACACATCCATCACTGACAATGTACAAGAGCTCTACAAGATTCCCAATGCCTAATAATAGTTAGGGGAAAACATCCCCTCTAAAGTAAAAGTAATGCAATATGCCAATGGAGACATCAAGGCAACACCAGTCTTGGAGCTCACTTCTCAGCTGTTCACTTTTCTTTATGTTGGCAACTGAAATTGGCATTAATTTGTGTAGTAATCAAAAACTCTATTTATTAAAGTCTATATTGACCGCATTTGGACAAAATTAGAGATATCTATAAGACGAAAGGCAAATGAAAATATAAAACAAGTCACACATTTACATAAAACAACGCTACACTGCACGATAACTTGCAACACAGCTCGCAATCAGACTAAAAACTACTAGAAGAATATCGGCATTTTTTAAAAATGTGTGGCTTAAAAAAAAATAAAAAAAAACATGTCTCTTACAAGAGAAGCTGTTATTAGAGACTCCAGTTTTCTTCACACCAAGTTATCTCAATACTGATCGGCGATTTATCCGAGGCTCCCAGTGTGCGGGTTTCTAAAAGCAACATCACTTATATCCCTTACAGCCAAATTAATCTTCAGCTCCACGACAAATTGACCAATCGTTAGCCACTCCCATTCACCCTGCGAATGCTGAACGCTTACCTTGTTCAGGGACATGACTGTCTCAAACGCGTTCCTAAACTTTGACCTCTCGTTGAGCTGGAAGCCATTGACGTCCACAATGAACAGGAGCATAGACGTACGCTCAACGTGCCTCAGGAAGTTGTGCCCCAGGCCGAAATTGCGGTGTGCTCCCTCTATGAGGCCAGGCAGGTCAGCCAGAGAAATCTAGAATGGGGCAGGAGTGTGTCGACATCTGGTCGGGGACTACACCAAATACTCAAAGCGAGTCCTCAGATGCACGCACACAAAAGCTAAACGCTGCAGGTGAATGTGTATTTAAAGACAAAAACAGAAGAGCACCAAGTCATGTCCATGAATCTCTTCTATTTGCCAAGTTGTTGGTTCCTAAAACAGTTATTGTTAACAAATTTTACTTTCTCTTTTGTCAATGTGACAGGTTACTTTGTCAGGCATATAGCAATGTAGCCGAGATGGCCCTCCCTGTATTTAATGAACTTGTTGCTGTCGGCAAAGATCTCCTTTCCGCAGCGCGTACGCCATCAACCGTGCTTCATGACTTGCAGCCCTTTTTCCGTAAAATATTAACCAATGGCTCTGTGCTGCGCGTTAGGTATTCAATGGAGGGGGCTCTGTTTCCTTCTTTTTTTCATTAGGCTTCTCTCGGACCGGCATAGCCAGGCAGGGTGGAAGGGACAAAAGGCATGTCGGCCTGATAAGGCCCCTACCCCCCATACAGTTTGAAGTATAGCAACATAAACAATGCAGCACTGCAGTTCATGTCAGCAGTTTATAAAATAAGACATTCCAAAGCAGATTCAATCATGAACGCCAGCAAAAGCTTAAAAAACAGAGCCTCAGCGTCGACCCAAACATGCTCGAAGTCTTGACTATGAAGACAGCGCAAGATTAAAAGAAATAAAAAAAAGTGCAAAATCTACTAAAAAAAGAAAGTCATAATCGCACACGAGCAGAAAAGAAAACATTATATGACTAAATATAACACAATGATAACACTAGCAAATTTTCACATTGAATCGAAAACACTAAAAACGCAGATACAGTAAAAACATTGTATAATATACCACGCCATTTGTGGATACATAACGCGCAAGTGTCCGAAAACGCTGAAATAGTGTGTTGGTTGTTGAAGCGGTAAAAAACGGTAAAAAACGGGTCAATGAAGAAGACTGAACAAGGCGATACAAAAATTGAAAAAGCATTCAAGATATACCGGCACATGATATGTAAAAAAAGAGAAATGTGAAATAGCCCAAGAAATGAAGTCTTTGTAGGTCAACCCTCGTTTGAGTAAACATTGTATGTAATTATTTATTTAGCGAACCTAATTAACCCATTAGAGGCATTACATCTCCTTTAATCCCCAAAACAATGGCATGTACACATCGCGACACTGTTAGCGCGAACACGACATCGGCGCATTTTACTTCTAAATAGTAGTAGCGAGCATGACATTTTATCGCTTACATTATAGAACTAAATGAGCTCCTTCCGTAGCAATAATAACTTGGATGACATCCCTTGGTTTCAAAGAGAAAAACTGGAAAAACCGGCGATCGCTTGTTCGCGCTAACAGTGTCGCGCTCTGTACATATTACTTTGTGATCTTCAATTAAGGTAAGCACTCTTCTGGCCATACCCTTGCAAATCACTATTGTGTCCTGCGCATTAGAGAAACTCGGAGAGAAACAACACAACACTTTCTAGAGCGTTGATAACCGCAATAGAAACAAAGCCAGCTGTCTGTCAACAGCAGCGCAGGAAATGTCTGGTTTAACAAGAGCAGAAGTCATCCCCCAATAAGAGGGCAAATCGAGATAAAACGGTGCCTAACCTGTCTGTGATCCTCATATTCCATGATCCCAATGTTCGGCCGTATCGTTGTAACTGAGGACAAAGGAACGTAAAAAGTGCATGTAAGACATTTGATATCAAATAAAAGCTGAATAAAGAAGTGGGGAGATTGCTAACAACTCGATAATTCCCAGCTAACTGGACACAAAATGATCAACTGCGGAACAAAACTGGTCCTATCTTTCTACAGAACTCAAAGTGGTTAATCTCGAAACAATTAAAATTGTGAACAGGGTGCTTCCAAGATTGCAATAGCCCAAACAAAAGGTGGAACAAACAACGAAAAAATGATAGGACAGATGGGCAGAACCAATTTCTGTTTTGAGTGTCTGTCCATTTTGTTTCCTTCCTGTCATATTATTCTAGTTGGTTGGAACTTGCACCATCTCCCGCATTTCCTAATACAATTGTAGTTTAGGCAAAGTGCATTCGCAATCACTCGCAACCTTGTGTTCCCAATGCTGCATGCCATTTTTGGCATAATATGAAGCTCGCCTTAGGGAAGTCAACGGAAGCCCCTTGCCTAAGCCAGAGTGAATGAATTGAAGGAGTGGGTCACCTACAGGGGTAGTTGGCCACCTTAGGGGCTGCCCTTGAGAGCGCCCTCAGCAGCGTTGATTTGCCCGCATTAGGAAACCTACGCATAACAATGAGAAAGAATAATGGTGTCAATCTCAGAGTGGCATTCACCCGGTCTGAACATCCATCCTTCCATGAATGAGCCAGAAGACGAAAAGACACTGAAAGCTAAAACGTTTGGTAATTTTCAAAGAATGAAAAGTTCTTGTTGTAAACCATTTACAAACAACACTCCTACTTGGACACTTCCAAAGTTGGACAGTTGACCAAGGTTTGGGTGCAGCACATGCTCCATTAATCACACAGAAAATCTGAACCCCATAGAAGGAAACTACAAGTAGTATCTAAAAGGAACTGCAAAAGCCTTATGCTACATATACACTGTGAAGCTTCCACTGAAGGCTACTACCTAAGGGCGTTAGAAATAAGTACTAGGACGGAGACTTCCTCAGAGATTGTGTTGTGGCTGTCTCGCTTTTTCCCTATCTTTATCTCGTGGTTAAGTTGTTACCGAAAGAGAGCTAACGTACCTGGGGCAGAAATTTTAGGAATCGCAATCAGAGTGTCTCCATACCATAATTGCGCAGGAAAAATCCCCGACCTTTCCCCAGTAATATCCTGAAAAATTTTGAAAGAAACGAGCGTCTAGAACCTGAAGCAGCAAGCCAACTTACCCTACAAATCCAACATCTGCAATCAGCTTTAGGTTGAGGGTGATGACATCTGTCTGCCCCTTGGTTCCATGGAAGTCAGTTGCAGGGTTGCCACCCTTCCCACCCTTGACCGCCAGCACCTTGTCTCCAGGCTTTATTAGATCCCCTAAAACAGCAATTGCATGACTGTCTTTTCAGTCTATCCACAAAGCCCAGTAGAAATTAATAATAATACAGTAAAACCTCGTTATAACAAAATGGGATATAACAAACTAATGGATATAACAAAGCAATCATAATTCCCCTTGCTTGCTAATAGTGGGAAGAAATGGACAGTGGCTATAACAAAGTAATGGTTATAACAAAATAATTACGACCGCTCCTTCAATTTTGTTATAACGAGGTTTTACTGTAATCTTTATTAATCATGATCAACAATACAAAATGTCAGGTCTGCCAAAGCCAGAGTAAGGCTTGTGTGGCATGACCTGGCAGTGAAAGTATTCTTCACAATAACAAATACAAACAAAGATCAATAACTGGCCCTCAAATTTATGAATGCTTATTTCTGTCATTAAACCATTTTTTCACAATATTTCTTTTTAGGTGACGACTTGATTTAGAAAGGAATATAGAATCCGGTAACACGTTGAATATTCTCGGCCATTAAATGCCCTAATGCTTTCTCCATTGGCAAGGAGATCAAACTATAGAGGGCGCTCTGACCCATTTTTTGTCCCCATACCTCGGTGTTTACCCAACACAAGGCCTGTGCACATGCCCACAGGCCAGTGTTGTACGGAACGGCGTTCCAAGGAACACCGTTCCTGGAACGCGTTCCTTTTAGGAGGAACGAAGGAACGCTGCCGTTCCATTTTACGTCGGTGGAACTGTAACGGGAACTCGTTACATTTTTACTGGAACGGAAAGAGTAACGGCGTTCCTTTTTTTCGTTCAGTGGGGTAATTTTTATTTTATTTCTAAGAGGGAAATTTTAAAAGTATAAGAGCTATATCTTTACGAACATATTGTTTTTAACTTGTTAACGTTTTGGCTACTTATCTTAGGGTTTATTCTGTGTGGTCCTCGCTTTGTAACAGTCGGGTGCAGGAGAGCTTGTGGACATTGATTCTCGTTTGAGTGCCCGAGACTGCGGCACAAAAAGCAAAACTTAACGGCACAAAAAGAGGGACGTTTCAAGCTCAGCTACTTTCTTTGCTTCCACTGAATCCTCATACACACAGAAATCTAAGGTCGACTAAAGCTATTTCTGAACTTCCATAAAGAGACTTACAGCTACAACAAAATCACAGGTTACAGACATCGAACGCACCCTTGTATCCCGAACATTGGTCACTTAAAAGATACACAAAATTTAACCTTTATTCCTTTTCCCCTCGTCCCCCACCTTCAAACTGAACAGCAAATCCAACCTTCACGAATAAGGACTTGTAGTTTAGAAGACTGACCTTCCAAAAGCCCAAAACTTTCCTTACTTATTCGTCTTGCGGACAGCAACATCGAGGAGAAACTGAACAAGGGACTTTGTTAGATTGAAACGTGTGAGGTTTATTCTAGAACGCTCGTGCAATGTGGGGTAACAGTACATTTGGCTCGTCTGAATTGTTCACCACAAACATGAATATGGTTAAAGACTGAGAGTTTTAAACTTGAATATATCAACAAATAAAACCTCGATTACGCTTGTTTTCTTCTCCTGGTGCCCTTCCATCACGACATATAAATTCGTATGTTCGAACTTAATGAAACAGATAAAAAAATCAACTTTGCTCGATCTAACCAAATATGGCAATCAGTAAAATACAATTGTAACGTAAATGTAACGATACGTTCCATTTTTTAAGCTGTAACGGGAACGAGTTCCTTTCTCTCAGATGGAACTTGTAACGGGGACGCATTCCAAAAATCAGAAGGAACGAGGAACGAGCTTTCGTTCCTCTTTTTGAGGAACGTGTACAACACTGCCACAGGCCTTGTAGGCATGTTCATGTCATCTTCTTCAATAAAGCACGGGGCACAGTGTAATGTAAAAATACTAACAATAAACGAAGTGACGTTAACTGCCGGATCTCTCCTGAAACCAGCCGTCAGAGAATGCGAGCTTGACCCACTTCTGCTTTTGTGCTGAGCTGGGCACCGTGCATGCTGCATTGTTCATGCAGGCCGGAGTGGTAACAAAAGAGCCCCTCCTCCAACTCAGGCGACCGAAGAACACGAACTTCAGCCGAACGCTGACACCGTGCTCGGTTAAGTCAGCCGAGCGCTGAGACATTGTATTTGTTGTCCCCGTCCATGTAGTTCTAAAGTTAACCACTTGGGGCACCACGGTCTGATCTCCTCCCCAATAGCGACATTATATTCATGGAACTTCAGAGCGAGTTTTATACCTTGATATATATGTGGTGAAATTCTTTCAAATTGTGAAATCAGTGTACCAAAAATGGTGCTGAACCACAGTTCGTAAAAGAGTGAATAAAAACAAGGTAGCTGAAGTGAGGAGAACAGGTTGTCACTAGATCACATTGATAAATTGTAGGACACACTTTTCAACATCCCCCTCAAAACACTATCGATTCAAGCGTGCCATTGTAAAAAAACAATTAAAAAATGAAGTAATGCCCTAAGAGGTACACAGAGAGATGCAGAACAGATCTCTCTGTGTACAGTCGGGAGCAAAAGTTTGCGGGGCACGGGAGCGCCAGCCGAAAAGACTGGCTGCGCCTTCTCACGGCGCGTTGCCGCCCTGAAGACTCACGCTTTGCGCATGCGCTTCCTTTCATGTTCGCAGTCATGCTTTTTTCGCTCGCTTCGGTTCGACACCCACGAGATAACGTGGACTGGCGCAAGGTGCCGCGAAATGTTATCTGTAGCATGCGCGAGCTCCGTCACCCATCACGGTGGCTGAGGCAGACGCGCGGTATGTTGGCTATCATAGCGGCACCTTGCGCCAGTCCCGGTTATCTCGTGCGCGTCGGGAGGAAGCGAGTGAAAAAGATACGACTTCGAGCACGAAAGGAAGCACATTCTTGAAGCGTGAATCTTGAAAGCGGCCGCGCGCCGTCGCAAGGCGCAACCAGTCATTTCGGCTGACGCTCCCGTGCCCCGCAAACTTTTGCCGCCGACTGTACCTCTTTGTTCTGTAGGACCTCTTGCAGAACCCTAAAATACAGGTTGCATGAAGCAGCCCATCTGAAGCGTGTCAAGGGCGACTGCATTATTATGCTCCGTTTCATGATAACTTGGCTGACTGTGGAGGCTACGGCCCCCGCGACCTAATAAGAGCGTCGGAGCGAGGCACGTGACACCACGTCACGGGGGCGTGTGTGTCATTGCGCCAAATGCAAGGTCAAAAGAAACCAGCTGCCATCTGCTGGCTAAAAACCGTGTGCTGCAAAACCAGCCAACTTCGAATGAACGTCCACCACCACAATAATGCCGTCTACTAGAGTAGCAAGCTCTTCGGGAACAGTTCATTAGACAACCATACGCCCAATTTCCCCACAAATCTGTGGCGGGTGCTAATGCCAGGGCGATGTTTTGAGAGGAAGCGGTCGATTACATGGCTGCGATTGCCAACGGCCACGGCGCTACAAGGAAAAAAAAATCGGGAGTGGATATGGATGCGACGTCCCTTTTTTAGGGGCGAAGCTCCTTAGGGGCTAGCCATGTCCGTCCGCCGTAGGCCCGGCGTCAAGTGCTCGTGCTTCTGCTCGTGAGATCACGTGCTCACGAGCACGTGAGCACATGCTCACGTGCTCGTGAAGGGAAAAAAAAAAAAAAAAAAAATTGGGAAGAAAAAGATGACAAAAATTATGAAAAAAGAAAAAGAAGAAAAAAAAAAGAGTAGGGGGTTCCGAGATGCCATCCCACTGTCTGCTTAAAAAAAGAAAAAGAAGAAAACCACACATTCTCCTGCTGACATGAATGAAAAGGCTCAAAGAAAAAGAAGAAAAAAAAGAGTAGGGGGTTCTGAGATGCCATCCCATCTGTCTGCTTAAAAAAAGAAAAAGAAGAAAACCACACATTCTCCTACTGACATGAATGAAAAGGCTCAGCATGCTGCGGCTCGGCGTCTACGCAGACAAGCACCACCAGAGCTTCGCCCCAAGCAACATCATTCACCACATGGAGATGCGGTCAATTTTTGGTTTAAATTAGGGCTGGGCGTCGATTAAAACTTTTAACCCGATTAATCACCACCTTTTAATCAATTAATTAATCGATTAATCAATCTTGTTCATTTCCATGCATAATAAAAAAAAACTTTTTTTTTTCTTTTTGCTTTTGATAAATATGTTACAAGTGGCGAAATATACAATTTGAATTTCGAATCAACCTTTATGCATAGTTTAGAACAGTTCAAAGACACTCACGCTCACAAATTGTTACTTGAGCTGCATGAGGCAAAGAGGTTCATTGATATACTCGGGCAAGGGCGACCTCCCTTGATTGTTCCCAATAGTCCCTGCTGCGCTAAACGGACAGTCGAACGGAGCGGACTTGGGCGGGATATGTTGCAACCTTCTGCAATTGTCTCAAGTTACAAATCTCGCCACTAAAGATTGCTTTAGGGCAAACACCTAAACTTTCCCTTTCAGACAGGTGTATCGTCCACGTCTGCGTTGTGAAAACGCTGAATTTTTATCTCTTTAGATTCATAAAAAATGTACCGATTAACCGGCTAAAAAATTAATCGCGATTAAACCATTAATCGATTAATCGGTACATTAATCTATCAATTGCCCAGCCCTAGTTTAAATATAATTGAAACAAATTCGTAAATATTTATTCCTTATTTTTATATATTCTCGATAGAGATGGAATCGTGCGAGTTCAATTATCGGTAAAAGGAAAAGGAGCATGGACCTCCTTTTGTCGAGGAGGGCACTGTAGCTGTGGTGGCAACGAGGCCTCAGTGGCCTCGACCATGGAGCGTTATCACGTGCCTTGCTCCGACGCTCTTGTTGGGCCACGGGGGTCGCAGACTCCACAGTTTGCCAAGTTTTCGTGAAACGGAGTATAGCTCTCAACAAGCACATAGAGCAGAGATCTCTTCCCTAATATTTGAATAAACAACAGTTGTCTACATGAACCCCTTCAAAACCACGAGGCAATTGTTTTTACCTCTATATGTTTTTATTTGGGAGGTTTCAACATTGTCCTCTTTACTGTCTTCTCTGGTTACTTTCACACTTCTGACTGCTTGTGCTCAAATAAAATCTGCAACTTTCAACATTTCTCCTCACCAGTTTATCATAGTAACTGAGTGGCAACATGTAGAAAGGTATGTAGAGAATATCACCGACAAGTCGAGGTTTGAGTGTCGAGCAAAGAACTTTTCGATAAAGAAATATACGATACAGTCGCGTAATCACGAGACACCGTAAAGGTCCGATATTGACCCGAATGAATATGAGGGCCAGCATCGCAGTACTCAAGAAAGCCCGACAGAGATAATATGAAGAATTATTGCTCGAAACCTTTAATTGCCAAGCTTTGCCTATGCCTCATCTTGCCGTCACTCTTTTGCCAGTTCTCCGTTAGCTCAATCACTCTAAACCTCTGCCTGTCCCAAAGGAAGCAGTGATGCACACAAACTGTTACGCTCCCATCTGTGTTCAGAAATGTCCTCCTTGACATTCTTTACATATAGCTTTTACTCTTTCCTGGGGACTCTAACAATACAAAATGCTTGTCCTGGTTATAATGAGGACTAACCTTCAGCACACGTGGTGCCAAAAGAAACTTTTATACCACATTCAGGATTTTAGAATGCGCTATAGAAATAGGAAGCGAAACAGTTACAGTAATAACTGTCAGGTAAGTGTATATATCTGACTGTTAAAAGTAGCCAGTCAATTTATGAATGGAACTCCCAAATTTAATTTCATTCCAGCTTGTCATGAAGCTAGTACAAACAATGTGTACCACTAAGCATTGAATGTGTGAAAGAGTGGATGATAGAGCGCATATTTAAAGGCGCGGTGCAATGATATTCAATTGGAATGTTTTTCACTTTACACGAGCTTACTGGCACTAGTGGGACTTAAGGTTACTCACACGCAATGCCACTGGCCAAGAAACTCCTTTGTTGCAACGTAATTTCAGAGACAAAAGCGATCGACTGGTGAAGGCGAGCGGGTTGAACATGAATACATAAAATTGAAAGAATAAAACACGGAGGACAAGCACAGGACAACCACTTTCTTTCATTTAGCAACGACGTTTTCATTTTCATTTAATCTCTCCTTTGCAAAATTTGATGACGTAAAGTGGGGATCGCAGTACATCCATATGACGATATTTGAATGCTGATCATAGATTGGACCCGAGCATTGCGTGGGCACTCGATTTGGGCTCGTGATAATTACTAGCTCGAGAAGCGTTCGGGTAGTGGCCCGTGTCCAATCGCTGCAGCGACGACAATAGCCGAGCCATAACAATGTCTGGAACTCAGCGCGTGTCCTGTGCTTTGCCAACCCCAGCGCATAGCACTGATCAACATTGGCGGCATATAATCGGCTCCAGATCACGTGGCCGCTTGTTCTGGCTGCGAGTTGAGGGGGTGAACGCTGCTCGTTTTTCTTTAATTTTTTACTAGGACTTGTATTGTGTGGGGTGAAAAATGAATGCGTGTTTCATAGGTCATTAACGTCAGGGATCCGTTCTAAGTGGTATTTGCGCAAAGTACAAAAATTGTTGCATCGCCCCTTTAACAAGTTTTAGTAACTCTTGCCCTAAATAGACTTCATCACTCCTAGGTTTTGCTGTCACAGATACTCCCTTTGCCAGGCACTCCGCAAATGCTAGTGAAGTATTCGTACAGTGTGACGCTGCTTGCACAGGACAATGAGAGAGACGGGTGGCTCACCGATGAGATGTCCGAAGCCATTGAAGACAGACACCCCCACTGGTACATTCACCACCACAGTATGGCCGTCAGGTCCCAGGATCTGGGTTGACCTGGAAATGGCGCCCAAAAATTGTAAAGGAGACCAACGTATTTGGGTAAAGCTAACCGTGGAACTCCTAGTAGAGGCAAAACGTTTCTCCGATCAAAATGACTGAAGAAACCTGTCAATGACCAGGACCTGCGATACATTTGCCTCCCTAGATGCCGACATGCAGGGTGGAGAATAAAAATTAAGATGATTTAAATTGTGATTAAAATCATGCATGCTTTACTATGATGATTTAAACCAAACTTTTCCCAAGCAACAACTCTAGAAAAGATTTTTTTATTTATTGATTGTTATCATTTCACGCTTTTTGTGGGTACTTGCTTCGTATTTAAATTAAACCAACTTATTTGGTTTGTGACGCGTTACTCTGGCTGACCGTAACATATATTCATAGTGCATTTGTTTGTGATTTTGCACTGCTGAACTGTAGGGGTGCAGAGGCCTGTCAGGCACTTTGCCTTTATCTCTATTCCTATGCGTAAAAAATCCACGAAACAAATAAAAGAGAAAAGAGAATCATCGAGCGAGAAATATTTATTTCTATTGAACACAAGCAAAAGGCGATGAATTTTTGAGCAACTCAAAACATTGCTTTTTTAATTTTTTTCTACTTTCCACTGTGTTGGTCAGTTCATAATGCCCTATTGCAAGCAAATTATAATACAAAATAAAAAGTAAATTGTCCTTCTGTTCTAGCATGGCAGGGCTACAATAGAAAGCAGTTAATTAGACTGTTCTTTAAATTTACACAAATTCTTTCTTCCGTGTTGTTTTTAGTGCTAAAGTTGAAGCCTGGGCGAGTTGGTATGACATATTTAAAAGGTTAAAACAGCGCAAAAAACAACGGACAGGGTAAAGGAGGACACAGACAGAGCGCTGACTCACAACTAAATTTTATTGAACGCAACGGTGCAATATATATACGCACAATTGAGAACAAAAAAGAAGAAAATCAGCCTGAACACCACACAAAACAAAAGCACAAAAAACGAAATATTGCATCTAAAAAGATATAAAAAGGACACGCGCTAAAACCAATCTAATCAAGCGGCCAGAAAATTAATCTCCTTCCTAGATAAGGCAACAGAAGGGCTGCTGACACACATGAGTGCCTTTTCCTCATGCTTCAGGGCACTACAACGAATCCCCACGGGAGCAGGAAGTGGCGAGAATTCCGCGATCTTGCTGATGCCACTGCGGAGTTTCGTTGGCGACTTACGCTATCGGAACTCCGTGCTTCAACACCAAGGAGGGCCGCGCCACACAAGAACCCCATTCACACGTGGGGTCAAGTTTCCCTGCCGGAGAGCATCCGTCGTGTTCTGGACAGAGGTCCAAAATATGCCGTGGAACCAAGAAAGTCGCGGGCGGAGCTTCTGAGCCTTGTCAGGGGTGTTGCAAGGAAGGTTCCGGAAACTGAATCTGAGAGGTGCGTCTCAGAGGGCGTGGACGTGTTGATCAGGCGCAGTCCTGGTGCTGGCAAGGTTCCTGTCAAGCCAGTAGTTTCTTTTATGAAAGATAACTCTTTGTCTCTGTTAGCATCGGATAAAGAGGGAGGGTTCCTGGTCCTCCCAGTCGACCTCTATAAAGTCAAGGCACGGGAAGCTATATCGTCTGTGTTCCAGTCTAAGACCGACGTCTCCCTACAAAAGGTTAAATCCGAGGCCAAAAAACTCTGTAGAAGGCTAAACCTTGATCAGCTTGTCAAAAGAATCGACGCAGGAAAGCAGCTAAGTTTAGAATTATTCTTTACTGCTAAGACGCATAAGGTAGACTGTCCTTTGCGCGTGATTGTCTCGGAGGCTGGCACCTGGCAAAAACCTGTCGCATTGTTCCTACAAAAAGGATTGAATTTGTTAAAGACTGACGATCCTTTCCTCGTGAATAGCTCTGACGAAAGCATTTCGTTCCTTAAGGAAAACCAACACACTGGTTATATGGCCTGCTCGTTTGACATTAAGGATCTTTATTACTCTTTGCCTCACGATGAACTTCTTGTCTGCATTCGTGATTGTATTGACAAGTTTGGTGCTGTTGCTTACCAAAATACGGCTGGAATATCAGTTGATGGTTTTTTAGAGCTCCTTGACAAGTACCTTAGGTCGACCTTTGCGACTTGGGAGGGTACTGTCTACTTGCAACGTCAAGGAGTGTGCATTGGATCTTGCATCGCCCCTGTTCTTAGCGACTTGTTTTTAGCAAGCATCGATCGCATCATTTTAGAACACCTTGAGGGTACCAAGGTTGCAAGGGTTTTCCGCTATGTAGACGATTTTTTAGTCCTGTTGAAAACTGACGTCTTGTCCTTTCATTCATCAATGACTCATATTTTAGGCATCTTTTCTGACTGTCTTTTGCCACTTGTTTTAACTCATAAAGTGCCTGAAGCCGGATGTACAAGATTTTTGGATTTAACTTTAACAATGTGCCCGGACCATGTATGCTGGGCTTATGAACCTCGGGCCGGCAAGCCTCTTCTGCCCTTTGAGTCCGCGCACTCAAAAATTGTAAAACGTGCAATCGCGAAGACCTGCTACACACATGCTTTGCGAAGGTCTTGCTTTCACAAAGTTCAACCTAGCTTCGATAAGCAAACTGAACACCTCACTGTCGCTGGGTTCCCCTCGCACGTGTTGACAGCTGTTGCTGAGTCACTGCTAAAAGAAACCAAAACTTGGCCTGAGACAAGCGATATTCCTTCCAGCAGTAGAAAAGGACGGGAAAGAAGGAAATTTGCCGTCATTCCGTATATGCACGGCGTGGCCCATAACCTCAAACGCATCGCAGGCAGATGTGATGTGGACGTGTTGTTCACCGCTCCTGACAAGCTTTCAAGATTGTGCAGAGCCATTAATCCCTCTGATAGGGAGGCGAGGGCCTGCACTACGAAGCATCGCAATCGCTACGTCACCTGCGCTGAGGGAGTTGTGTATTCCCTCCCTCTGTCTTGCGGCAGGCGTTATGTTGGCCAGACAGGTCGCTGTCTCAATGACAGGCTAAGGGAACATGCTTACAACGTCACTTCGACTGTTTCCGGTCACCTTGGCATACATTGCCGTGACTGCAGCTGCCAGCCTCAGTTCCAACAGTGCGAGGTCGTTAAACGTCATCGGGACCAGCTGACACGTGAAATTCTGGAGGCTCTAGAAATAGAAAGATTGGGTGTCATGTGTGTCAGCAGCCCTTCTGTTGCCTTATCTAGGAAGGAGATTAATTTTCTGGCCGCTTGATTAGATTGGTTTTAGTGCGTGTCCTTTTTATGTCTTTTTAGATGCAATATTTCGTTTTTTTGTGCTTTTGTTTTGTGTAGTGTTCAGGCTGATTTTCTTCTTTTTTGTTCTCAATTGTGCGTATATATAATGCACCGTTGCGTTCAATAAAATTTAGTTGTGAGTCAGCGCTCTGTCTGTGTCCTCCTTTACCCTGTCCGTTGTTTTTTGCGCTGTTTTAACCTTTTAAATATGTTTTTAGTGATACAGTGATTCTAAAAATAGTGATTAAAAAAAATCATGATTTTTTTTTTATAACCTGGCGACATGTGAAGCGACATTTTCCCGAGCACAGTTCTATAACTGAGTTGTAATAGACACATTGGGTGCAACAATGTTCATGTCATCACCAATACAGATTCATTGGGACATCACAAAATATGCAAGGTCAATGTAAAAAAATAGAGCAGAAAGAGTATGTGATGTAAGCCATGTTAAAGATCTGTTCTGAACCTTGTAAACAGAAAACAGGGTAAAACCTGCAAGGGCTTTATCAAACCACCTCCTTATTTGGGAGAATCTCAGAGAAAGCACTGCTGGAACTAGAACACAAGCCAAGTAGCCAAGCCCAGTCTTGACAGTGCTTTTTATTATGCTGTCTAAAATAGGACGCCGTGTAAAGCATGTCAGCCCTAATGTGCGTCCCCATCTCAGTGTCAGCGATTGTGCCGCTGGCCAACGTTCGGCCGCGTGAAAATGCTGTACCGTGTTCGACCACCATAAAGTGTGTCCCAGTGAAAATCAATAAGATACTGTGCCAATGTTGCCTTTACCCACTCCAGACATCAACCCATTTCATTTTAAGTTTGTTATTTAAGAAACAATCTTACATACTGTATTTTGGTCAGTGCACAAGTCGCAGCTGGTTTTTTTCCCCAAATTTTTATCGCTGCATCTTTACAGCAGTGTGACTTACATGTGTCTCTTTTCTTTATAAGTATGAACCTTAACCGTGCAAGATCTAGACTGCATCAACGTTCACTACAGAGGAGGAAAAGCACAACACCCGCCGATGGTCTGCTCTTCTAACAGTATGCTAGCGGGTCTATACTCCGTCTCACCTTATGTCAAGCCGCAGCGGACGCTACGAGCCATCCCAGCCAATCCAGCTTTGTGAACGCATCACGGCGCTTCGTTCCAAAGGTCACGGGAAACTTACACGGCCTTGAATTGGCTCCGATGGCTCGTAGCATCCACTGTAGCCGGACGAAAGGTGAGACAGAGTATAGATCCATCCGACATAGCCTTCGAATACTGCGGATAGCCTTTCTGTCATAATCCGCACCCAGCAATATGGTGGCTACCTGCAAAAATGACGGCTGGCACATGAAACAAATTTGCTGCGGGAGGGGCTGTATTACTCGTTCGATTTGTTGGCGAAAACATCCAAAATGGCTTCTGCTTACGCATATATCACTATCACGAAACATATGTGCCGGCTTATCAATGAAGTTTCACTGCGACGACCATACGAAGAAGCGTAACTTATGTACCAACCTTTTTGTAAAAAGAGTTGCTTATAGACCAGTGGTCTCGAACTCATTTGAGTGTGGGGGCCAGATAGCCCACCCTCGAAAGGATGAGGGCCAAGGATGGGGGGGAAGGGGGGGCAATATTTTGCTATTTAGGGACAAAAGTATAAACAAACAAACAGCTGTAGTGTTTCACGTTGCAAAGCAGCTGACTGTCCCAACACCCCAAAAATTTTCTAGACAAGGAATTTTGTGCTGTCAGCTTTTTGTAAGCTCACGGTTTTGCCGTCTTTAGCTTTCATTTGCATGTACGACTACTTTGGGCCCCCACATGATGTTATTCGCGACTCCAGCGACCTATAGGGGGCGCCACCACCAAACAAGCATGGCGGCTGAGTCCAGGTCGCGTCGGCTCGGCCGGGCTGCCTGAACGGGTGGAGCATTCAATTTAACAGATTTTCTTTTGTTTAATGCCAAATTTTCTAGGTATTTAAACTGAGACGGTTAAGTGTAGCCGGTGCACATAAACCCGCAGAGCATAGTTTTCTTTTCCCGGTGCTTTTCGTTCTTTTCATGTCAAACTTTCGTTTCGGAGATTTCGTTCAAAACCGAAACTATGGGCTCCGGAGAGGCGGTAATAGACTCTAATCAGTTTTGATCATCTAAGGAAAGCGGCGATGACTACAGAATTGTTCCACCGATAGTTTCCAGCTAACTCGCATGCCTCGACCATGCGACTTATCTGTCCGCGAAATAGAGCTTTTGTGCGTATACGCCTTTAAGAAACAGCTCCAGTCGTCTCCTCGGTCAACAACACAGGCTGCAGAAAAATTACGAAAATTAAGCAAGCGCTTCTTCAGCCAAGGAGCATGTTAACCCGCTGGCACCCTACTAAGCGGCTGATACTCGTATTTCGATTCAGGTCTTAGTAGCAATCGAGAAGTCATTTTGACTTACTATGTCCCACTAAAGCGATATTAGTATATTCTCCGGGTTGAAATATGAGCTTAGTTGACTAGATATTAGGTGAACTGCTGAATAAAAGTATATTTGACAGACAGAGAGACACTACTTAAACTTAGCCAAATGGTTCTAGCCGGTAGCACGGAGACGAATGCGGCCAAACTGAAGAGGGTCTTCATCGGAGATTCACGCAGAACCTCTCTGCATTGAACTTGACTTCGAAACCTGAACGGAGAAAATTAGTATTTTTTGTGGCCGGTCAACCTGAGCAATGTAGACGTATATTGCTGCTGGCTTCGACGGGGGCGTAATATAAATATTGGAAGCGCGATAGATCATAATGCCGTGACAGTTTCTAACTTTGCGAGACGCGTCCCCCACCTTTTGAAAGCATATAATTTCCCTCGTTAATCATATGCAGCGAGCAGGTTTTCCTGAATCAAGTAATTGCGAAATCAGACCAACTCCTTCAGTGTGGTCCAGAGGCTTTTTCGGCGAAAAGCAGCCAAGATGAATAGCCTACGCACCGACCGGCGTGGGCGGCTCAAACTTTAAGCTAATCGAACACAACCAAACTCAAGAAAAGCAGCTATCGAACCTTCGCATTCACTTGACTGCAACATTGGTGTTCCCTCTAGTGAAACACCTCGTCTGTCGTCCTCAGTCCACTGTTCTACATCCTTATAAAGAAACCACTTATCAGTTACCAAGTAGTCGTCATTTTGAATGTGATTCGAGACAGACAAGAAATCAAAACGTTTTTCCGTGATTCCTCCCCATCAAAGAAATCGAAAGCATGCGTCCGTGTGTTGTGGAGTAAACGGGCTTTCAAACACGTGATGGAAGGAAACAATCTACTGAGGCTTCACCACACTAATGAACACTCAAGCAAAATTAAGAAATTTTCGGTCTTTCGTCAAATTACATTGTTCGCCACCGCGCCGACAACACGTGTCCGCGAATGCCACCAGAGACGAGACGCGGAGGGGCGCGGAGCGACCTGGTCCGGCTGGTTCCCGGTTTTCCCGCTTGGTGGCCTCCGTTTTGCTGGAGTCGCGAATAAAAAGATTTAAAACACCGCCACACCACAGCACTGGCAGTTTTTAATAGAATGAGAGCAAGCACACCGTCGTTGCCTTGCTAAACAATTCACTAGGCTCAACAGGCATATACAAATTTCTCTTCATACGGCTGTTTCTACTTTCCTAGCGATTTTTATAACAGCATTATAAGAATTTTTTTTTTTTAAAGCTTTTGTTTGGCAGTTAGAAGCTTGAGATTATAGCTTTATTTTTGGCAGTTTCTTCTGATCAAGAGTTTGTGCAGCCGGGGTGCCTCCTTGGGCGAAGAGCTCGTGCTTGCCCTAGTAGTGGTATTACCATTCCGGTTGATTTAGACAAGAAAATAATGAGAAGCCAATATTTAGACAAAGCAATACTCTGTCCAAAAGATAAGCAGATTAGTGCAAAATGTGTGAACACGTTACAGAAGCAGAGTTTCTATTTCAGCAGAAATAAATTGACGATATAAAACTATGGATCATGGCGCATGTGGCACTTGAGGCATATGAACGGGAGCTCGCAGCTGCGGGATGCTTGCGAGCCGCTTTGGGCCGCGTGTTTGAGACCCCTGTTATAGACTAACACGCTGTTTAAAAACAAGCCTGCGTTTGCCTACAGCCCACACCGGGTGTGGGCACTGCACATGAGCAGATTCAGGGGGGAGAGGAAGTGTCTGCGCATGCACAGTGCCCACAGCAGTGCCACTGCAGCTGCACAACGTCACAGCCACGCGTTGGTCTATAGACGAGTGCAGCTTAAGGCTTATTCATATGATGCATCTTTTTGGAGAGCCTAGTGTCGCAAAATTAAGTCTCAGAAAACAGATGCACTGTTTGAACGAAGCGAGAAAAGATGCATGCATCCAAAAAATGATGAGCACACTCCTCGCTCTTAGAGCGAGATTTTGCTGAAATTTCATTGAGGTCTGTCAATCACCCGAAGCAGAAATACGGATGCTGCCAATGGGCGCTCGACATCGCAGCGACGTCTTTAATTTAATGGGGAGCGAGCTTTCTTGAAGAAGCTCGGTTTTTGGGTGATCCCGTATCCGAGCCAAAGTCAGAAAAAGAGAACAAACATGGTGGTGAGCGACGAGTGGAGAAGCGGTGCGTACGGGCACTACGTGTTGGCAGTACGAGATGTTGGGGCGACGGTGGTGGTGGTGGTGGGGGACGAGAGCAATTTTCCGCCCCCTCCCCCATATTGTTTCTATTATTTTACAGCAGCAGCTGTACTGGGCTTGTTGTATGGGCAAGTGTCAGGTTTGCAAAAACGAAATGCAAGTTTATCGCAGGTGACTTTGGTGCTTAGGAAAAGGCAAGTACAGCAGTGATACCCTCGCCCTTTCGCTAATAATAGTCGCGGTTGAGGCGCAGCGCGTTGGGCCAATTGCGATTGCATTGGGGGTAATGTGATTGCCCCCTCTCCCCCTGCTCTTTGTTGCCTTCGGTCGCCCATTTCCTAGGCACTTTAAGCCTTTGCATGCAAAGGCGGGGTGGTCAAAGCATACACTGGAGCGAGCAGCGGCTGCTCAACGGTGTAAACGTGCCTGTGAGGGAGAATTTGTCAATATGTAGGTGTCAACAGTCTCACATTGGATGTTAGGGTGGAAGGCATTCGACGTCAAGATCATGCTTTGCGTGAATGTGAAGTGGCACATAGAAGATATTGCTACCGAGCGAAGGATGGATGCGCTGGTGCGACCAAGCAATTTCTGCAGCGTGTCCGCGAGAATGTGTTTGGTGCTAGATGTTCTATGTGTAATCGGTTGCGGTTTACGCTAGACCTGGTGTCTTTGCCGGTGGCTTGCCATGAGGTTCTTCAGTCGTCGTACCCGGACAGCGACCCGATTGTTTTCAGGGAGTGTGCTACGTGCCTATGCAATGTCTGTGTGTAGGCACAGAAAACACATAGCACACACGTAGCAATCACAGCACGACGCAAAAAAAAAAAAAAATAAATAAATGTTACATTATTGCACAACGCATTATCCCCGAAATTGTCACTCAATCACGAAGTAATATCATTGACATGTCACACCAGCTGACATTGTCCATTCGCATCAAGTAATCGTCCGCACAATTCTTTTTTTTTTTTTTTTTAGATATCTGGAGGAGAAATTGCTTGTTTTGCCTCCCTGTTTCGACGCCACTGCAAGCACTGCATATAAATGTGATGACTGGGGATAACTAATCGTTTAGCGGTGCAAACATATCCGAAATCCTTCGGGATCATCCGCCTGTTCCTTATTGTTCGCAATCTTTCCCCGGTTTGGCAGGTCAACTAACCCGAGTGAGCCAAATCAAACTAAGTTTATCGAGTGATATTAATAAAGCAGACTGTCTTTTCTCACTGTGCGTACTTCATTTCATCTGCTCCGAAATACTTGATATGCCCGGTGCAGACGACAAGGTTTGGCAAAATACTTGCGAGTCAATGCGTCAGAGTTTTCATGCATCAACTTCAATATGATAGCGATTGCGCGAAATCTCGCTTTCGAAAACTGTTACGCATTGAAAAAAATGCACCGTGTGAATAAACTTTTACCTAATGCAGCAACTTATAGACAGGAAACTATGCCACCCTGTCCCAGAAGACGACAGTGTAAGCTGATACCCCACAAAGCTGCTCCCAACGACATGCACAGCTTCTGTACATTATCCAGTGGAGCAGAGGCGAGCGACGACAAAGAGGGCGAAACGACTAAAGTGGGACATGATCAGAAGACGTCAACGACTCCTCACTTGCTGTTCCCTCCATGACCGGCCTTGATCGTCTTGTCCGGATACTTGGTGATGATGTCCTTGAGCTCTACCTTGTCCTTGGCCTGCACGTAGACGCTGCCTCCTTCCCCGCCCACACCTCCAAACCGGGGAAGTCCGGTGCCGCCGTTGCCACCCCGAACGTTGAGCCGCAGCTTGTCCAAGAACCGTTTTGTGCTGCTTATCTGAAAGAGCCCAACATTTGACGTCACTGAGTCCCTTCTGGTGGGTGGTGGTTAAACATTTTTTAGTGATGAAAGGGTTATGTCAAGGCCTCTTGATAAATATCATCTAGCCTCGATGGGGATAGGGAAATGGGTGAAATGGGTGGTTTACACACTCGTGCCATCTATGGGGTGATTTTGTAACAATTTCCTATCTGCAAATATTCCATGCATAATTTTTTCGCCTTGTAACTGAAATAATTTTGACAATGTTAAAAGCGACGATGTTAGAGGCGAAGCTGTAGCTTCGGTTGCACTAGTGATCGCAAATTTTTTGGGAGATTTATGTTTGTCCTTTGTCCCTCTTGTTCCCCTTCTCCAGGGATTATTTTCGCGGTTAATCTGAGTGAGTGAAAAGACGTTCACTGACAGTGGAGAATGGAGTCAACTTATTGGCAAGTTTAGAGAGAGTTGGTTAGACGGGACATTAGCGATTTACATAACTCCGGTACAGCTGTGGTCCAGTCAATCTTTTGCCGAGACAAAAAAAAAATCGCGAAAAAGTGAGAAATTTGTTTGGATAGCGGAAATCGTACGCTAAAAATTCGCGAAAAAGTGAGAAATTTATTTGGATAGCGGAAATCGTACGCTTACTATCTACGGTCTAAAAAGTAAAAATACGTAACGTATCCCTTACCCGAACAGCACAACAACGTGTATGAGTAAGTACCACCATTCTGGAGAAAACAATACGGACGACAAACGACAACTTCAGGACACCTGCGACATCAGTACGCTCTTGTTTACATCGCAGACGGACGAGTCGGACATGTGGACCACTGGGCGCACACTGTGTGAACGGACGCTGTGGACCACTGTGCTGTGGACGCAAAAAAAAAAAAAAAAAAAAAAGAACTTTCGACTGAAGAAGACTTTTCGCTTTATAGGTGCCTCTGTAAGCGTGTCGGTATTAATAAATTTGTTTTTAGTTTATTTTGTTAACTAGACCTTATTTTGTAATCAAACCACGCGTTTGTATTTTTGAAGCAAGCAAGTACAAGTAAACAGAACATTTTTATAAAAGTAGATAGTGATGGCTAAGCCTAGATATCTTGTGTCTTTACATAGAGTTATGTGTCTGCATCCATAGAGTTCTGTATCATCTTTATCGCCAGAGTTTGCAAATGTTTTGTGTTTTGTCCGGTGTATGTTGCAGACATAGAGCTAATATAATGTACACATATTGCTACATGTGTTTCAGGGGTGTAAAGCGTCTAAAAAAAAATAAGTTAACATGGTAAACAAGTTTTAAATGTTGTAGAGGAAAGAAAAAACGCTAGGTAGCGCAAGCTACCGTTAATTACAGAGGGTAGTGGCACTGTCATTTCTCTATTCATTTAGCTCTCATGTTGTTTTTGTTTCGGTGGTCTCGGTGGCTACCAGCAGAGGTGGCGACAGCGGAAGGCCGGAAGGCTACGACGAGATGATATGTGCTTTTAAACATCATTAGCTAGCATGTAGCAACTCTACAAATTCTGCTTAAAGTTCTTGAAGACGACAAACAAAAAAATTCCCCTCATTCCGGTACAGAATCCGCTACATGGACGTAAGTATAACGGCAGGTTTGTTGTCGTCTCGTGATCACTCCGAGCCGTGTCCTCGATACGGAGTATTAAATTGAAGAGCCGGAACGCGTTTTCGAGCTCGTTGTTAGGAGTTTCCTTGTTCGCGGCGTGAACGAGTGTCGTACCGCTGCGCTTTCCTGAACCTAATCTTTCCGGCGCACGTCAAAGATATCTCGGGTGAGTCGTCGCATCTCACAAGCCAGATCAAGTTGATGCGCCATTTCAGTCCGTCAAGAACCAACAGACCCAATTTATTCTCAAAAGCAGGCTTAGCTCGCGCAGCAAAAATATCGTCGCCACGAAGCAATGCCTCATTCGAGGAGGCATTGCACGAAGTCATGAAGTCTCCAGTGGCAAAAAATACGCACAAAATAAGCCGAGTAGTCGCACCGTCGCATTCTGTTCTATGACACGGCGTGCGTACGTCCGAAGAAGAATTTATTTATTTAACCAACACCCCAAAAAACAGAAGGTTAGGGCGCAAACAAGCTGGTGATGGTTGAGCATTATTAACTAAAACACCGAGACTGGAACGAGAAAGGACTTCGTGTTTGTCCGTCCCTTCTCGTCCCAATCTCTAGTCAATGTTCAACCCCAAAATACGCAGTTCTCGCACGCATCAATTAACTTGTCTTTTAGTCTACGGTTTACCCTTTGAGTATAAAGACTAATTTCGCAATTGTAACCGGTTGTCTTTTCTTTCCTCTTGGCTCGTTGACGCCTATTATGAGAGATGAACAGGAGGGGTCGACGGGAACGACGGTGGCTTAGCACAAGTTAGCGTCGCTAGTCGCAGTTCGTGACAGTTGCCATCCTAGAATGCTGATTGAAGGCCCCCTCCTCTTCTGGCGCAGGAAATGAATCAGGCGGCGAGGGAGGCGGCCCGGAACGAGAAGAAGCGGCTCTACATCTCCGAGTCGGAGAAGACTTTTTCGTACGACGAAAACCGTCCGGACTTGCCTGTACCCCCGCTTGGTCAGACCATTAAGAAGTACCTCGATTCGGGTAAGTTCGATTTGCACCCCGATGCTTGGCAGGGCGCTCTAAACACTGCACCCTGCAGCTTACCTGTTTGCAGTGAAAAACTTTTCTTTTTTTTTTTTTTCGCTAAGTATTGAATTTAAGGAATGTATCAGTTTTACTCTGCAGTGACCTCAAACTCGTTCTTGACTGATTGCAGTTCGTGCGATTGTGTCAGAGGACGACTACAAAGCGACAGAAGCCATCGCCAAGCAGTTTGCAAGCGGAGTAGGTGCTAAGCTTCATGAGAAGCTGTTACAGAAAGCAAAGCATTCACGAAACTGGGTGAGATTATTTGTTTTTTCTTGCATGGCTGCTTTGTTTGTGGTGAGGGAGTGTTTCTGACTGTGCTATATTGGCACTCAGTCTCATTGTACAAGCCTTTCTTTGAAACGGTCAGAAGATGCACTAGTTTGAAAGTTGACCCTATCGAAAGCCTTACCCAGCATTTATTGCCACACTTATCTAGAGATATAAAAATCAATTATTCACTCTCTGCTTTCCTATCTAATATGTAGTTCTCGCGGATGTTATAGCCGGGGCTTATGGGTAGGCTGTGTACTTTCCGGTTTTAACTGAAAAACACCGATAAACATCCGCCGGTGTCGAAAATACAAAATCTGTTAAAACCGAAAAACACCGGTTCTTTCATATTTTCGAGCAACGCTGGTTTTTTTAACCGAAAAATTCCTGTATATTTTCCAATTTTAACTGAAAAACATCAATAAACATTCGCCAGTGACGGAAATAAAAATCGTTCAAAAAAACAAAACAAAAAACACCGGTTTCTAAATATTTTTTTTTTTACCAATGTTGTGTTTTTTTCACTTAAAAAGTTATATGCAAACTTCTGTCAAACACATTATTTTACCAGGAATCATGCACTTTGCCTGGCTTTCTTTTGTGACCTACATGGTCTTGGACTCTTGGAGGACAGTAGCTTTGTTCCACTGTTCTCCAAAGTAAGCGGTCAGCTCCTGGGCCGCCGAGCTTGAAGGTCACTATCAGCGGCCCGAGAGGCCAGTCACAGCCGGCCAGTACTGTCCCAGTCATCGTTGGACGTTTGGGGCTTCCCGTGTCTAGCGCAAATGTTGAGCGGGCATTCTCGAAATTGTGCGTCGTCAACAGGGAGGAGTGAGCGCCATTGACAAGCCTAGGAATGTGTGCTTGCATATACTACAATAATCGAGTGTGAAAGAGATTGTGTAAAATATGTAAATAAAATTTGGACTGTTTTTTGTCTCCAGTGGTAGTTTACATTCCCACTTTTTCCCCCGATAATAACCGTATAGCGTCTGGACGAGATAATTCACCGAAAAGCACCGATATTGGTGAAATAAATAAACACCGATAAGCATTCGCCGATTTTTGTCATAAATAAACACCGGAAAGTATACACCCTACTTATGGGATATGTCAGCGCCATCACCAGGTACTGATATAGTTTCGGGATCGGCGCCGCCAACATTGGCCGCTGCTGTGTTGGCTGCGTCGCTACGGCGTTTGCGGCTCACACAGTGCACGTTTCTTTATTCTGGTGTGCGGTCGCGGTCGCAGTGGTGCAGTCATGCCAATGTGCGCGATGTTCGGCTGCCGAAGCAGAAGCAAGTCCTCTGCACAACAAAGTAACACACAGCCAAATGTAGGGCTGCACCATTTGCCAAAGGTGATGACGTGACAGTGTGAGCGTACAAAGCTGCTGTCCGAGAAACGCCAAAGCCTCTGGCTTGCTCGCATACATAGGAAGTGTCCGTGTCTGCGGTCGTCACTTCATTACCGGTAAGAAATATGTTGCTCAACTGTGCATGGACTGCTGGAAGCTTCTGTTCGCACCTTGTGCGCATTGCCATGGCGGCCGAGGCAATGTTTGGTGTCTGGTAGCATCACGCTGCAGGGATGTGCTTTTACATTTCTCGCAGCGTTTCTGTAATTGTGTAGTCTTTGTAGCACACGTGTGTCGATGGTGTTGCGGCGGCGGCGCTGAGTTTACCCAGCTAAAATGCTGTGAATTCTAATGCGGCAAGTATGGGCACATCTCTTCGCTTGCAGGCAAACCTTCGGCCCTCATAAAGATGCTTGTTTTATTGCCTGTCAACTCTCCTCGCTCAGCACGACGATACGCTTCGACGGGAGACACATCGCTGTCAGGCTCTTCACCCATCCACTCGTGAAATAGTTATGGGCATCCAGGGCCTTGAAGGCTTTCATCTGTTGCAGCGACAGATAGTTCGTCGACAAAACCAGGTAGTTAATTATGCCCACGTGCGTTGTGGCTGGCTGCATGTTCGCATCTGGAGTGGTGTCTGCGCCGATGCGTAGCGTGTACGGAAAACGCCGTTGCACATCTTCACTTTAGACTCGTACCAAGCCCGTGGTGGGGCCCACAAGCTCTTTGTTTTTGAAATAGGAAGGGCAGAACTCGTGGCGAATGGCTTTTGCCATCGCGCTGTTTGGGCGATACAAATTTCGTAGCGAAGTAGCAATCGAGCGACGCACATGCGGCGGCAGCATCTGCATCTGCTTCTCAGTACCTGGCAGTGGTGGCCGGCAGGCGGGAGTAGAGGAAGTGACGTCACGTGAGAACTATGTATACATACCACCATTTACTCATGTAAATCGTTTCTAGTGGTGTAGCCGCGGGTTACCGTCCCGGGTGCCGCTGACTCTAGTGACGCCACTGCTCCAGGTAAGATATTTAATTTATGGGAGCTTGTTACGTTTCTTATCACTGGTTTTTCTACAGTTTTGTAGCACACTTCATGTTCTCATGTGTGAACGAGATATATATGAAGGAATATCTTACGAAATTGCCATTTGTAACTAGATTGAAATAATAGCTCCTAAACCCTATGGAGCCAAATGGGTGTTGACACTGACCTCATCGAAGCACAAGGTGAAAATGGTAAACTTAATAGCTGACTGATCACATAGAAGAGCTGGAACAGAAGTATTCTGACTGACCACTTAGGTCCAAGTGGTCATCTAGCTGTAACCACTTGAGAGGCAAGTGGAACCCCCTAAGACCAAGTGGTCTTCTGATTGACCACTTTGAAGGGAAATAAAACCATTTGGGTCCAAGTGGTTTTCTGACTCCAACCACTTGGGAGAAAAGTGGTCCCACTTGGCGGTCCAAGTGGAACCACTTTAACCAAAGAGGTCTCCAAGTGGAAGCCACTTTAACCAAAGTGGTCTTCAAGTGAACCACTTGCTGGCAAGTGGGACCACTTGCAAAACCACTTTAAATTTTCGCCTGGGTTTGGTCATGCAAATTCCGTGTCTCGTCCTTGTTTCTCGTCCACAGCTGGAGAAATGGTGGGAGGACATGGCGTACCTGTCGTCCCGGCAGCCTCTGATGCCGTCCTGCCACATGGCCGGCTCTTTTGCCCAGTTTGCAGACGCACACTCCTTCACCGGCACCCGCAGTGCCTGGGCCGCCGACAACGTGGGGCACTACTTGGAATTCTGGCAGCTGCTCAGGCAGTGAGCACCCTTCAGATCATGTCAGACTGTGCAAAAGAGCCTTCCTCGAACGGAGTCTGGTGTTGTTGTGCCCTTAAAATTGAATCGGCCTGTAGAACCTCTTTGTCCTAGTTGTCTCGCAGCAAAGACGAGCAACTAAAGACAAATCGTGCTGCACGCCATAGTACTGACACAACCATGTTGGGATTAAGTACAATATTTAAAGCAATAGCTTCGTGTGGGGACCCTACACCGACCTTGCTTGCTTGTGTTGGTTGCATCGTAGCAAGGTAATGGGAGTGAGTGTCAACAACAGAGCGCAGCTGTTGGTTTGATGTTGCAGCATGTGCGACCAATGATGCTGTGCTGGGCAGGGGCGGGGGAGGGGGGTATGAGGTGCACTGATGTTCCTTTCTCCCCTGCCCCCCTCTGCGGCATAGGAACAGGGGATGTGTAATACAGTAAGAACTGCAGGGATGGAAGCGCTGCGCCATTGTGTGCCAATCCACTTTCGCTGCGCCATCCTGCTCCCAAGCGCAAATGTTGCGTCAAAACTAGGCAAAGAAGATTTTTTTTTTTTTTTTGCTACATATTGATGGGGTTGTGTCAAAGCAGGTTATTCTCGTTTGATAAGAACAGGTGCCGAGTATCTATTTTCATTTAACGAGAATGACCATGATTTGTTCCAGACCACATAAATAGACAGTCCGTGAAGCGCCAAGTAGCATGAGAGCCAACACCGCTCAAGTTGGTTGTTCAAGTCGTGCGCTGCGAGCGCGAGGAAAAGTAGATGCTTTTATTGTTCAGAAATATACCCTATTTGGACGAATAACGACACGCAATAAAAGTCTCGTTCTTATTTCCGTTCCCCGTACCAGTGCCTTTGAAGCACTTGTTTGGGCGCATGGCTTTGTGCCGTCAGTGCCACAGCTCAGCCAACAATGGCATGTAGGTGTCTGATCTACGAAAGGGGGGCATGCATAGGTGGCTTTGTCAGAAGTACTAAAACGTCAATTCATTGTTTACTTTTTTTTTTGCACAGTGCGAAATATTGCGCGCTTTAAATTGCGTATACTGTAAAGTCTCGCATGAACGCCCGCCCCCGAGAAATCACCCATCCCGTTTTTTTGGGCTAACTATCCATAACATAAAAATTCCATAAAATCGACCCCCCTGCCCCGACTCCTGCCAGATATCGATCTCACAATGTCCGATGGGAATCACATCAACCATGCGATCTGCGGTATCAGTGTTCGCCGCGGGTTCCCTTCGTGCTTATCGCACCGTGACATGCGAATCTGCAGCGTCCGCAGCCTGTGACATGCAAATTCCTCACTCACTCCCAATTTTTTCTTTTTTTTTTTTTGTGTGGGTGAGCGTTATGTTGGTTTTTATGACACCCGAGTTTGTAGCGGGGTTCTTGCGTGTATATCGGACTGTGAAGCGCAAATGCGCTGCGTCCGCATTCTGCCGTACTCGCGACAGGGGTGTTCATACCGAATTCCCGCACACTTATTGCACCAGGGAACGCGAATTTGCCATGTCTGTTATCTCTGGTATCACTAATGAAAAGCCAGTGAGTGTGCAGGCGAGCTGGTAATAGTCAATTATGATCTTTAAAACCTCGGACTGTGGCGGGGCAAAATATAGAAACTTTGAAGTCGCAGAGTTCCCAATTCTCTTAACCCCCCCTTTTTTTCAACCTTATCTCCAGTAAAACTTTGGTTGGGGCTAGTTGGTTCATACCGATTAAAAGGTTAAAAAGACGCAAACAAACAGGACGAAAAAGGACACACGTACGACACGGACAGGTGCCAACTTCCAACTGATTTATTGAAACATGAATCATCGTCAAACTCTATCCCAATCGCCTAAACACATGCAACTGATAAAAAATTCTTATCGCTCATTACACACATCCTCGAAGTGTAGGAATTTGCGTACCGCCGCCGTTTCCCACGTGGTCCGTCAACAACCCGAGTCCAGCCTGGTTCTTTCACGGGAGCGGGATTCCGCTCCCCGTTTATTGGCACATAAAACACAACGCTACAAAACACTCAATCTACACTAATACACGCGACATTACACAAATATTTACAAATGCATGTTAAGCCCAAAGCTAAACACAAAGAGGGCCTCCAGGCCTCGTGTCCCACGATTACCCTAGATCCGATCGCCGCACTTGCCTGCTGGTTTCGGTGCCGTCCGGAGTACTAAGAGGCCCATCGCCCCCTGGTACACCGAGTATATCGATCGATGGGCGAGGAGGTTTCTCCTCGCCCGCCATGGGGCGCCTGCGGCGCCATCCAGTGGCTAGGAGAGAAAGCGGCATGTCGGGAGCCGAATTCGAGATCCCGATCGACCTCGCGGCGACACGACCATGTGATCGTGTCTGAAGCGAGGCAACTGCATAGCTGCCTCGCGGCCAAGATGGCAGAGTGGTTTGATGGGCGCCCTCGTGAATGCACGGTGCGCCATAGAAGAAACACAATTTCTTTGGTTAACTGATAAAGAGATGGCATGCTTACGCATCTGTCAGCCGCTTTGTGTATACAGAAAGCTTCGATTAGTTCTCTTTCCATTTTCTCATTCTCTTTCTTGATAAACCTTGTGCGCTCTAACAAAGGTTCGCACCCACATCGTTTGCAGTGCTCCGCAAGATGCCCACCCGAATTATTGCGTACGGCAAGCTTGTGTTTGCGCGCTCTTTCATTAAAGCGTCGGCCGGTCTGACCGATGTAAACTTGGCCGCAACTGAAAGGAATCTCATAAACCACCTTAGTCACGCATTTGGTGTATCTTGTTACATGTTTTTTTTAACACACTACAAACTTTGTTTTGTCATCGCGGAGCATATCTTTGAAAGTTTGAACGAGGCTGAGGCTGGTCGCGTTTGATGATGATTCGTGTTTCAATAAATCAGTTGGAAGTTGGCGCCTGTCCGTGTCATACGTGTGTCCTTTTTCGTCCTGTTTGTTTGCGCCTTTTAATCATTATCTCCAGTCTTTTTTTTTTTTTTTGCTGTCGCAATTTTTAGCATGATTTAATTCATATTTTTCACTATTTATCTTCATTTTGATTGGGCATTCTTTCAGGACTTTATGGTATATAAAGGTGTGTAAGAGCCCGCTGGCACCTGTTCACCTATCGTATAATCTTTAGTGAAAGTGATAATTACTCTACAAAATTAAACAAATATTTGGCACATAGTATTTTTTTTAATGCGAAAGCATTAACTGTCTCATGGAGCAAGCTGACGTCATCAGTTTGAAGCGCGAAAACGGCAGATAGTTTCCTTCGGTTCCATTGGCTGGCATGCGCCGACAAGGCTCTCATTGGCCGCTGCGCTCGTCAGTTTCCTCGATTGCTAACCCTGTAGCACTGCGTGTCCATCAGCGCGCCGTTGCTCTCCTTGGCACGGAGCGTCCAAGGTCACCGTGCCCAGGGGAGCACACGCGCTGATTGGCGACGAAAAGTACGCAGCAGACGAAAAAGGGAGCGGACGAGTAGCTTGCATGCTTTAGCATTCACAACTCATAAGGCATTCTTAGGTGTGCCTTGATCTTTTTTTGTTAGTGTTTTGCAACTTTTTGCAAACTTTAGAAACTTTAGAATTCTGCAAATTATATCTTAAGCGCCCGATTTGACCGTACGGGCGCCCATGTCTAGATTATCCCAGTTTTCAGTGAAAGTGGGGTGGGCGCTCTGCCGGTATTTTACGATAAATTGGAGGTCGAAGTTGTCACATGCTCTCGCACCGAGTCTCATAAATGAACTGTTTCAAAGCATTTTGTTCCAACGTTTCCCAATACTTTGTACATTAATGTCATAGTGTCAGTGTTGGGTAAAGTACATCTAAAAGGTATTTCAAGTAAAGTACAAAGTAAATGAGAGGGGATGTACTTCAAGCAAAGTAGTAAGTAAACTGGCTGCAATGTACTTGAAGTAAAGTAATATAAATTCAATGTACTTTCAAACTAAAGTACAAGTATTTTAGCGCAATCTTTCATGATGGCCTTTCTTTCCCCTATACAGGGATTTCTTAACTGGTATGCATTGCCCAGGAGTAATCAGGGGTGCATGACCTATTTTTAAAAACAGCTGCGAATATTTGATAAAGTGAAGTGGCCACAGAGTAGTTATTTTCAGGAATGGAGCTAAATTCAGAAGTCCCTCTTCTGAATTTCGCGCCGCTTGCACTGGATTGTTGCACCCAAAGGGTTTAAATGTACAAGGAGAGAGCATTACGTCAGCCCCGTAGCTTCCGCAAGCAATCCTCTCATAGAGGAGTGTCCTCTCCTTCGTGAAAAAAAAACAAAAAAAACAGTGAGTGTGCAAGCAAGCTGGTGATAATTAATCATAATGTGACACCTGTGGATGGAGTGCAAAAAAATTAAGGAACTTTCAAGTCAAAGGAAAGAACAAAAGAGAATGCCTCAAAACATTGAGACGTTCTCCTCTGTTGTCTTCCTCTTCGACTTAAAAGTTTCTTACTTTTTCTGCACCACAGTCTCAGGGGCTACATTATGATTAATTGTGCTCTCCTAATATTTTAAGCCTCCTTGCTTGCGCTGACCGGCCGAGAAGTAGCGGCAGTTCAAAAAGCTACAGGAAAGTGCCCCCAGAACAAACGGATCGATGCGTCGTCTGCTCACGTTTCTGGTTAGAGAAGAATATCTCACCCAGTATTTCTTTGGAGTTGACAAAACGTCATTTCGTAATACAAATTTAACAAAATCAAATTTGGGGAATGTACTTTGAAGTCAGGAATTGTACTTTCCTCTGAAAGTACCAGAAAAAAAAATACTTTGTAAAGTACAAGTACATGCTCAGAGAATGTACTTCAAGTAAAGTACAATTTTCCTAAACCTACTTGAAGTAGTACTTTAAGTACAATGTACTTAAAGTACTTCCCAACACTGCGTAGTGTTACCAGGATGCACCTACTGTAGTGTACCGTGCATCTGCCCATACCCCACTAAGCGCCCATTCCCAAATTTGTAAGATATTAGAAAATAGGCACAGTACATTTATATGTAAAATTGATGACCGGACAAGTGCCCATCCCCCATTTTTTCACGATTATCTCTCAATTTTGGGTGGGCGCTGGCCCAGTATTTTACGGTATTTATACCTTATGTGGGTACAAAACATTGGCTAATTTCTGTGGCTGCATTTAAGGAAAAACAAGGAACCAGGTTCCCTATGTTTGCAAACAAACTGTGCTTTGACGAAAACTGGAACCCCGTCTGAAAGTGAGGCTGGTAATCATGCAGTGTGCATGTAACCCTGCTAATGAAATGCTTTGCTACTTTAAGGTTAGTGATTTGTACTGTCTCAAATTTTCTTGTTTTTTATACTGGTAGGTAATGTATTGTCGCGTACCATATACAATACTAAGTGTTTTAGGTAGGACATTGTCGTCTCGGTGGTATTTCATTGGGCAACCAATTCACGAGCTTTTACCTCGTTGTCTGTCCAGAGAAAAACTGAAGCCCCAGTCCTTCCGCAAGATCCCATGGACCATGCATCAGTTCCGGAGACTGTTCAACACCGCCAGAATTCCTGTTGAAGGGAAGGACGAAATAGTGAACAAATTCCTAGTTGGTGAGTGTGGCTGCTGTGTACTATGAGGTGTGATTGTCCTTTTTGTTCATACAAGGCAGTTTAGTGTTGTTTTTGTCATTGAACTGAAACAAAGGTTACAGCGGCTAACTGAGCCATTGCATGTTTGGGGTGTAGGCTTTTTATCTCTGCTTTTTTTAGCCATACTAACCTGTTCTGTCAATTGTTGATTCCTCTGTCGCTACAGATTTAGGGTAGTATGCGCGTAGATGTGTCGAGTGGAATAGTGTAGCTTGCCTCCAGGGTGCCTCCCGATGGTCCTAGATCTCACCAACTCAGTTTGCTCAGAAGCAAAGATCTAAAGAATAACAGGCCTGGCATCTACAGAGTAGGTACAGCAAGATGACAAGATGGACGTACGGTTTTGTCAAAAAGGCTGCTTACGGATGCCGACATCTTTGCTGACATAAATTTATTAATTCAAATTATTTTACAAGCCCATACGGGGCATTTTGTTAGGGGATATCTCGCCCAAAGCAGAATGAAGAAAAATTCATAACATATTCGTATTAGCTATATGAGCAAAAGATGTGTAATGCTTCAGCACTACCTGACCTTAGATGAACAAAATAGTACAACAGTACACCACTGCTAATCAGTGGTAGTTTTGCGGCGTCTCTTTACACTTCCTATTTCCAAAAATTTCTCTCGAATGTTGGAGGGGAATTATTATGCCATCTGGATTTTGAACTTTTCGTTTCATATCGAACTCGCTTCTGAAAATTTGTGCAAGGGAATCAAAGTCAGATACAGCCCACTGTCAAAGGTTGTTTCACATTTTGGGGTGGCTGTTATGTAGGATAGCATGTAGGTGGCAACTATATTATGTTGGACGTTAATAACACTGGCCTCTAGCTCTGGATGTTCATGCTCCTTTAGCATTTTCCAATTTTACCTGTGTTGCAGAGTCCGAAGAAAGCGTTGCGGGCAGGTCTCCCACCAACCTCATAGTTCTCCAGCAGGGCCACATCTTCTCCTTTGAGGTGGTGAACGAGCGGGGCGATGTGCTCACCAGGAAGGAGATTGAGACTCAGCTTGAGCGCATTGACGCCGCCTGCACCCAGCTGGGCCCCTCCCAAAGGGTGGGCACCCTCACCGCGGGGGACAGGGACACCTGGGCCGCTGTAAGTGAGCGCATCACCGTGCCGGTTGGTGGACGGGTGTTAGGTGGGGCCGCAACTACTGCAAAACACAGCACAAGTGCCCACGTGAAGGTTGGAGATAATAAAAAAAAAAGGGGGGGGGGGAATGGCTGCTCTTTAGGATTAAAAGCAAAAGAAAATGATCCGTTTGTGTTTAAACAGCGCAAGGTCTGCCTTTCAGGTGTGGCGACACTGGTTTACGCTGCGGATGAGGAATTTAGCCAGTGCGGCACTACTGTTAGCCTAGGGTCTTTAATGCGCATCATGCAGGAGTGGTAGACGACCACACGCCGGCACAATGCTCATCTAGATCGAAATGGGTAGGGGTGGGAATTGAGCCCAAGATCCCTGGGTTCTGCAGTGCGAGCTTTTACCGCACATGCAATCGGTCACCGATCCCCCCCGAGCAGAAAAGCACTGAGGGACACATGGTAAAGTAAGTTCTTTTTTGATTCAACGTAACTGTAGAGCAGGAGGACATGGGTCTGGCAGAACCCTCTATTTTGAAAACAGCCACACCGCTCTTTTTGAGCCTACTTTGCCCCGGTGCTCTCTGCATCAAGCTTTACCGCTTTGCATCGATGCAAGCACCCAAAAGCTTCGCTGCTTTGCACCGCTTTTTGGAAAAGCATCGGACTCAAAGGAGCGCTTCAGTTAGCTCGGTAGTTTGCTGTGGTGGGCACTTGACATGTCTCTTGCCTATATTTCAAATGTTTCAAAAGTAGGTAGTAGGCATTTACTGGGGGCATGGGCATAGTCTCGGTATTTTAAGGTATGTGCCCGAAATGTGTCTCCAACTGCTGTGTTAAGCATCCTCTTTGCAGCTTTCATGTATACTAGAGGGGGCATCACCATTGTCCTATGTGGCAGAGAAATGTAGGAAAACATATTGGTGTACTTAAAGGGGCCATGAAATGACCTTTTTCTTTTGCCAAATAACTTTTACATGAAACCTTCAGTGTTCACTGAACGCCGAACAGACATCCGTTTTCGTTCCAGTTTATTAACTTCTACACGAAAAATTATTGAAGTATGGAGTTTTTCTTTCTCTCCAACTCGCCGCGAAACAAGCCATGGCGTAATTTTGACGGTCGTAATGTGCGCTGTCACCGGAACCGAAAGTTCTCTCAGCAGTAGGAGAATGGTAGCGTTAGCGGCGAACTGGTGGTATGCCGGTAGGTTTTACCACAGGGTTTTACTGCGCTGATGGCGCCGATGCCACCGACATATTTTCTTAATCGACGCCTCTCATCACCTGCATAGTCATGGATACATCGCAGCTGAGTGAAATTCATTTAGAGATGTTGCGCTACACCGATAGCATGGGACTGGTCCCATATGCTGGTACGAAGCACAGCAGGTCGTCAGCACGACAGCCATTTCTGCGGTATCTCTAAAAAGAAGGGGACGCGCTGTCACTCACTGGCGTAGCAGAAAATGCATAGAGGTTTCTATGGGCTCAAGCTTTATTAACTTTTATTTCGTCAGGATAGGCTCGCAGGGCAGAGTCGATGAAAAAAAGAAAAGAAAAAGATGCAGTGTGCCGCCTTGGACGATCACGACTTTAAGGGGGGACACTACCCAGAAAAAACAATTTCTGCAAAAAAACATTCATTTTGAAAAATGTCATATTTACATCCAAAAACATCTAGAGGGTATTCCCAGAAAGTTTCATTAGATTGTACTGCATAGCTAAATTTTTATAAATTATTTTCGGTCCACCGATGCTAAAGAAAAGGTAGAGGTTGGAGCACTTTGAACGCATTTTTCTCCATTCCACTTTTGGGCACAAATATCACATTAGGAAAACTATCGTTTTGTTATTACATAACTTGGATTCATTTTGATGAGTTTTTCTGGGGTGAAATTTTAAGGGGAAGATAACTATGAGCTTGTATTTTTTATTTTTGTCATTTTTCATGCTCAAAAACAAAAATTTTGGACAAAGGATGGAAATCTAAAAAACTGTATTTGTGTTTATGTGGCTTTTCTGTCATGAAAGATGGTATAACATAGAAATATAGCTCCATAGTTATCTGCTCTGAACTGTCCTAATGCAATATAACACATGAAAACGACAAATTTTTAAGTAATTTCAAAACGATAGTTTTCCTACACAGGCACGCCCACTTTCATCTTTGAACGTTTGCAGTTTTTTTTGTAATTCACCCAGGTTAACAAAATTTGGCAGAAATGTTCTTAACATAAACAGAAACAAGCCCTGTAAATATAATTTAAATCAGACAAGTGGTTCAAAACTTTACTTTTTTGGGTAGTGTACCCCCTTAAAACACGACTTTACTGATTGTACAAATCTCACCACACGCCTTTTTTCCGATTGCCAAGGGGGATGTAACCTTAGCAGAGATACAGTGCAATCCAGTCATAACGATGAGAGAACCCAAAAATGCAATCGTTATAGACTATTATCATTGTGTCTGGACTAGAAACTGATCGTTTCTAGTCTAGAAACTCTATAAACTGATCGTTTTAGGCGGTATATCATTAATGTGATATCGTTATAAGTGGATTGCACTGTATAGCAACGTAGAAATATGATTTCGTGATCACGTTGACATTGTGATCGTTCAAGGAATGCTAACACTAATCACTTTTGTCGGATGATGAAAACGCGTCAAAATTCGCATCCTTTATACCAGTAATATTTTGAACTTGATCACACGGATGGAACGAACAAAATAAGAAATCTGGGTGATGTTCGAGAAGACAAATGCTAAGAAAGCACCTTGTAGTCGAAGTACCGTAAACAAAGACGACGGCACGAGTGTTTCTGCTGTCTCGAAGGTGCCGCCACAACACCACACGAGTAGATGGATCCTCCTTTCTAGGATGTGCTGGGCTATCATTGCGACACTCGACGAGAATTCAGTCAAGGATAGTGCTCTACGCGGAACAATGAGCTTCCACCATGCCGACCACGTCGATCATCACTACCGACGCCATGTTTCTCAGCTGACAGGCGGCTATGCGCAGGCACAGTCTGATCTTTCTCTTGCTTCGTTTACCATGCGGTAGATGCCGCATAGCTCCGAGCAAGCATTATAAAACTCGGCAATTTTCATCTCATCGCTAATTATTTAACAAAGTGTGGATCAAAATATTCGCCGGCAATTTATTGTTTAGGATCGCGGTGCTGGTGAGGTAGGCTCTGATCCAATAGGCGATGTGGATTTGGCTGATGTGCCGTGGTACCGCAGATGCATCGCAGTGAAAAGGCAGAGAGCTTTCGAAGGAAAAAAGGTATAAGAGAGTCCACTTTTTTTTTTTAAGTTCTATAGCAAAAACTTTTTGGGGCTTTCTATTTTTGTGTTTTTGTTTTCTTTTCACACCTTTTACGATGTGCGGTGGATGAAATTCGATTTCAAAATCGTTTTATGGTCCCTTTAAAATAGAACAAATGCACAGACGACGTTCACCAACTACTGTGAAACGTCTTTGGAGCATGGAAGCTAGCATTTATTGAATGCCAAATCCGTCGTTCTTGTCGACATCAAGGAGTGGAAAGGAAACAATTTAAACATTGCCATCCAGACAGTTGTACTGCAAACATATATCAGCATATAATTGGCACAGTTAACGAATGTGCACAATGACGTACAGATCTTCGAAGGTGGTTGCACTTGCAAGGCAGGCAAGTCAATCGAGCGCTAGCGCTCATTTGTGAAGTTAATTCACTGCTGCAGCTGAGCACGCAGGACTTGGCACACTTTATTGAGCGCTTTAGGGCACACCAGTGCGCCCCCTGTTGGTCTGCGAGATTTTGTCACATTCGTTAAGGGGCAACTCCGGTCAAATTTCGATGTTGAGAAAACAGTGCGGTCCTACATCGTATCATCTAAAAAGCCTACACAAATAATATTGCGATGCAATTTCACCTAAAAGTTTATTAAACCGGCCAAAGAAGTCAGAGCGGGTCCACGTTCATCAAAATCCGCCCAATCTAGCCCGCAATGCGCAGAGCAGCGCAGTCAATGCTACTGGTGGACACAGCCAACACTGCGCGGAACGTCAACAACTGGAAGAACTGTCTTGTTTGTTTGTTTCTTTGTTTCGAGGCGCGGAGCACGAAGGCAAGAGAAAAAAAGAGAGTGTGGGGCGGAGAAGGAAGAGAGCAAGTTTCCACCATAACACGCGGCACTGCCACTGCACGATTGTGCAAGGTCAACAACACCGTCACGCCGTCCGCCGCTTTCGTTGATGACATGGCCGACGTCTCCGTATCATGTGATGTCCAGCAGTTGATGAGCAGGACCAATCTTGCCTGCTCCAGGCAAAGTTTCGGTTTTGCTTTGTGATTTTCGTTTAAACGAAATTTGCAAGAAAACTGTAACTTTTTGGAGAATGAATGGCATAGAACCGTTTGTTAGTAGTTTTGACATGAAAATCACCCGTAATCCGAGATTTTGCGGAATTGAGCGGAGTTTCCCTTCAAGTATTGAGAAATATTGAGAAATAAAACCTTTTTGCTACCTTTTGTGGGCCCCCAACTTCCCAAGCTCAACAAACTGTGTTTGTCTAAAAACAGTGAAATTAGGTATTTTAATTAAGTGTGTATGTTTTCCAACAATTCATGGGAGCAACTGACCATTTCTCATTGTGCAATTTTATCAGGTGCAAATTTTTATTTGGTATAGGCTGGTTGCCTAACAGTTACATTTTGACAGACTTTTAAAGTTGCTTAAAAAGACATTGCTCTGCCTCTGTCTTTCAGAATCGTAGGCTGCTGCAGTCCCTTCACCCAGATAACAAGCGGAACTTGGAGACGATTGAGCACTCTCTATTTGTGCTGGTCTTGGATGATGCCAGTCCTGAAAACCGCCAGGAGGCAAGTGCCTATTTGTCCCTACATCTTGTCTATCGAGCAGCCCATGCTTGGTGCTCAACATGGTCAATTGGTAGCTGTATTGCATTGACGTCAACGAGCTGGAGGGTTTTAAATTAATATTAGGTAGGCCTAGGTTGTATCCCAGGTCAGTCAGTCGCAAATTGGCAATTCGGCAGGAACCAATCTAGGGCCGTGAATTGGTTCAATCGTTTTACAGCACTTCTTGTGGTCCACCGTGGAATGAGAGTGGGTCCAGTGATGTGGTGTCCTCTGTGCAGGTGGTGATTGAGTCCCTCAAGGGGGATTGTTCGAACAGGTGGGTGGACAAGTCATACTCACTGATTGTCTTCAAGAACCTCACCATTGGGTCGTCGGCCGACGTAAGCAAGACTCTCTGTTCCGTAATCTCTGAAGTGATAACTGTGCAGTAAGTCTATCACACAAACTCAACTTGAGTTCAGGTTAATTTCTTTCTCTTCTGTTTAGAAGTTAAGAAACAGTTAAGATATTATAGAAAAATTGGTGTGTATAAGCCTGCAAGAAACTTTCCGTAAGCTTCAAGGTGGCAGCCACCTGTTCTGCTAAAACTTGGCGTCTTCAGGACACTTCGTTAAGTCTCTTAAGGAAATGTTGCCTGTCACCTAAAGGACAGACTACAGAATCCTCTTCTGCTGGGCAGAAAACCGGTTCCCAGTTTCCTTCTCCGTTCCCTCTCGCACTCTTCTCTTTCCACAGGAGCTGGTTTTTTCAGCTACTCTCCGCAGAAAGGAGAAGGGTCTTCCTCTTTCTCGAATGGAAAGGAGGAATTGAGGGAGAGTTTCCTCCTTTCTGCTTCTTGGTCGGCCTTTAAGGCTTCCGGGAAGTTGCTTTTCAAATTGTTCCTACCAGGTTCGACTACCTTTGCAATTGATTGCTTCATTTCAGGATTCCAAGGTCTCCCATATGTGCAGACAAAAAGATATGAATATTGCAGTGCAAATATTGTGGTGGACAGTACAATTCACTTATAACGATACCACATATAACGATGGACTGCTTATAACGATTAATTTCTAGAGGAACATGCATTTTTGTGTGCGGTATCCAGTCCAGATACAACGATAATTGGTTATAAGGATTGCAATTTCTGCTTTTATAATTATTTTTATAAGTGGACTGTCACTGTATCTCAATTCGGCAGAACAATGCATCTTCTGGTCGGTTGGGAGATCTCGGAAAAATTCACTGGATGACACATGGTATATAGCAAACACAGGGGGTGCTTTTCGACATTGTCTGTCATGGCACTTCTAAGCTACCGACAAACCAATGCAGTTTGCAGAAATTTTTATGTTGTATGCCTACTTCTGTCACTTGATAGAGCTCTATCGTTGCAGCACACCCCTTTCGATGGGATGGTTCCAGTCTCGTGCGCTCACTACGCCCACCTGTCTCACATCGCTCAAGACGAAGACGCCGTGAGTTCAGTTGATTGTTCTGCACTGGCTCTCCATGTAGGGTAGAGTGAACAGACACAGAGGAGAACTAATGTTATATTCTTAAATATTGTTGCACATACATTTTCATTGGCCAATTGTTTTTGGGTCAAAGTTTGTACTCCATCTATTGACAAAGCTTTTTCTCATATCTAGGTTCCTACAGTGCTACTACCATGCATTGACCTAGTGCTTGCCCTTTTATACAGCAAGATGGCTAGGGCACTGCAAGCATATAAGCACGGTTCATCAATTAACATTCCTTAATAAATAAGTTTATAGTGCCCTTTAGTTTCCATTAAAGGGCAACTCCGCTTCATTATTGATATTTAGAAAACTATGCAGGCCTCTTCAGTATCATATAGGAAGACCCTATGTCAAATATTACGATCTAATTCCATCTATATATTTAATAAACTGGCCAGCAAACTTTCAAATGAGCCAAGTCGCCGAAATCTGCCAACTCTAGCGTGCGACGCGAGGCGCAATCGTCAGCGCAGTCAATGCGACGGAGTTGGAGCGGCCAACGTTGACCCACTACGTCAGAGGCATGACTACGTCATTCTCACGTTTTGTTTGTCTTTACTTAGAGCGAAATTGAACGATGACGTCATGAGTTTCTCCTCCCGGTGTTGGCTCAACGGCGTCCACGTGATCACCGTAACGCGGATGCGCTAGTTTGCGCTGCCCTGCGCGCTTATCGGTCTGTTTCTCTGCTCCCCCTCTCCTCTTTCTTCTTCTCCCCTTCCCCCTCTCCCCCGGGCTATCGCCGTCCACGCCATGCGAAGCGACCTGCCCGCGTCGCGTGTCCTGTCCCTCGCCCCCACAAACGTCACAAAACCACGTGGTTCGACGTGACGTGGCCATGACTCTGTCGACACGAGACCAATGTTGCCTGACGCAACCGAAGTTTCGGTTTCGGTATCAGCTGATGTTTAAATTAAGATTACACAAATAATACTCCACATTTCGCGAATCCGAAGACGTAGAGCTGTTTAGTAGTGCTTTGTGAAATGGAATCACATGTAAACCTAAATTTTTCGGAATTGAGCGGAGTTGCCCTTTAAAGGGATACTAAATCGAAACTTAACATATACCTCTCATGTTTAGAAATAAGTTAAACATAATAAACTCTATCTGCTAATGACAATTGCACGCTTGTATTTTGGGTGGATGGCTATATTTTTCGTTCCAAAGGACCGATTCGAGCCAGCGCTCAAAGATCGGCCATCGGAGAGCGCGATGCATCACGAGAGACGTGACGTCAACTGGCCCAGCATGGGCAAAGCTGCTTGGGGGCTGGCGTAGTTATGAGCTCTGCCACTTGGTATCATCAATGCATTACTACCTGGCCGTTTTAGTTGCCCCTCCTCACACTCCCCGCAGTAGTTGAATAGGATGGGAGGGAAGCAAAATGTGGTTGGACAGGGCTCGTGCGTACGCAGCTTGCTGCCATGCTTCCACGGGGCGGCACTCCTTTTGAGGTCACAGTGACGTAACAACCTTCAATTTATTCCTTTTAAATAAAGTTTAATGTCTTTTTGAGCAAAAAAAAAAAAAATTTACTTCTCTATGGTGTGGTGAGAACATGGTCGACATTTAGACAATAAAATAGGTGCTAGAATTTCGTTTCATTATCCCTTTAACACTTACTGCAGAGATATGGTACACTGGTTTTGCAACTTCTCAAATATTTGAGAGCACATACAAAATTGTAGAACTCTTTAATCGAGGTGCAGTTCTTTCAACTAAAAGTTTTGTTAAACTGGGATGTTTGTTCATTTGAACTAAAGGTTTTGTTCATTTGAACTGAAAGTTTTCTACATTTTAACTAAAAGTTATATCAATGACCTTTCTAGAGTGAAAATGAGATCAGAGGTCCCCTGCCAGAACCCGAACATTTAGAGTTTCATCTAAACGATGACCTCTTGAACGAAATTGACCTGGCGAAAGTGGAATACCTCAGACTGGTAAGATGTTTCGTGACATTTGTTTTTTAATGGGTTTGCTGATACGCCAGATAATATAGGGAGGGCTGTTTCACTGCATCCACGGTGGAAGCAATGTTGGCATTCATTTTTTTAATGCAAAAGCATTAACTGTCTTATGGAGTGAAGCGGGCGTTGTCTGTAACAGTGAAAAACGGCACATAAATTCGGTCTGTAGCAGCAAAAAACGGAATGTAAATTTCTATTGGCTGAGTGAAATGACACCTGAATTCCCATTGGCTGTGACGCGTAATGTGGGTCCATAGCCATGGCATCATTGTTGCTAAGGAGCCAGCCAAACTGCTGGCTGTGCAGCGGAAGGGGGAGCACAAGGGTATGCGCTGGCCTGACATGAGGCCTAATGTTACGCTTTGAGGTCTAACGTCTTCAACCGGTACCCGCAGCTAGGGCGATGATGATGATAAGAGGACACGTGATTTCAGCACACGCCGCGCCGAGCTTCGCACTCCCACTGCTGCCTCACCCAGCGGCGCATCAGTTACCAGCGAGCCAGGGCGGTCTGTGTGGCGCACTTCCGCACTCCCTGCCGGCGCTGCGGCTGCTTTTGCTCCTCTCGGCGCCAAGGAACATGGCAGCGCCTGAAGCATCGATAGGGTGTCCCAAGTCACCAGGCTTGACCTAAAATGGAATGTAAAAATCGACGCCTGCCCGTAGCAGTCTAAACTTTTCGTCAAAGGTGTATTTCACAGGTCAGTTTTTTCTTGTAAAATTGCAAAGCGTTGCTCTTTTTTCTAAAACATAAGGCCAAAAAACTTGCCAGGGTCAACAGCAAGCGACGACGCAGACGACAAGGTCGAGTAGCGGGGCGCGTTTGACGCTCATGTTGAAAGATGGCGCTACCTCCTTATCGAGGCTAAGGCCCCTAATCGAGACTGCTTGCGACCACTGTGGTTTATTCAAATTAACATAATCCTTTTGTAACATACCTCTGGTTAAATAATAAATGGGGACAAAAAAAGTGTTCGCATAACGACAGCACTTTTGCTGCCAATGTCGTTTCGTCTGCATGTCATCTGCTTTCTTTCGCTGGTCGGCTACACTTTCCGATGCATGCTGACGACGCTGCTCCCGACGCCATCTATCAATACGCGTGCCAAACGTGTCCCGCAACTCGACTTGGTCGTCTGCGTCGCCGCCCGCCGTTGACCCTGATATGTTTTTTGGCTCCATTTGTTTTTTACAGAAAGGAAGCTACACTTTGTAAGTTTACAAGAAAAAAAAAAAGACCTGTGAAATACGCCTTTCACGAAAAATTTAGATTGCTATGTGCAGGCGTCGATTTTTACAATCCATTTTAGATCAAGCCTGGTGACTTGGGACAGCCTATATATCGGCAGCAGCCGCAGCCTCGGCAGTAGGTAAACTGTGGCTGTCCACGCCAGTACACCGCGGACGAACTAAAGGAGCGGAAGAACGACATTAATGCTTTCGCATTCACAACTCGTAAGAAGTGCTTAGGGTGTCCTCGGACTTTTTGTTTCTTCAGTGTGACAACATTGACATCCTCTGCGAGGTTTTTACCGGCTATGGAAAGGGCTTCATGAAGCCAGTGAGGGTTCATCCCGAGGCTTACTTGCAGCTGGCTCTTCAGCTCGCCTACTACAGACTGCACAACAAGTGAGTCTTGCAGGTGGCCCCTTTCGAGATGTATTTAAAGTTTTGTTTAAACCTACCATATTGGGGGTTGTTTGTTGTTGCTTGTATTGCCTTCATATGAATTCTTTTCTTTTAGCAGACATACAGTGCAGTCCACTTATAACGATATTATTAAATGCGGAAAATCCGATCGTTATAACCGATTATCGTTGTATCCGGACTGACCCTGAAAACTGCCCAAAATAGTTCCCCCAAGCAGAAGGTTACTCACCAGTGTTCACTGAATCACACCATAGAAGAAGCGCCGCAATATAACAAAGTTTTATTCTAGGGTCATCAGCAAGCACGCAATGAAATGGTGTTAAACACGCTAAAAAAAATCCAAGATCTCCGCTTGCTTGTGCGGTTTCGGATCGTAAGAAACCACTGGTACAGGGCCTCCTCGACATCCTCGTACAAGGCTTCCTTAAGCCTTTTCCGCTGGTCGTCAAAGCCGCTTGTTCCAGCCTTCTTCATTACGACGTCCCCGGATTTCAGGATGGTCGATATTGTCGACTGAGAGTGCTCATACTTCCGGACGAGACTTCCGACCTTGAATCCTTGCCGCCAATCACGTAGGATTTGCTTTTTCTCCTCGAAGGAGATAGTAGCTTTTCGCTTCGTCGGAGCCATCTTTCACGCCAGCGACGCAGAGAAGAGGAGGGCGGGGAGGGGTTACGAGGTTACGGGTATGATGATGATGATAGCGCCGAGGTTTTAAGGCCGCGCGCAGCGCCTACTCACGGAGTATTCGGTCGGGGCCCATCGGCGATGATTGCGTCCGCCGATCTCGGTCGTTTCTTCGCGGAATTTCACAATTTTTATCTCATTTTCTGTTGAATTTTCGTAGTAAACACATTCTATGCGATCATTTATTTATCGTTATATCCGATATGCCGGGAAAAATGCATCGCTATATATGGTTTATTTTTACATAGAACCAATGGAAAAATTGATGCTTCTATAAAATCGATCGTTATAACCAATATATCGTTATAAGTGGTATCGTTATGAGTGGACTGCACTGTAGTACATTTAGTGTTATCGTTCTTTCGTGGCATTTTTGTATACTTTATATTCAGTGAAGCAGTGTTCACTCTTGCCTTGGCCATTGTATGGGTGGCTGGAAGCTTTGTAAAGAGAACAAATGACAGTTGTCAACTGTTCCCATAGAAAAAAAGGTGGATGGTAGAGTATCTCAATTAGTAAGTCAGACTCCCCAAAATAAGCTTTACTGTGTCAGTTCTGGTAAGAGCACACTGATGTACCGTATTTACAAGAATGTAGGTCAACCTATTTTTCAATTTTTGAAAGCCTGAAGTGGGAGGGGGGGTGTGGACTTATAATCGAACCAAAGCATTTTACCGCGGACAAAAATGAAACAATCGCGATATCAAGAACACCTCGTCTTGTTACGAGTTCAGCCGGCTGTACCTGTAGCATTGTGCCATTGTGTAAATTATTTTACAAACATTTTTTTTTTATCTGCGAGCAAGTATCATTGATAGGGATTTGCAAATTAGCCCAAATGTATGGCGGTGAATTGCGCACAGTGCGCCCAACTCCCAGGGTTTACAGCACTTGCTGTAAGGGCCACTCCGGAATGGCCGCTCGAACAGCCTCACCCAGCCTCACTCTGCGCTCTTTTTTTCGCACGATTCACGGTCGCACATTGTTTGATCGAGTGTCAAGGTCATGCTGGAGTCCCAACTATGTTTTTCTGTATTGACACGCTCATCCGGGCAGTTTAGGATTTCAATGCTCATTTCGGCCATTCTTCATCCAAACGCAACCAAAAACTGCGCTGCTGGATGCAAGTTCGACCTGTCGGAGCGGGTGGTGCTCTAGTGGCGTCTGCAACGGCGCAGGGTCTTACCTGTGACGGTTATCTAAAAGAGGCTTCCACGGGCCAAAGCTTGCAACATATATTGCAGAAATTCGCAATCGGTCCCTACTCTTGACGTGCGACGCGATCACCGAGCAGGCGCGGAAGATGCGGTTCATGCGATCATTTGCAAAGTGCCAGGTTCCGTTAGACGACGCCAACGACGTGCTTTGAGGACGTAGCATTGATGACGATGGTAACGACAGCATTAAGGCCCAATCACACTCTTGCAACCGAGTACGACCGAGAGAGACGAGATCCGTTAAAACTTCTTAAAATTTCTTAGGACGAGAGAACACACTGACACGCTGGCACCATCTATGCGGTGACCCTGGAACTGCACTTCACAAGAGCGAAAGTTTCGCGAGATTTCCGAGGTCAAATGTGCGTGATACCTATGAGAAAGGTTTGTTTATAACATGGACAAAAGTTTTTCGAGCCAAGAAAGAAAGGATAATGCGCGAGAGAAATAGAAAATATGCCGGACCGCCAAGTTTACACTGCTACCCAATAGATGGCGCCAGTGTGTCCCCTGGTTTTCTCTGGTTGTAAGAAGTTTTAAGGAACCAAGTTTTAAGAGGTCGCAAGAATGTGAACGGGCCTTTAGTGCGGACAAATCGTGGTCTCTAGTAGCAGACAGGGTGAGAACGACAGGGAGCAGCTTCAGTTGTCCCGCCTCCAGCACAGCTTCCTAGCTTCGATAACAATTGGGCATCTCATGCGCCTCGAGCGTACATGCGCAGCCAAAGCAGGCCAGAAGGCATCGAGCGTGCACTGGAAGCCGGGCTTCTGAAAGGGACACCCTGGCGTTTTCATACGTTTGCCGTAGAGTGCGCCCCTAAAGTTGTTTTCTTTTTGTTGACGTGCAATGGGGGGGGGGGGGGTCGATTTACAATCGAGTCGACTTACAATCGAGTCGACTTACAATCGAGTCGACTTACAATCGAGTCGACTTACAATCGTGTAAATACGGTAGTTGAAGGAACCGAAAGTCTCTTCTATTGATATACAGAATGAGATTTACGAAGAGCAAAATGGAACGTCCGAGCTGGTCCGTTGGCGGTGTTCTTTTGTCCGCATCTCGTGTCTCGCACCATCGTCGTCCTCTTTCGTGCCAAGCATGCTTGTCTGCTGCATAGTAAAACTTTTTTTTATTAGCCTTAGCTTTCTTTGCCCAGATACTGGTATAGTCGCTAGGCATTAAATTACCAACGAACCCCTACATAATCTCACTACTTATGGTCCTCTCCTCTTGGATGATGTGTGTGCACAAGATAACAGTTAGCAAGAAGAGTGCTGCTTTGCCATTTCAGGCTCAGGACAGCATTTAGGCTGCCATATATTTATTTACAGACAGTTTAAAGCGTTGTCCATATCAGTATGCGTCTAAAAAAACAATTATTATAACCTGTGGATTCACATGTGGCCATATACTGTAAACGACTAAATTTTCGCGAGGACCTAATTTTCGCGAATTTCACGAATCGCCTACAATTCACGAAAAATACGTCCCGCAAACAATTCGGGCAATATGTGAACGCTACGGAAGCTACACTCGATTCGCGAAAATTTGAACCCGCGAATACAGTCAAACCCGTTTATAACGAACAGCAGGAAACTCTACGATCAGTTCGATATAGCAAGTAATTCGATATAGCAAAAAACATTTACAATGAACTTCCACGATGCGTTCGTTGTAAGGCGAGAGCTTCTCTTTCTCGTCTCTTCGCTTCCGCCTTGTAACAACGCGCTGGAAAGATTTTTTTTTGCATGCGTGCAGAGTTTTTTTTAGCTTATCTCTTTTTCTGAATCGCTTCTCTTCGTGTGCAGCCGTTTTGGGTTGAAAAGTTTTTTTTTCTGTGTGTGCGTGCAGAGTGTATTTTTTAGCTTTCTCCCCTTCTGAATCGCTTCTCTTCGCTCAATTATGTTCGCAACTTGAGCTTTTGTAATATTCTTTCTTTCCTACTTTTGTGTTGTTTTTTTTTTGGGGGGGGGACAGGGACAGGCTAGAAGACGATTGTTTGCGCGTTTTTGGAAACCTTCTCAGGGGGAAAAAGTTGGATATATCCAATATGCTGTTCGTTATAGAAAGTACTTTTTACATGCATTTTTATTTAAATTTTAAGTGAGTTCGATATCAACAATAATTCGCTGAACGTGGGTTCGTTCTAAACGGGTTTCACTGTAATTTCAAATTTCCAGCTTTGGCCCGGTTCGCGAAAATTTGAGCCCGCGAAAATTAAGTGATTTACAGTATTCCACTTTCAACCCATTTGGCACACACAGGTGGGAAGAGGGCATAATTTAGTTTTTGATTGTCAGCTTATACCGTAAAGTTGCGAAAGAATGTCCACCCAAGATGAAGAGATAAATGGGGAAAAACATGGGGTGGGCTTTCTTTGGGAATGCCACAGCAAAACTTTATAAAATATTATTGATAAACACCGGGCACTCGCTACAAACCATGTGACGCGGGATCTGATACCCCAGATCGCAGACACCGCAAATTCACGTTTCACGATGTGATTAACATACGGGAATTCGCTACGGACACCTGTGTCATGGGAGAGGTTACCGCATGTTGCGGACTCAGCGGGTTCGCGTTCTTCCATGCGAAGGGCCCATGGAAACCCGCTGAGAACTCGCATCTCATGGGAACGAATACCGCAAATTGTGGATGCAGCAGATTACATTGACTTAAAACTAAAGAAACACACAAAAAGACGTCTGTTTCGTCCTCTTGAGGACGAAACACAAGAGGACGTCTGTGAGGACGAAACACAAGATGACGTCTGTTTCGTCCTCTTGTGTGTTTCTTTCGTTTTAAGTCAATGTAGATCACCAACACGCTCAAGTCTTTAATCAGAAGATTAAAGTTTTATGGTGCAATAAACCCGTGGGAACTCGCTACGAACTTGCCCGTCACAGGAACCAATATCGCGTGCGCAGATTGTGAACAAAAACGTGGTAATCCGTTACAGCTTGTAGTCACGGGAACCAATACCGCAGATTGTGGATGCAGCAGAATCGTATTTCACGATGCAATATACATGCGGTACCAACTCGCGTGATACGGGAATCGACATTGAGCGCGCAGGTCACGTACAAACACGCGGAATCCGCTACAAACTCGTGTCACGGGAACGGATATCGCAGACGCAGTAGATCCGCATTTCACGGTGCAATATTCACGCGGAACCAGCTCGTGTGTCACGGGAAGCTATATCGCGCATGCAGATCAATGACAAAAATGCGGGAACCCGCTACGAACTCGCTTATCAGACAAACCGGTACAGCAAATCGCGCAGCGGATGCGATTCCCGTCGGACATTGCGTGACGTCCGACGAGAGTGGGGGTGATATTTTTATGGTACAGATATTTAGCCAGAAAAACGGGAGGAACGATCTCTCGGGGGCAGGTGTTCTCTCGGAACGTTACGCTAGTACTTTGCAAGTTTTTTTTGCCGGTGCTTCTCTTTAGAACTTTTCTTGGCAATTAAATTTCTTAGTGTAGGATAATCGGGCTGTTGGGTTGCATAGTTCATATCATGATTTAAATTCCCATGGCTCGTGTCTGAAAAATTAGCAAAAAATAAGTTACTCTAAAAGGATCAATACGCCTTTTACCTATTTACCCAAGCACCAAAGAGCATGCTGGGAACGTAGGCACATATGCTGCATGCACTTGCCTTATCAGTATGAAAGATTCGAAGTTGCCAATATAAGGGCCTTTAGGAATGCACGTACAAAGTGACATTTTCCTCGATTTTTCACTTCAGAACAGCTACTACTGCAGATGCTGGCAGGTGTAACAGCACTCACAGCATACTTCTTGGTGCTTGTGTAGTATTGCAAAAGGTCTGTTGTTTGCAGTGTCAATGTCTGTTGCTGCTTTAGAGGTTTAACGTTCCCTCTCCATTTCTTTCCAAGGCCGGCCCCCACGTATACAACGGCATCGACGAGGGAGTTTTACCACGGCCGAACGGAAACGTGCCGGTCATGTACGTGCGAGATGATGGACTTTGTGAGGGCAATGGATGACGGGCACAGTTCTGTAAGTGCTGGCCTCGTTGCGAGCCACTGTGAAAGCTGCCATTGTTTTGTTGCATGTCTGAGGTTAGCTTCCTGTCTAGGCAAAGTTGCTTGTGAACGGTCTTATGTGCCGAAAGCCTTTTTGAAGTGACGAGCCTCTAATGTGGCGAATTGCAGTTAAAAGAAGTGCTTCCCTACTTTTTTGTCTTTATGCCACGGGGCCATGCTTCAGTTTAGTTCAGCTAGCAATTCTCCGCTTGCATTTTCTGTTGAAAGAGTGCTAAGCAATAGATATAAATTGTTGAGTATTATTTTTTTAATTTCCAGCCTTTAGAGCCTTCAAAAGTTTTAGAAATGGGCTCAGACCTGAAAACAGAGAAAAGCCTGTGGTATATTTTTTTTATCATATAATTGTAAATCGGTGGTTCTCAACCATCAATGTTTGGCGGACCCCTTGTGGATCGGCGGAGATGGTGGAGGACCCGGTTTGTGTTGAGAGGAGAGGAAAGGTATAGGTTACATATATTAATGACTTAATAAATCTACTTAACTAAGGGCTAATGAGAAGTAGACCTCTCTTATTGACCTACGAGAAAACTCGCCCGAAAACTGAAGCACTTCTTTTTGATCTGAAGAAATACAACTTTTATTGCCAGGCTTGACTGATGAAACAGGGCTTCCCGGACCCCTAGAATGCCTTCGCGAACCCCAAAGGGTCTGTGGACCCCCATTTGAGAGTCACTGCTGTAAATGACAGAATATTCGCAATGACCTAGTTTTTCAGAATCCCACGACTTGAATTATAATGCAAAATATAGATCCCGCAAATATAGTTTTCATTGCTAGAAAACACATTGCATACCACCCCGATTCATGAAATTTTGTGTCCGTAAAATATGACCGAAAGCCACAGCCCTTAAACAAAGTCGTTTACAGTATTTTTATTACGGTAATCAGAAATCTACTATGTGCACTGGACGAAACTTCCTTTTTTGTCATTTCAAGGCAAGAAAAAATTTTCTTCTTCCTTTTCTTTCCTTAGCCAGCCACAATTGTTGGTTTGATGAAACGAGCCGTGGAAAAGTTTGGGTATCTCATGGTTGACTGCTGCAGGAACCATGGTTTGTGCATCTGTGACCTCTCTACTCTATTTAGCTTTTTGCTGCACTATAGCAGAAGCTTTTCAATTTTATTCCACCGCTTTATGCTTGGATAATTCCATTCACACATGTCTGGCACAGCTTCATGCAAGGTGTGTTTATTATGATTGATTCCACATGTTCCAGAACGAGAAGTCGTTGAATCTGGCCAGATTTTCCCCAAAACTACCGAAATGACCTGGAGGGAATTCTCCCTCTAACGAGTCTCATGACACTTTTTTTTTATGCCCAGTTCCTGAATTTTGGTGTAAATCAATCAATATGGACGAAGAGCATAACAGTAATAATCCCTGGAGGTGGGAAACAAGGGGGACAAAGGACAAACACAAATCTCCAAGCACAGCTAGCGTGTTGATGCAGGGAAAGACTGGAGAAACAATAAACAGATTGTGCTGTCTTCGTTTTACATCTTTATTCTTTCTTCAATCAAGGCAGCTGTAAGGCAACTCTTCACTTGGTGCCAGCAGTGATAATCTGCATGATAGACAGTATAAGGTATGAAGAACAGCTTTCACACAGAAACTGTTGTGAACCATTTTACGCTAATGACAACAAATATGACTGGACACAAAGCTAGGCATGGCACACCGTGCACCCCATTTGAGAGAGCTAGGTTCAGGCTCCACAGCCAGTGTAACGATCAAAATGTCACTTTCATTTTCAGTGGTGCAAGGAAAAAATGTAAGATATTTATTTATGTATTTATTTAAATACCTTAAGGGGGGACACTACCCAAGAGGGTCAACTTTTGAACGTATAGCTTAATATGAATGACATATACAGTATATACTGGCAGCTGCAAGGCAGAATGCAGTACAAAGTTTCATCTGTGTACAGGAATTGTAAAAGAAATTATAGTTGTTTTTATCAGGAACACACAGACTTTGCTTAGGAAAACTATCAGTAGGAAACTAATGTAACACCCAACATTTTTCTACCCTAGATCTCCAGCAGAATGCCTGAAAAGTGCAACTGTAAAAACAAATATCCTAAAAAGCAATTTATTTTACGCTAACATTGCAGTGAAAAATCTAATAATTTTCTGCCTTTTCTGGCATTGATAAAATCTTAACATCTTTCATAAAAGACATCCACAAAGTCAAAAAACAATTCCACAGTTGCATTGCCCATAAAATTCCAGTTAGGAACAACAATGAGTGAGTCTTTCCTGTTGTTCCATTAAAGGGGCACTGACAACCCAAAGGTCGTATTTTTTTTTTATTGTCTAAAACGATGCAAGTTGTAATCATAGACACGCAAAAAAAAACGCATCGCGAAAAAAAATTTCCCCGCGCGCGGGTGAGCCTTTTTATTTTTGGCGTTTAAATTTCCCGCGCTCACCTCCTCGCTTCTTTTGATCGGTGACGTCAAAAATCAGGAAATTTAGAAGCTTTGTAGGTGACATTTCTATAACATTTAATAACGGCAATCGTAAAACATGTTTTTTAACGCAATTGCGAACGCACTACGGCCCCTCTTTTTGAAATACCAGAAATCAGAGTTCGGTGTGATGTTGCTTCCTAGATTTGTACCCTCCCTCGGAAAACTTGCCGGCGCTCGTCGGCGAGCAACACGGCGAGTCGGGAAAGAAACCGGTTCTTTCCCGCGCCGGCGTGATATCACCTCCTTCTCGCTTGGGGTTGCCGTGGCAACGGCGGAGGTCTGAAAGAAAGTTGAGTCGCAGGAGACCGCAAAATTTGACTCGCTGTACTGGTGCGGATCGCGCGGGAACTTCAAATTCGGCATTTGGAAATTGTTTTTTTAATTCACAAATACTGAATTTTCAAGTTTCGAATTTTGAAGGTAATGTCCCGGCATCGTTTTCAATCGTTTCGGATAATAAAAAAAAATATGATTTTGGTGTGTCAGTGCCCCTTTAACAAACGATAGTTTTCCTAAAGGGAAATTTAGGCCAAAAAGTGGAACAGAGAAAAATGTGTTCAAAGTGCTCCAACCCCTACCTTTCCTTTAGCATCGGTGAACCGAAAATAATTTATAAAACATTAACTATACAGTGTAAACTAATGAAACTTTCTGGGAATACTCTCTATATGTTGTTGGATGTAAATATGGCATTTTTCAAGATCAACTTTTTTTTGCAGAAATTTTTTTTTCTGGGTAGTGTCCCCCCGACCCCCATGGGGGGTATTACATAAAGGGTGGCATACAACCAACATCAACAAAAGAAAGGTACAATGTTACGAAAGCAAATGTGCATGTAAAATAAAACAAACATCGTCAAGAAGATAAGTACTATGCAAACATGAAAAACACTTCAATAATACTTTAAATGCAATTGCATGTAATAATTCTTTAAATTCTAATCAGTCATCAGTAGTTACAATGTTCTGTGAAAGCCCGTTCCAATCAAATGCAGTACGTGAAAAAAAATGAGTTCTGAAAAGTGATGGTTTTTGCCTTTGGACGCTGTACATCAAGAATGTGACCCATGCGACTGTTGCGGCGTTCTGAAAGAATGATGTGTGATAATCGGTGGCACAGGCTGTAAAAAAATTTGTGAAAAAAGATGACTTAACTAAATTACAGCATTCAGAGAAGAGGGGGAGCTTGGCACGGGTTCGAAGTGATGCGACGCTAGTAAAGGAAGAATTATCTGAGTGAATAAACCATAATGCTCGACGCTGAACTAATTCAATGTTATTAATGAGGCAGGCTTGGGGGGGGGGGGGGGGGGGTCAGATAGCAGATACGTATTCCAGTTTAGGGTGGATGAAGGATGAGTAAGCAAGTTGTTTTATGTGAGGGGGGGTGGCCAGTATCAAGTTGTGCCTCAGAAAACCTCAAGAGCGATTAGCAGAGGATATGGTGTGACTGATATGAGTGGCCCAGGAAAGATCAGATGTAAGGTGAACTCCGAGATACTTTTAGGAGTTAGCTTTTTTTCAAAGGAATGCTGTAAAAGGGACACTGACACCCCCCAAAAAAGTTTTTTAATTTTTTTGCCAGGCGATTCATTATGGTGTCGGAATACTACCCAATTAGTATTTTGCTACAGAGTCGCGTATTTTTTTAATAAAGCCAAAAAACGCAACTGCTCGAAACTGAAACCGAAACCCACGCACCGCACGGAGATGTGGAGAGGAGAGAGTGAGTGGCAGAAGTCACGTGGCTACACCCGACTGTGCGATTTTTGTTTTTTCTTTCTTCTGGGTGCAGCAGACGAAATGCATTTGGGATCCGTTCGCCGTGCTATTCCTTCGCAGTTATGTTTGTTCCACTCGCTGTTCTGTACTTCAAGATGAGTTTCTTTGTACATTTAAGTGTTAACAATCAGTAGTGAGTGCCTGTAGGAAATTCCCTTGATTGGCTCCGAAAAGAATACTCCCAAGATGTTGCGTGAAGAGCTGCCTCACATCTGAAAGTGGCATTGTACGGCAGAGATGTCAAAAATGGGATCCCATACCATTTAGTTCAGCAACGTATCGTCCACAACAAATATTTTTTTTTTCAGTGATCACTGAAAAAAAAAAATGTAAACATCGCAAAATGTTAAAAAAAAAAATGGTACGCCCACACTAGGGATCGAACCTGTGCCCGCTGCAAGTGAAGCGGACGTCTTTCCACTGAGCTACTGAAGGAACTCTTTCGTTCGTACTAATGCGTCCGGTCGACTGTATGTCGGAAAGTTTGCTCCCGATTTCCCTCCAGTACATGCACTCCCGGCTTGAAGTCGTGCAGCACCACGCATCGGCCACATTCACACGAAGTAAAGAAACCGTACGCGTGCGTATTCAACTCGATGTACGCGCTTCGTGCTTGACGTTTGAGCGAGCGATGTCTTCAGCCACGAGAAGGGACGACGGCTTAGCGACGTCTTCGTGCAATCGGCTTGCTGGTCGGGCGTGTCGTACGGGATGAATATCAGTTCTCTTGATCGGTCCAAAATTTCTCTTTCGAAGGAAGACAGAATTCGCCAGTACCGTGAACGACAGTTCTGAAGTAGAGGTCCAACGCCCGTCGTCCGCTGCCACCCGCAGCCGCGAGTCCCACAAAACGCGAAACGGCGCCATGTTGAGAATTATGCAGTGAACGCACTGAATGCTTCCGGTTGTCTGTGCAAACTTTTTGTTTTCAATCAACCTATTTGCAGCTTTTTGGAAGCCACAAAAAAAAAAAAAAAAAAAAAAAAAAATGGGTTCCCCGCAGGGGGCACCTGTGAAAGCAGGTGTTTGGTGAGTGGCGTCACCACGGACCCCGAGCCATGCGGGTTCGCCCGCCCACGTCTGGCTGTGCGTGGCTTTCCCGTGTCCGGGGAAAAGGGCATCCTGGTGGTTGAGCCAAGCCCGGGGTAGGTTTGGACCCTTCGGGGCCCCCCGGGTGAGGCAATACACCACTTCGGCCCCCGCTTCTCGTAGACGGGAGTCCTGGTAAGGCCCGGCCAGGATGATTCAGTCTAGTCGCCTTTTCTTCTACTATCCCCTCCTAGCTTTCACCTTTACCTTTCCTGTTTCTTTTACTTCTCTCTCATTTCTCTTACTCCTTTTTCACCCCTCTTTGGCGGCAAGGGCTAACCTTGGGTGGCAATGGACCTCTGTCTTGACCCACACTTGGGTATAGTTTCCCGGCAGCACTGTTAGTGTAACGTCTCCAGCCAAGCCCTTCTTGTTATGGTGCGTTACCTAACCCCTTGTTGGGCTCGGTGGTGGGCGGTGCACCGCGGATTCTGAAGACTCTTTGCCCTCCTATGGCGCCCCTCTCTTCCAAACCCCGTTCGGGACAAGCCGTTAAAAGGCGCTGTCCTGAACACAAGACCATCGAAAAAGAACCTGAGGTAGAAAACTTCACGAAGTTTTTCGTTGTTCATTCTCTCGATGAACAGAAACCTGTGTCAAAGCTATCACCATTTGTTGTAGCCAAAGTACTTGAACACCTTGTAGGGTTTACCTACAAGGCTAAAAAACTCCACTCAGGAGACCTCCTAGTTGAGATAAATAACAAAAAGCAAAGTGAAGCGCTGCTCAAGCTGAACACCATACTTGATGTCAAAGTGTCGGTGAGCCCTCACCGCACACTGAACACCATCCGTGGAGTCCTCTCTGAGGACGACTTCCTTCACACTAGTGAGGAAGAACTCCTCGAGGGACTCCAAGGTGCCGGCGTCGTTGCCGTAAAACGAATTATGTTCAGAAAAGATGGCGAAGAAATCCCTTCAAAACATGTCATCCTCACGTTTGAAAGGCACACACTACCACAAACAATCAAGGCTGGATACCTCAACTGCCACATCCGCCCTTATGTCCCCAACCCCCAGCGGTGCTTCCGTTGCCAGCGTTTTGGTCACGGAACACGCAGCTGTCGAGGGAAGGAGACATGTGCAAAGTGTGGCAGTCAAGATCACGTCTCTGACATTTGTGAGAATGTTGCCCACTGCACTAATTGCAATGGACCACACCCTACTTATTATCGCGGCTGTCCCATCTGGAAGCAAGAAAAAGAAATCATTGCTATCAAAGCCAAAGAAAATCTCAGTTATAGCGAAGCAAAGAAAAGGTATTCCTTCATGTTGAAGGGATCATACGCTGACGTGGCACGCAGGGGTCTTGCGCCACGTTCAGAATCGAGGGCTACCCAGGTCTCACCTGAGGTTCTGGAGGCAGCCCTCAGGGCCCCACTACTCCAGCTAGGGCAGCAGTGCCCCCCTCCTCCTGGAGGAAGTGCACGGGCCGCTTCGCTGGTTCCAGACAGGTCGGCAACTGCCGTACCTGTCCGCACATCGCGGTCCTCCTCCGGGGAGAAGGGGCGAAACTCCCGCCCGACCTCCTCAGAGAGGACCTCCTCTTCGAAAGAGCGGCACAACCCTCGTGCCGCTCCCCCAGTACCCAAGGGGCCGGAAGGGGCAGAGTTGAAAGACACTCTGCCCAGCACCTCCGCTGCCTCTTCGGCTGGTCGTGGCCGGGGCTTGCCACCCCGTGCAACGAACCAGCCAAAACCTTTAGGTAAAGGCTCGCCTCCAGAAGTGGAGGCGATGGATGATACCTCTGAGTCACCCACTCTTGCATCCGACCAGGATGACATGGAGTGGCAGACTCCGAAGCCCAAAGGGAAAAAGCCAGTGGTCCCTCCCAAATAACCATCATTTTAATTCTCTCAATTTTTTCATTGCCTCTCTCATTTTAATTTTACATCTCACTTTTTTAGATAAATGAAGAATTTGCATTTTATGCAGTGGAACTGTCGTGGTCTTTTACCTAATATTGATGACGTTAATTATTTTATGGATGATCTTCGGCCTATTGCCCTTGCATTACAAGAAACTCATCTTCAAGCTCATCACACACAGATTTTAAGGCGTCATCAAGTTTTTCGTAAAGATCGTTTTAATTCCACTTCTGGGGGCGTGGCAGTGATTGTGCAGAATGGGGTTGCCTGCTCCGAGGTCCCACTGTGCACCCCACTGGAAGCCGTAGCGGTACGTGTTCTTTTAGACCGTCTTATAACAGTTGTTTCTATATATTTGCCTCCAAATGTTCCCCTGCATCTCCATGACCTACAGGGACTTGTGGGACAACTCCCTCAACCCTTTTTAATTTTAGGCGATTTTAATGCCCATCATCCCATGTGGGGTAGTGCTCGTCTCGATTCTCGAGGCAGAGTAATTGAACGGTTTTTACTATCATCTCAATTATGTCTTTTTAATAGTAGAGAGCCTACATTTTTTAGTTCAGCTCACAACTCATTTACATCTATTGATTTATCCATTGCATCACCTTCATTACTGTCTTGTTTTTCTTGGCAGGTTCTTAATAACCCTTTTGGGAGTGACCACTTTCCTATTGTTTTAGAGAGCGACATTTTTCTTCCCACCCTTTTAAAACGAATGCCTCGGTGGAAGTTGGACAAGGCAGATTGGTCTCTTTTTAAGTTAAACTCTACGTTGGATACATCCCTGTTTTCCTCTATGAACGCGGATGAGGCCACATTGTATGTGACGGAGCAGATCATAAACGCCGCTCAGCAGTCAATTCCCCAAACTACCGGTACTCTGCCACGCAAGTGCAAACCTTGGTGGAATAAGGAGTGTGCCATTACGCGCACGGAACAAAATAAGGCATGGGGCAAGTTCAGGCGGTATCCCACATCAAGAAACCTGGTAGAGTTTAAAAAACGAAAAGCCAAAGCTCGGTGGACGCGTAAGCGATCGAAACGGAAAACCTGGATGAAATATGTGTCATCTCTGAGCAGCTTTGTAACTGCTAAGGAGGTCTGGGATAGATTCAAGAAAATCAAAGGGGTCTATAGGGGTTTTACGATCCCCATTTTCAATCCTCCATCTGCATCACTGAAAGATACGGCTAACGTCCTTGGGGAGTACTTTTATTCTGTGTCCAGCTCCTCTAGTTATTCCGATTCCTTCAAGTTGTTTAAACGACGGGCAGAGCAACATAATATAGTCACAACGGGATCAAATGCCGTTTCTTATAATCAGCCTTTCACACAGTGTGAGCTAGAGAATGCCCTACATATAAAAAAGATCTCTGCTCCTGGACCCGATGGAATTCATTACGAAATGCTGCGTAATCTCTCTACAGAGTCTCTTAAATCCCTTCTTAATTTCTTTAATTCCTTGTGGGAAAGGGCTTGTTTTCCAGCAGCTTGGAAACAGGCACACATTATCCCCCTCCTGAAGCCAGGTAAGGATCCATCTCTGCCCTCCAGTTACCGTCCGATCGCTTTAACCAGCTGCCTAGGGAAAACTTATGAAAGACTGATAAACAGGCGGCTTGTGTACCTTCTAGAAAAGGAAAGCATTTTGGATAACAATCAGTGCGGTTTCCGCAGAGGACGATCGACCTTGGATCATTTGGTGCGCTTAGAAACGGTCATACGTGAAGCATTCGTGAATAGGCAGAATTGTGTGTCAGTCTTTTTTGATTTAGAAAAAGCCTACGATACGGCATGGAGATATGGCATCCTCCAAGACCTTTATGGCTATGGAATTCGCGGTCGTATGCTGCAGTGCATAAAAGATTTCTTAACAGGGAGGACGTTTCAGGTTCGACTTGGTACCGTATTGTCAGATCCGTTCATTCAGGAAAACGGCGTTCCCCAGGGAGGTATTCTGAGCGTTACACTTTTTATAATCAAAATGAATTCCCTCGCCCAGGTTTTGCCGCCATCAATTGCATACTCTCTTTATGTTGACGACATCCAGATTTCAGCATCGTCGTGCAATCTTTCGAGCTGTGAGCGCCAGCTACAGCTTGCCATAAATAAGCTTGCCAAGTGGGCAGACGAAAATGGTTTTAAGTTTTCTCCTGAGAAAAGCGTCTGCGTCCCATTTTCTTTACGCCGTGGTCTGTCACTAGAACCATCCCTGAAACTGCAAAGAACCTGCATCCCTGTCAGAAAAGAGCACAAGTTCTTAGGTGTCACCTTTGACAAGAAGCTCAATTTTATTTCTCACCTGAAGTCACTCAAAGAAAAATGTCTCATAACCATAAATATTCTAAAAGTCTTAGCCCATAAAAACTGGGGATCTGACAGAAAATGCCTTCTACGTCTGTACAACGCTCTTATTGGATCCCGTCTCGACTATGGGGCTCCAGTTTATGGTTCTGCACGACCGTCTGCGCTCAAGATGTTGGATCCAGTCCATCATCTCGGATTGCGACTCGCAACAGGTGCTTTTCGGACGTCCCCTGTCCTCAGCCTGTATGCTGAATCAAATGAGATGTCACTCGAGAAAAGACGCCAACATCTAAGCTTGACATATTACTACAAGATACTTGCGAACCGTAATCATCCAACCTACCACTCTCTCCAAAAATCTAGATTTTGCCGCCTCTTTGAGAATAAGCCAAGCATCGTAAGACCCTTGAGTTTCCGAGTACAGCAATTTTGTTCCTCACTTGATCTTTGCTTGGACGAAGTTAGCCTTATGCAGAATGTAGACTGTGTTGCCCCCTGGGACATAGTGCCAATTGCTTGTGACTGGACTCTCACAAGGTTTAATAAGCATAGTGTCTCTGCCCTTATCATCCAACAGGAATTTTCTGAGCTTGAGAAGAAGTATGAAGGACACACACATTTTTACACCGATGGCACCAAGACGTCGTCATTTGTTGGCAGCGCCGTGCATTCCGATTGTTTTATTAAAGTGAAACGCCTAAATGCTCTCTCCAGCATTTTTACAGCTGAAGTTTATGCAATATCTATGGCCATAGATTATATTCTCCGGGCTAAAATTAAGCAGGCTGTCCTATTCGTAGACTCTCAGAGTGCTGTTACTGCAATATGCTCTTTGAGAGTTACTAAAAATATGCTGGTGCAGCAACTACGAAATAAGCTTAATAAAGCGGTACATGGAGGCCTAAACATAAAATTCTGTTGGGTGCCCAGTCATATGGGAATAAAAGGTAACGAGGAAGCAGACAGACTGGCTACATCATCAGGTAATCTTCCCCTGTCTCACGCCTGTTTGCCATACCAAGACATTAAACCTCTAACAAAGTCATCCCTTGTTCGTTTGTGGCAGTCTGAATGGAACATGGAGTGCAACAATAAACTTCATATTACAAAGCCGGTTCTTGGGCTCTGGGAGAGCTCCTCTCACAGCAACCGATTCCATGAAGTATTGTTGTGTCGTCTTCGAATCGGTCATTCTTACATATCGCACAAATATCTTCTTAGTGGGGAGGACCCACCAGTGTGTGAACATTGTGGGGATACACTTACCATCATGCATATCTTGTGGCTCTGTCCTGCTTTGGACAATGAACGTCGTACTCACTTTCCTGAATTGTTTCATTTCCAAATCCCATTCCATCCTGCTCTTTTACTGGGAGAATATCCCCTGATCCCATTTGACCGTGTGTTGACTTTTATTACTAACGTAGGTTTTATTAATCAGATCTAGTTCATATAGCTAATTATTATTTTGTAGCATAGTAACAACCACAGCTTGTTTTCTTTTTAATTTTGTTTGGCGCAGTATGGCCTCCGTAGCTGTTGCGCCATAAAACCCCCAAACAACAACAACAACAACAAAAAATGGGTTTCATATTTTTTTCTATTTTTGAGTATTGACTGTGTGCCTTCAATGACCCACGACTTTGATTAAATTTGGTGGTCGCGTTGAAACCTCAGAAAACGGCCCGTGACCACGGAAAAGAGAGTGAGCGCGACTCAAGCTGGCCAGTTCTCGATCGGCGGTTTTCGGGCAGAAAGAAACCGAATTTCGAGCCGCAAATTCTGTTCTGGGTACTTGGGCTCTCATGTGTCACGTACAACTGAAAACCTCGGCGAGCATAAATACCCTGTCAGTGTCCCTTTAAGGGAGGAGGAAAAGATGGAGGATTCAGAACAATGTGTAAAAGACACAAGCTTGCACTTATGGATGTTTTGAGACATGCTTGGATGTGGTTGAGGTCATCTTGGATGAGTAGGTGATCTGATGGGTTAGTCACTTGGCGATAGATGACACGGTCAACAGTGAAACGACAAACATGTGATGTTATTTATATAGGCATGTCATTAATGACATTAATGTCATTAAAGATAGAAGGGGTCCGAGGACTGATCCTTGAGGAACCCCTGAAGTGACTGGAGCAAGAGAAGATGACTGGTTAGCAGTAACAAGTTGCTGTCTGTTAGTTAAAAAGTGAATGATCCAGTTCAGAATCGAGGAATCCAAGTTGAGTTTAGAAAGCTTGTATATGAGTCGTCTATGAGGAACTTTATCAAATGCTTTGGCAAAGTCCACGAAGATGGCATCAGTTTGAATGTTAGAATCAAGGTTAACATGTATGTCATGGGTAAACGATGCAAGTTGAGTTTCACATGAAAAATCTTTTCGAAAACTGTGCTGGGATGGGTTGATGAAACAGTTGTCTGACAGGAACTGAATGATGTTGGTGTAGATGACATGCTTGATTAGCATGAGACAATGGGGAGTATTTGTCGCCATTTTTGAAAATCGGAACAATCTTGGCCTTTTTGCAGTTAGGGTATTTTCACAATCACTTGAAAAGGATTCATATTGAAAAACAGCGCGAATAACACACGGACAAAGAGAAGAGAACACACAGGACGAGGCGCTAACTATCAACTATCTATTCTGAAAACAGAATAGAAAACTTCTCTTTGTCCATGTGTTATTTGCGCTGTTTTTCAATATGCATTATTACCAACTAGCCCAACTTTCCATTCTGAAAAGGATTGTGAAAATATTTTAGCTAATATCACGCTAGCGAAGTCTTCGGTGTTTTTTAGAATTTTGCATTTACGTTATCCATGCCTGCTGATGAAGAGATTTTAAGGTTGTCAATGAGTTTCGCGATACCTGCAGGTTCAAATACAAACCCAGACATGAGTGTAGGAATAGCGGGAAGAGGAGAAAAAAAGGCTTTGCTACTCCCGCGTAAATATGGAACAAAAAGCATCATTCAGTAATTTGGCCCATTTGTAATCCTGAACCAGTGTGTCACCGTCATTTCTAAGTGTGATTGCAGTATGAGATTTAGGTTTTATGACTTTCCAGAACTTCTTAGGGTCATTTTTAAGCATACACGGTTTGCATATGGTTTGCATATGGCTAGAAAAGAACTAAACCCTGAGACGAGGGAACTAAAATAACTGGCTTAGCTTTTTCAGGTTTGTTTTGAGGGATCAGCGTCCCTAAAAATAGCAAGAAGAATACAATGAGGTAACATGGTGCCCTTCTGAGCATATAGAAAACTTAATTTTCAGAGAAAATATGAGCTTCTGTTCAGTGTTCCTTGAATGCCCTCCTTTTGAACTAATGCAGTTGTATGCCAATACGTTTCCTCACGTTTTTCTGTTGTGTCACTCGTTATAGCCTCCACAGCGATTGAAACAGCTGGCAGTGCTTTTGCTCACAGGTTGTGACAGGCACCTGATGGGACTTGCCCTGATCGCCCTTGAAGACGGGACACCCATGCCGGAACTGTTCCTCGACCCTTCCTTCGTCAGGAGGTAAGGGGTTACCTTTCGGAGCACTCTTACACGCGTGTGGGCTCCTAAGCCCCCATTGGAGTAGCACCTTCCGAGTCCTCGAGACACTTCTTGGTTTATGTTTCTCGATTTTGTTATAAAAGGAAAATGGGAGGCACAAATGGAACAGCAGCACCGCTTTTATCCAGATCTCTGCACAGCTTCTTGAAGAGTGCTACGAATGATTCAGGTCTATAGCCACTGAGTTCATGATATTCGTTATAGATGAAACGACTAGTATCTCCGGACACATTAACGTTATGCTCGAACTTTTGTTAAACCCAACTGGTAAGGGGAATGGTTTGGCTAGGGGTGACTTCCATCCATTCACCGTATGCGTCCAATCTGTTTGCTGTACAAGCACCTACGACCTTATCTTCATCTCTTTGTCTTATCTTCTCATCTGTAAATCATGCAATTGTTGCACATTTGCAACTTTGACCCTTTATTAATTTTTTTAAATACTTGTAGTAAACCTTCGGCACCAAAGGCGTTAAAAAGGACAGGTTTACAATCAATAAAAAATAAAGAAACAGTACTGTTGGTAGTAGTACCATATCACAATCATCTGGTGGGCTAGTTGGTTGATCATTATGTTGAATTCACAGCGCGAAATGACAAGGAAGGATAGACAAGGCAGACAGGATAGAGCGCAGCGCTCTATCCTGTCTGCCTTGTCTATCCTTCCTTGTGTGAATTCAACATAGTAGTACCATACTTCTAGTAAAAATTGCTCATAGCTATACAATCTTAGCTAAAGCGTTTTTGATTGTTTGTAATCTTCAACAGTTGCCGTTTTTGCAGAAAGGCAATTCCACTCATGAGATGTGTGAGGTTAAACTTTGGAAGGAAAGCATTAGTTGTGCATGATGGAATTCTAGCCTTATGAACATAAACTGAGATGAAACGCACTGGGAAAGTAAAACAAGTTTGTCGCTCACGGATGGGTGATAAAGTAACCCCTAGGGTCTAGGTGTGCCTTAAAGGGACCATGAAGTGACCTTTTTACTTTTGCCCAGATAACTTTTACATTAAGCCTTCAATGTTCACTGAATGCCGAAAAGGCATCCGTTTTCGTGTCGGTTTATTAACTTCTACACAAAACATTAATGAAATATCGGCTTTTTCTGTCTCTCCAACTGACCGCAAAACAAGCTGCGGCGTAATTTTGACGGTCGTGACGTACTCTGGCACAGGAACCGGAAGTTCTCTCGGCAGTAGGAGAATGGCGGCGGCGAGTTGGGGGTGTGCCGGTAGGTTTTACTGCGCTGATGTCACAGACGTATTTTCTGAATCGGTGCCTCTCATCGCCGCAATAGCCATGGATATATCGCAGCTGAGTGAAATTCAATAAGATATGTTGCGGGTGTGGGTGACACGGGCCCGTTGAGATGCTGTTCGAAACGGGGAAGTCTGTGTGTGCTTGGACGCTTCGTGCTATGCTCCTCGGCACCACACTCATCCACGAGCACACACACTTGGGGGCCTGGAGAGCCGCTCCGAGCTCTTCCCGCGTTCCGCCTTCCGCCGCACCCGCTGTCGCTCCCAACTTTCACGTCGTGTCCACCCGCCTGTCCAGTCTCGGCATACACTGACTTGATTCGGCTCGAAACCAAGCCGAGGTCCTCACTTTCCCATTTCTTTCCTTGTCAAAACAACAACAACAACAAAAAAAAGAAGAAACCGCCCGAGTTGGGGACAAAACATTCCGCCGCACCCTCCTCGAGAGGGGACCTCTCCCGCGGTTCGTAATTAGCGGAGGCCGCAAAACAGCACAAGCCGATGGCCCCAGCTCTCCCGCTCAACCCGCGGGGCAAGGGGCGACTGACAACCGGATGCGCTCCCTCACAAAAACTCCAAAATAGAGAAAAACAGTCGAATTCTGTGACAACGTGGTTCATCAAGTGGCAAGCGGTGAAACTGTTTCTTTTTAACCATCGAACTGCAGAAACTGTAATTCGGGCACTTCGGTACACTGCTGCCTTTCAGCATAGCCACCGAGCGATAGATCACAAACAACGTAAACACTACTCGAGCGGCCAGAAAACCAAAGTCTGCACCGCGAAGGAGCAAACCCGTTCAGCAGACGACATTCGGGGACTGACTGCGCAGGCACAGCAGGGTCTTGCCTTGTGTACCACACGATAGATGGCGCTTGGCTCTGGGCATTATCAAATTCGGCAATTTTTGTCACATCTTGAAATTATGCTTCAAAATGTGGATCTGAATATTATTTAACAAAACCTTTAGGAAACATTCGCGGGCTATTTATTGTTTATGATCGCGGTGCTGGTGAGGTAGGCTCTTACTCAATAGGCGACGTGGATTTGGCTGACGTGCTGTGGTTCCGCGGATGCATCGCTGTGAAAAGGCAGAGAGCTTTCGAAGGAAAGAAGGTCCAAAAGAGTCCGGTTTTCTTTTGAAAGTTCTGTAGCGAAGAATTTTTTTTGGCTCCCTATTGTTGTGTTCTGGTATTTCTTTTCACAATTTTTTCGACGTGCGGTGGATGAAATTCGATTTCAAAATCGTTTCATGGTCCCTTTAAATCAATGACGAAACATTTTGTTTTATCTTGTTTTATTAAGCTGTTAACTAGTTGTTAACTGTTAACTATTATCTAGTTTTATTAAGCTGGAAAATGAAGACTGGGCCTTTTGCATGGTCTCCATCCCCCGGAATATATATTACCAAAGTTTGTAGTGCTACCCAAAACACCAATCTTTCAAGGGATGATGAATCTTTTCATTGAGGCAGTCAGAAATCAATTCTGATAAACTTAACCATGCACAGGCCCATTTATTTTGATTAGGTACTCGTATTTGCACGTGTGAGGAAATGGCATGTTTAGTTCATGGTGCCGCATCCTTTTATTACAAGAAAGGCCAATGAAACTGCTGCTGCAAAAGGCTGAGGACCAACAATGTTGTGTTTATAACCTAGGCTCTCGGGTGTATGGCCTTATCATATGCAATGCCAATGTGCTGCGACATAAATTACCAGTATGACTCGTTGCTTGGGGAACGTGACAATGCAGAGTTGTTGCATTTATTTTCTACAAGCTTTGCCTATTTTATGGTTTTTTTTAAATGCAGTGGTCCTGCTGAGGTGACCATGTCATCACATCTGTTTGTATGCACTCTTGTTTTATTATATTTTGATCACAATGTGCAGCAGCAAGGGTGTTACAGAATCGAAGTATGTAACTAGTGCAATATTAGATGTGGTTATCTTGGTATTCTGTTCCTAAAGATATGTTTATATGCCTCTGGAATGTTTTAATGCTTGCTCTGTGGTATATTTTTTAACTTGCATTTTTAATTTTTTTTTTTTTAGAAGTTTTGTCTTGCATTGGTTTAACATCAAGCAAGTCACAAAGCTGCTCAGCTCAACCGATTTATGAAAGGTTGAATGTTCCTGATATGTTTCATCCTGTCATTTGGTAGTAACAACTATATAGTCAAGGTGGGATTCTTTAATGTATCCAAAGTAGGACAATGTATGAAGAGGACCTTAGCACTGCCCCTGTTGAATATCCTGTGGTTTTGCCAGTTTAAAGTTTCTGGTTAGCTGGATAAGTCCCAGCAGGTGGTAATTTTGGTGTTAGTGTAATTTCTGTGCATTTTGTGGTATAACTGATAGTGTTTGATGATGCACTGTTCTGTTCCTTTCAGTGGTGGCAATGGGAACTTCATCTTATCCACCAGTTGCAATGGTTACACACCCCTCATTGGCTGTGTGGCTCCAATGTGCAAGGATGGCTATGGGGCATTCTACAGTATTGAAGAAACAAGGTCAGTTACAATACCGTTAGTTTGACTTCTGACACACTGGCTGGATAGCATTTATATCACTGATATGCTCATAGTAATATGAGTATAGAATTCTTTAATTTATTTACAATACTGATTGCCCTTTTGGGCCATGTCAAAGGTATTCATTTTGAAGAAAAAAAAATAATAAACCTTGCAGATTGTTTAGGGGTGTTAATTTTGAAAGGAAGTAGTAACAAGTGCACAACAACCAACCATCATAAGTACAAATTATCCTATCAACATCATCTTAAAAGAACTAAATTCCTTTGAATACAAGTCAAATAGCGGTTTCAAACTTCTCTGCATTACCAGTCCCCAATAAAGGTTACCATCCAAATTCTATCATTCTGCAATTTTTGTTACCAGAAAAGAGTACCGTATTTTCCGGTGTATAAGTCGCAGGTTTTTTTCAAACATTTTTTTTGTGCGTTTTATACAGCGGTGCGACTTATCTGCTTTTTTTTTTTTAATTCACGGTGCGACATTGTTTTGTTTATGCACCGCACGCCATTTTTTGTAGAGCACTGTAACTACGTAGCCATGTGGTGTTGCCCCTTCCAGGAGGCACTGCTGTCACCTCGCACTTCTACATTTTTCATAACTGACTCGAAAAGCGAGAAATTTTATGGTTTCCCCGAATCGGCTCAATGTGGATAGGCAAGACAGTGAGAATAAAGCTTTTACAGCATGTGATCGACATTGCCTAATTCAACCATGGTTTCATATTCATTCTTTTGCTTCAGTCCAGTAACACTGAAAGGTAAGTGCGCTGGAAAACACGCATTGCAGAATATTTTTTCGCATCTTTCTTAGTGTCCGTTTGATGAGCAGTTGTTTTCTGCCATGCTCCAGCCGTGTTGCTCCATGTAAAAGAAAGGATTGTGCCTAGCCGATCTTAGAGGTACCGAAAGAAGTATGTCAAGATTTATCTATCTGCCTACGCATCGATGCTCGCGTTGTCTTTGGGACTTGGCGTAGGCTAGGCCTTGTGGTTCAAAGCTTGGTTCACGAGTGTCTGGCTCGTTAAACTTTCAATCGCTCGGCATGCGTTCGCTCGAATAAAGCCGACTACCTTCTAATTTTGCGCGTTTCACGTCCTTTTGCTGCGAAACACTTGATTGCCCCCGCCAGACAGCACTGTGCTATTGGCATTTCTCGCGAGTCAAAATGTCAAAGTTGCGCGCGAAATGGTATGTGCGATCTAGCCAATAGTGCGAAACTCGGGGACTGACTGCGCAGGCACAGCAGGGTCTTGCCTTGTGTACCACACGATAGATGGCGCTTGGCTCTGGGCATTATCAAATTCGGCAATTTTTGTCACATCTCGAAATTATGCTTCAAAATGTAGATCTGAATATTATTTAACAAAACCTTTAGGAAACATTCGCGGGCTATTTATTGTTTATGATCGCGGTGCTGGTGAGGTAGGCTCTTACTCAATAGGCGACGTGGATTTGGCTGACGTGCTGTGGTTCCGCGGATGCATCGCTGTGAAAAGGCAGAGAGCTTTCGAAGGAAAGAAGGTCCAAAAGAGTCCGGTTTTCTTTTGAAAGTTCTGTAGCGAAGAATTTTTTTTGGCTCCCTATTTTTGTGTTTTTGTATTTCTTTTCACAACTTTTACGACGTGCGGTGGATGAAATTCGATTTCAAAATCGTTTCATGGTCCCTTTAAATCAATGACGAAACATTTTGTTTTATCTTGTTTTATTAAGCTGTTAACTAGTTGTTAACTGTTAACTATTATCTAGTTTTATTAAGCTGGAAAATGAAGACTGGGCCTTTTGCATGGTCTCCATCCCCCGGAATATATATTACCAAAGTTTGTAGTGCTACCCAAAACACCAATCTTTCAAGGGATGATGAATCTTTTCATTGAGGCAGTCAGAAATCAATTCTGATAAACTTAACCATGCACAGGCCCATTTATTTTGATTAGGTACTCGTATTTGCACGTGTGAGGAAATGGCATGTTTAGTTCATGGTGCCGCATCCTTTTATTACAAGAAAGGCCAATGAAACTGCTGCTGCAAAAGGCTGAGGACCAACAATGTTGTGTTTATAACCTAGGCTCTCGGGTGTATGGCCTTATCATATGCAATGCCAATGTGCTGCGACATAAATTACCAGTATGACTCGTTGCTTGGGGAACGTGACAATGCAGAGTTGTTGCATTTATTTTCTACAAGCTTTGCCTATTTTATGGTTTTTTTTTAATGCAGTGGTCCTGCTGAGGTGACCATGTCATCACATCTGTTTGTATGCGCTCTTGTTTTATTATATTTTGATCACAATGTGCAGCAGCAAGGGTGTTACAGAATCGAAGTATGTAACTAGTGCAATATTAGATGTGGTTATCTTGGTATTCTGTTCTTAAAGAGATGTTTATATGCCTCTGGAATGTTTTAATGCTTGCTCTGTGGTATATTTTTTAATTTGCATTTTTAATCTTTTTTTTTTAGAAGTTTTGTCTTGCATTGGTTTTAACATCAAGCAAGTCACAAAGCTGCTCAGCTCAACCGATTTATGAAAGGTTGAATGTTCCTGATATGTTTCATCCTGTCATTTGGTAGTAACAACTATATAGTCAAGGTGGGATTCTTTAATGTATCCAAAGTAGGACAATGTATGAAGAGGACCTTAGCACTGCCCCTGTTGAATATCCTGTGGTTTTGCCAGTTTAAAGTTTCTGGTTAGCTGGATAAGTCCCAGCAGGTGGTAATTTTGGTGTTAGTGTAATTTCTGTGCATTTTGTGATATAACTGATAGTGTTTGATGATGCACTGTTCTGTTCCTTTCAGTGGTGGCAATGGGAACTTCATCTTATCCACCAGTTGCAATGGTTACACACCCCTCATTGGCTGTGTGGCTCCAATGTGCAAGGATGGCTATGGGGCATTCTACAGTATTGAAGAAACAAGGTCAGTTACAATACCGTTAGTTTGACTTCTGACACACTGGCTGGATAGCATTTCTATCACTGATATGCTCATAGTAATATGAGTATAGAATTCTTTAATTTATTTACAATACTGATTGCCCTTTCGGGCCATGTCAAAGGTATTCATTTTGAAGAAAAAAAAATAATAAACCTTGCAGATTGTTTAGGGGTGTTAATTTTGAAAGGAAGTAGTAACAAGTGCACAACAACCAACCATCATAAGTACAAATTATCCTATCAACATCATCTTAAAAGAACTAAATTCCTTTGAATACAAGTCAAATAGCGGTTTCAAACTTCTCTGCATTACCAGTCCCCAATAAAGGTTACCATCCAAATTCTATCATTCTGCAATTTTTGTTACCGGAAAAGAGTACCGTATTTTCCGGTGTATAAGTCGCAGGTTTTTTTTCAAACATTTTTTTTGTGCGTTTTATACAGCGGTGCGACTTATCTGCTTTTTTTTTTTTTAATTCACGGTGCGACATTGTTTTGTTTATGCACCGCACGCCATTTTTTGTAGAGCACTGTATCTACGTAGCCATGTGGTGTTGCCCCTTCCAGGAGGCACTGCTGTCACCTCACACTTCTACATTTTTCATAACTGACTCGAAAAGCGAGAAATTTTATGGTTTCCCCGAATCGGCTCAATGTGGATAGGCAAGACAGTGAGAATAAAGCTTTTACAGCATGTGATCGACATTGCCTAATTCAACCATGGTTCCATATTCATTCTTTTGCTTCAGTCCAGTAACACTGAAAGGTAAGTGCGCTGGAAAACACGCATTGCAGAATATTTTTTCGCATCTTTCTTAGTGTCCGTTTGATGAGCAGTTGTTTTCTGCCATGCTCCAGCCGTGTTGCTCCATGTAAAAGAAAGGATTGTGCCTAGCCGATCTTAGAGGTACCGAAAGAAGTATGTCAAGATTTATCTATCTGCCTACGCATCGATGCTCGCGTTGTCTTTGGGACTTGGCGTAGGCTAGGCCTTGTGGTTCAAAGCTTGGTTGACGAGTGTCTGGCTCGTTAAACTTTCGTTCGCTCGGCATGCGTTCGCTCGAATAAAGCCGACTACCTTCTAATTTTGCGCGTTTCACGTCCTTTTGCTGCGAAACACTTGATTGCCCCCGCCAGACAGCACTGTGCTATTGGCATTTCTCGCGAGTCAAAATGTCAAAGTTGCGCGCCAAATGGTATGTGCGATCTAGCCAATAGTGCGAAACTCCGATTTTGCGATATCAATGCGCGTAAACAAAAAACTTATCGTGTGAACCATGCAAAGAGGTGCGACTTATATACCAACTTTTCTATGAAAACTGCTCAATATACGGATGTACGACTTGTACAAGGGTGTGACTCATAGTCCGGAAAATGCGGTACTTAAAATATTGAGATTTGGATTGAATGGCTTGACTCCAAATCGATTAACTCATGGAAACTTTCTTCCCTGTCCAGATCTGAGGAATGTTCTTAGATTTAGAGATCAACATGTGGTGTGCTTTCCTCTGGACATTTTCAGAATCATCATTGCCATATCTGCCTTCAGGACAGCACAGAGACCAATGCCAGTGCCCTGTACAAGGAAATAGTGCATTCATTTACGGACATGCAAAGCATCCTGCTCGCTGCCAAGCTCTAAGTCTCAGGGGTCCCGTGAGAGCTGGAAAAACTTTGCCTGAGATTCTGTGATCAATATTTTTCTATGCGCACCATTACCTGTTTTTACACACTTTGCTACATGCATTTTATAGGATATTTTGCATGAGTGTATGTGTGGTATGTGCATAGTATGACAGGTTCCAGGTAACCGAGAATTAAGGTGCTGGGGTCCAACAATATTTGGAAGAAGTCACAACCCATCATGTGGGCAATGTGGGTATTAAGAGAAACATTGTATAATTTTAAGATGGCAAGTTAGGCTGGTTGGTTGTACATTCTTTAAGTAAAATAGCTAATGACAGGGACAAAGATAGATGCTGACAGAACACGGCATTTTAGATGCCAACAGGACACGCCGTGTCCTCTTAGCATCTATCTTCTCTCCCTGTCTTTAGGCATTTTACTTCAAATATATAATATCCATGACGATATTGTGAAAAGCTTTGCATTGTTTCACGCCTCTTCTTAATCCACTTCATCCTATGGAGCATGCTCATGAAGCTCGGTCACCTTTTTCACATAAGCAGTTTCAGGAATGAGCATCATATTACAATTTTTAAAGGCTGTTTTTTTTTTTTTTTCACAGTTAATTTTAATTTGTTCAAAGTGAACTTGTAGAGTTCACAGAGTTCCACTTTACAGCTGAAAGTGAACTTATAGAGTTAGTGCACTTTCCTTTTTCTTTTTAATTTCAGTTTTTGTCTTGTGGTTTGAACAGTCATTATATAGCACTTCTCTGCCTGATTATGCTGTCCTCGTACCAAAATTGCAAGCTTTAAGAAACCATATTTTACTTTTGCTTAGTGTCACACTTGACAGGTATTCAATACCTTCTTGAACCACTATGCTTGAACACTTAATCTTGAAGGCGTCTGTCGTTTTAGAATAGACTAGTAATTTGTGCGCTCGACAATCTTCGTTCGTGGATTGAGATGCATCGCATGCATTTGAATTGTCACAAGCACAAAATGGGTTCTTTACTGCACTTTTGTAACCGGCACTGCAGACAGGATCGAACGCTGATTGAAATTTATCACCATAATGCTGCACGTTTTTCCTCCGGTCACATTCGTAACTCGCAGGGTGTTTTCGTGTCGGTGAGCGCATATCTCTGTACGTCCTCCACCCCAGCGAAAATTGTGAGCACAAGCCTGCAGCCTTCACAAGACAGACCGGTGATTGGGACATGGTCTCACGGTCCACATTGTATTTTATATTAGGAACTGTGTCATACCAGAACTCAAATGAAGACTTGTTGGTCTAGTATTTTAATTAAAAAATAAAATATATGACACAATGTCTTGCTTTGCACCGCTTAATTGCGTCTTGTTTGGGACACCATCGTGTCCCCCGCATCTCTGAATCTGTTTGTTCTTGGAAATGGTGGGAACTGTTGACTGAGGAGAGCGTCCTTTCCTGTTCTGGGGTCGAGGAATGATGAATCTCCCACGATCGCGCAAAGCGGCAAAGCATGACAAAAGGCTCCCAGGGCTGTTATTTGTTTATTTTATTTTTTGAATGCAGAATTAAGTTCTTACTGTATCTACGTGATTTTTGGCCTTGAAAAAAGTGAGGGAAACGTGCAAGGTTGAAGAAAGTTGGCCAGCTGCCAAACATCTGCACCGCGAGCTCCACCAACCAGGAAACGCAACTGTAAAAAAAAGAGGAAAAAAAAGAGGTGGGCGAGAGGACTTTGAGACACGGAGATGACCGCCACAAGGCTACAGAAGACTTAATAAATGACTAAATTCTGACAGCAGATCGTTCGCTCTTTCGTTGCCGCTATGACTTGTTAGGCGCAAGTCGAACCATTAAGTTGTCGGGAAACGTATAATGAGCAATTCTTACGCTGGCTTACTCATTCCTGACTACACAATAGCCATATGGAGCAGGCCGAAGAAGGTTACTGGTAGCTCATCACATGCACTCTTGAAATGTTTGAAGATGTGTCCGAGAACTGTGATTCGTTTATAAGTTTGGTCAGGAAGGATTTAGGTATCCCCTCTGTTCTCTCCCTCCCCCCCCCCCCCCCCCTGAATATATTATTGTAGTAAGCTGTTAATTGCCCAATCTTTTGTTATTCAGATACCCCCAATGTTTTTAATGTAGTAATGTGACTGAAATTAATTTTTAAAAGAAATTCTTTCTGACTTTGTTTTTTTCATTATTATTGCCAGGGTCTTTGGTATTCTGCAAGAAACTGCTGTTACGCATGGTACCGAATAAAGTTTCCATCGATGAGTGAAAGATGAGCAGCGAAAATCTGATTGGTCACTCGGCGTTGAGTAATGTGATGGCTGCGCCGTTTACACTAAACTGCGCCAAAGTGCTTACCCTACTATACCTAGATTCACCCGAGCTGATGGGACCAGTCACCCGAGGTCGGCATTTTAGGTCGCCCTCACTCACCCTCGCAGCCACACTCAAGCCCCTCACTCACCCTCACAGCTGCACTCACCTTTGTCTCCTCACTCACCTTCATCCTCAGTCACACTCACCTTCAGCCCTTCACTCGCCTTCACTGAACCTCACGCCCCTCACTGGCCTCACGCCCTCACGCCCCTCACGCACTCAAGGCTCTCACGCACTCATAGCCCTCACGCACTCACCGCCTTCATGGCTCTCACACACTCATACCCCTCACGCACTCATGGCCCTCACACAAGGAGGTTATAAGTACTAGGAGGGGGCACTTTGCAATATTGGTGAAGCCTAGTCATAAAAAGTTTAAACGATTTTGTGCCCAGCGTGACCGCAGATCTCTCTGGCGATTGGTGCGCGTGACATGTCACGTGCGAGATGGATGGTTGATTGTAGGAGGATTCCTTGCAGGCTTGCGCGCGCTCCGTCCGGTAGGTTTTATCAGATTGAAGGCTAGACTGTGGTGTATTCTAGTACACCATTGCTAGACGAAGGCTAGCTACGGTCACGTGGGCTGATAAGTGAGGAGAGTAAGGAGGAAAATGAGAAAGACGAGGCGTCAAGGGAGCATGGCTTGTGGAGGCTACGCGGCCGACATCATGCCCTCTCCTACCCTTCTATCCTCCTTGCCCTCACACCACTCAGGCCCGCTTCAGATGGGGCAATTTCGCCCAGAAACTTGACGTCGCAACACCAGCAACACGGGCCGCCCGCGTTCACACGCTGCAACCAATTGCTGCAATTTGCCATCATCATCATGAAATTTATTTTTCTTGCACTATTTAGACACACAATTACGCGCTAGAAACGTGCTTTTATGCATTTAAACCTCATTGAGAATACTGATGCATCTTTCTGAAACAGTTTATTTCCAAAAACGATCAATTTAAAGGAGCTGTGCAACGATTTTAACGTTGAAAGAATTGGCGTTTTCTACTTTTGACATTGTTCACCTTGTCACAAAGGACAGAAAACACACCTCCTTCTTTCGAAATGTTACGATTCCGCCGCGTAATCGCGAAGCAAAAATTAGAATATTCCTCGACCTGCAGCCGCGAGCGGCAGCCATGAGAAACAGAAGGCATGACGTCAATGGGGAATCTTGTAGAAAGATAGCAAGTTGTGCGAATACCTGCTCCATAAAAGGCAACTTTTCTATAAATGTCGTCGTTCCAACATAAATATAAATGCGTCAAAAACCTGGTATCATCGACAAAACTTTTATTATACGGAGTTTCAGTGGCGCCATCTATCCCAGGTCCACAAAACCGTCAGCAGCGGAACAGACGCCAGAAGCCGGATGGGGAGGGGGGACAGGGCCGGACGGGTATGGCCGGACCCGGATGAGACTTTCCTCCTTTCACCATATTGTTCGCGCTGCGCCCGCCAGCACGTGGTCACGCGGTCGCGAGCGGATGAGTTCTCGCTGCTTACTGATGGCTCTGAAGAGAGAGCTTCACCGGAACCCCGCGCCTTCCCCATTGACGTCACAGCGCACGTGACTCGGAAGTTAGTGAAGGAGTTGAGAGGCGCCGAAAACCTCAATCTTTGTCCATTTTTAAAATAAAAACTAGGACATGCAGGCAAAAGCGTTTTTTTGTTTTTACTTCAGAAAGGTCGAGTACGCCAACTCCCAAATTATTTAAGCAAATCACTATAACTGTTGCACAGCTCCTTTAAAACCAGAACCAAGTCTTTTGTTGTCATCATCACCGGCACGAGGTATCACGTGAAAATATCGCGTCCCTGATTGGATGCAGCCGCTTCAAACGTCTTCGAATTGCTCCGAGTTGCTCGCTTGTTTCGAGCCGGACCCGATCTCAGCAATTCGTGTCAATCTAGGGAAAGCTGGGGAACAACCCGCCAGCAACACCAAAATTGCTGAGAAAGTTGCTCCGTCTGAAGGGGACCTCACGCACTCACCGCCCTCACCTCCCTCACGCACTCACCGCCCTCACCTCCCTCACGCACTCGTGGCCCTCACACCCCTCACGCACTCACCGCCCTCACGGCTTTCACGCACTCATGCCACTCACCGCCCTCACGCCCGTCACGCACTCGTGGCCCTCACACCCCTCACGCACTCACCGCCCTCACGGCCCTCAGACCCCTCACGTACTCATGGCCCTCACGCCACTCACCGCCCTTACGCGCTCGCCGCCCTCACAGCCCTCACGCACTCACGGTCCTCACAGCCCTCACGGCCCTCACTCACCCTCACACTCATGAATTTTCGTGGTTCAGAAACTCACTCACCCTCACCTCACCTGTGAAGATGAGGGTGAGTGAGGGCCCTCATGAGTGAGTTTTGCCGAGGTATGTCAGTCACACAGCCAGGGACTCCGGAACTGGGGGGCAGGGGGGGGCCAGAGCTCCCCCAAGATTTTTCAGGATGGGGCTGAGCCCCCCCCCCCCCCCCCCCCGACCCCCCACTTCAAAAAAACGCAAAGCTGTCTATTCATCTATTGTAATTCCTCCAGCCTGCGAGGCGGTGGAAGAGGCCGGATCAACGCCAAATAACCTTCTTCCACTTTGCCCAACAAGGTGGACTGTCAGAGTGAAGTCAATGAAAGGTTCGCTGAAAACTATGCTATAGTTCAGGAGACGCTAAACGAGCTGTTACAAGGGGAATATTCGATTGCAGAAAACAGCAGGTCCATTTTGAAGGGTTGTGAGAGGCTTTAGAAAATGTTTGAAACGCTGCCAGGAATAACATTTCTATAGCTTCGTTCGGTCCATGCGAAGAACTTGCAAGTGTACTGCAATGCTCAACGTTTCGCGCCGCAGATATCAAAGAAGCTGCAGAGGCTCTCTGCGAGGCAATGTCCCGTCTGCGGTCCGAATTCACGTTTGAAGAGTTGTGGGACTGCGCGAGCTCAACTGCAATGTGGCTAGGTATGAAGGACTCTCGCAGCGCAAGGCCGACAAAACCACCAAAAAGGATTGAAATGAGCAACAAACCTTCTCCGCCAGTTGTACTTGATTGCAAGGCAGCGTTACGGAAGGAGTACTTTGCGGCTGTAGACTGTGCTATAAGTGAAACTCAACGGCGGTTTGAACAGCCTGGTATGAAGCAGCTAGTAAAACTAGTGAGCACCTTGATTAACGCTGCCGGTGGAAGACGGTTCACAACATATGACCTGACAGAGGCCCTAGGAGTGCATGCATGTGATTTTCATCTGGCCCGACTCTCTGCTGCAGTTTTTCACTTTTGCCGGCTCGTTTATGCAACCTTGATTCCCTCACAATTGACGCCATATTGAGGACACTACAGGCGAAATCCGACGAAATTCGTGACCTCCTGGACCATGTCGTAGAATATATGAAACTTCTTCATTTTGTGCCTGCATCTGTCGCTTCGGGGGAGCGTTTGTTTAGTGCCTTATGCCGAATTAAAACGTATCTACGCAGCCGCATGAGTCAGGGGAGGCTAACACACCTCCTTATTTTGTATATTCAAAAATAAAGAACAGTCGAGCTCAACCTGGACGACATCATCACGGAATTTGTCTCTAGCAGGACTGCTGAGCGAACGGCGACCTTTGGTCTTCCTTGAGATGATCAACACACATGGCCTTGGGGCTTATATATGAATCTGTTTCCTTCAATACGCTTTTGTGCACATTTTCAAAACATTAAGATGTCATTGTATATATGTAATTCTCTTGGCTTACTCGTTCATTTCTTAGCGTGGATGTCTTTTTGGATGAACATTTGAAGAATAATAAACGTGATTCTCCGCAAACCCAATTTTGCAATGCTGTATTCTAGTAGGGATTTGGAAATTCTCTGAAGCACTATGCGTAAGCGTTTTTGCGATATTTGAGAGGTTTAGTGGATCGTACGTAAAAGCTTTGAGGGTCGCAAAGTGCATGCGCAAAACGCAATATTGCGTTCTACGCGTGTGCATTTCCGACCCGCAATTCTATTACGTACGAGCCACTAAAAATCCCTACTGTTGTTATAAAGCTGGAAGGAAAAGTGATTGCACATGCTAAGTAAGGAAATTCATGCAAATAATTTTTGATTTTTTAATAAACAGTAAGTAAAAATAAAACAACAGAAATTCGGCTCCACCCCTCGTCTCCTATAATAAAATATACAAAAACAAAATGCTTGACTTCAGCCCCCCCCCCCCCCCACACACACACACACACACACACACTCACTCAAAATCTACTTCCGGAGTCCCTGCACACAGCGTCCAAAGCGCTCCAACATGGTGTTCATGTTTCTGTATGTTTTCTGTTATCGCTGAACCAAGAATGCACAGGGAAATCGGAATACACGGAATCGTTCCTTGTGCGACCCCCTGCGGGTCGGTATGCGAGTCCTGCCTCTCTGTCCGCGCAGCGCTGCGGGTTAGGGACACGGGTCGCGCGACGACGACAACCGATTAACCAGGCTAGGGTTACGAGCCGGCACGTGTTCTAGCCGAGAACACACACTCCGACGACGACGTAATTGGCAAATTCGTTTAAAAAAAAAAAAGAATAAGAAAACAGCAAAAGGAGGGGCACGTCTTTTTGCTTCCCGTGCTCCGGAATCTCCCAGGAACGCCCTGACAGTTTCTTGGATTCTTCTTCACACTAACTCATCCCAATGTAGTTGTCTTTATCGGGTATCCGCTTGTCGAGGTTCGGGTATCCGATTCTTAAATATGGCTGGTATGCATCACAAACTCTGTCGAAAAGAGAAAAATATATATTTTCGTTTTTTTTTTTTTTTTTTTTTGGAAAGGCGGTATATAAAACTGAAAGGCGGGCCCATGAAACAAATTTTTGGCTGGGATAAATCAATTTAGATTGGGATTTTACTAATAGTATAACGTTTAGTGGGCCAAAAGAAAGAAGGTATAAAGTCAAAAACCTGACTTTCAGTACGAAAATTTGAAAACACAGCGGACTATTTCGTGCCTCCTTCCCTTCGAAAGCTCTCTGCCTTTTCACTGTGATACATCCGCGATACCCAAAACGCGTTGTTCGAGGCGGGGTTTAAGCCGCACGTCCGGAGGCTTCCTTGCTCATGACGACGACCATTCCCCGAAGTGAAGAACCCAGGGGTCCCGTGGAGGTGGGAGAATTGGTAACGTAACGAACGGTTTAATTACATGGTAGCGATACAGTCGTCAAATCCAAGAGAACAACTGGAGCCGCCTCACGCCCCGCCTTGTATAGGGTCCGTTTTCTCCCTCACTCTCCGCCAGGGCAGCAGGTGCGACCGCCAAGTGCGTTGCAGCAAAGTCCGCCGCGTCGTAGCCAGAAGTGCGTCGTAGCCATGGTTCTCCGCAGTTAGGCCAGGCCTCTCTCCCCTTCCGGAGCGCACGAACCCACACGCACACACACACACGTCCCGTTGACGTCACGGACGCGTTGAGACTTGTTTTGGGCAGGCTTCGACAGGTGGGCGACAGTCCGGAACACGTCGGGACTCGTTTCGGGACTCGTTTCCGCAGCGTTGAAACTCGGAAAAGGTTGCCGAAGGTTCCATTCTTAACAGCCCCTCCGGGGCCAGGGAAACCTCGAATGGCCGGTGGTACAATCGCTGGCCTGAAGAGGTGGGCTTGGAGTAGGCCTTGAGAAGACGCTGCAAGCACCAAACAAACTCCCAAACCTCTCACAGCGGAGGCATCAGCGGAAACGTCCCCCACAACACCACGCCACACCGCAGTCAAACGCTCGGAATCCGCCAGAGACCCGCCAGACTGGATTACGGATTACCAAAATTTGGTACAATTCCGGGTATCAAGACCCCCTGTCGCCAAAAAAAAACTCATTTTTCCAACGAGGTCACTAAGAAAAAAATACAAAAGACAAAACCCTTCGCAATTTGTGAGGTCATTTTGGGCAAAGTGCCCCCACTTTGATCCTCATTCCCGTGGATGACGAAAACCTCTGAGATCATCCTTACTGTTTTGGTGATATCAGAAAAATCTGCTCAACCCATCGGCATTGCCGTTAAATTTGCCTTTCCTTTTTCTTACGCTGAAGTCATAGTGATCGATTTTCACGTGATTTCTAGACGTGAAAATGCGGTCCTTATAGCGCCGATAAAACAATCTGCCTCTTTCATTCCCCGTCACATTGGTCCTAGCAATCTCCTGAGCTGTACAGCGAAACCCTGACACACTAGGGTCGCTCTTCTGCTCGACTGTCAAAGACACTCTGTCTACTCGCAACAGACGATCCAAATTACGTGACGTCGGAGCTACGAGAGATCCTTTAATGATCCCGTCTTCCTCCGCCTTTTTCGCGGGCTCGTTGGGACGGCGTACGCTTTCTAGCGCTGCGAGGTCAGGCTGTTCTACAACCTGGTCCCTCTCATCCCGGTTTTCTGCCTCCAACTCTGGGAGTGCTTGCTCCCCGTCAGCTGCCTCTGGCTCTGGATCACTCGTCAACAAAGGGGCGACCTGACGCGATTTGGACCTTGTACACGACTGAACTAGCGCCCTTCTCCCAGTTGTTGACCCCTTTCGCGCAGCAGGAAATCTGACCGGTTAGAAAACAAATAAGGATACTCCAACGGGACTGTTTGCGAGACAGCCGCCTCGGTTACTAGCTCTCCGAACGGGCCAGTTATCTTTACTGTCGCCATAGGCAGACAGACACTGTGCTTTTCGAGCAGCTGCTTGATCCAAACTACCTTTCCAGTAAAATCGGATGCCGTTACATACGACGGATGAACAACGTCCATCGTCGCTGCACTGTCACGAAGCACCCTGCACGGCTTTCCGTTTACCTGGAGCTCGTGAAGATAGGGACGAAGGAGCTTCAGGTCCTCGTCACCAGACTTGTACGTAATCCGTTACAAGTAACGAAATTACTTGTAATCCGTTACATTTATCTGTAATTTTGTAACGGATTCGTTACTTATTTTCTAGGGTAATTGTAAAGTAATTTAATTACTTATTTATGTAAGGAATTACTTGTAATTCGTTACATTTTTATTAGCGGCGGAAAAAGCGAGAAATTTGAACGCAAAAAAAAACATCTTCAATTTCTGGAAAAAAGAAGTGTTCCGGTAAGCTCAACTGCAAACCTGCCGTCGCGCGCGCACACACACACACATACATAAACCTGTCTAAGCTTTTTTTTTTTTTTTTTGAATCGCCTAAACCCTAAAAGCTCTTTTTTTTTTAAATCTTGATTCTTTAGATTGCTTACCTACGACGAGGGGAAGCACACTAATGGGAAGAACCGGACTCGGGACGAAAACAATAGTAGGCCGTGACGACAACGGGTGAAGACATTCATTTCTAAAACCCGCATAAATGCATAAAAAACGAAAAGAATATCTTGCTTCTTGCCATTTTGCTCACGTTGCCGTTTTTTGCTAGTGAAAATTCATCTTCTTTCCACTTCCCTCCCACTAGAGCCAAGTCCGCCTTTCCTCCCTTCACTCTTTCTTCGCTAACCCCGATGCTATCCCCGATGAAGGGGAGAGGAACACATACTGCCCTTCAGAAGCTGGAGTTTGTATGAACATAATAGACAACATAATAGACAACAACGATTGACGCGCCATCTACCCAGGAAGACGGCGCGGGCCACTCCTCCAGCGTTTACTTCAGCTTTGCAATGACAACGGCATCATGCTCCATCCCCCAGAATGAAGCTTCGCGTTTCCTCCAGGACGCAGAGTGCACCTCCATCGCCTCACTTCAGAGGTACGATGCGCTGCGCCAAGCATTTGTGCGCTATAATACTACGCTCCCATCCAGCGCCTCCGTGGAGGGGGTATTCAGCGTGGCGGCTGACATCTTTACAAAGAAGCGGGGAAAGATGTCGGATGCAACATTCGAGAGTCAGCTACTGCTGAAGATCAACAAAGTGTGACTTGGTCAAACAATAAACAGTTGCATCATCTCGTTCTTAGTTTGTTTCTTATTAAAAGTGCAGTAAAGTTGAAAGTAACGCCGCGAAAGTAACGGATTACTTTTTGGAGTAACGGTCACTTACTTTTACGGATGGGTAATTGTAATTGTAATAAATTACATTTCAGACCTGAGTAACTGTAACTGTAATTCCTTACTTTTTTTTAGTAACGTGTACAAGTCTGCTCGTCACTACCGTTCACGTACGAGAACACAACCCGCGGTTTCTTACATCTGGCCGCTGTGTGTCCCGGCTCCTGCCAGTTGTAGCACAGGAACGGCTTCCTTGCCTCGAACTGCCCTGTTGGGCTTTTCCGCGCCTCGTCTCCGTTCAAGTGTTCTGCGCTCTGTTTGGGACCTTTTGTCCTGCTTCGGGCTTCTCGGGCCCGTTTTCTCGCGAGTCATTTCCCTGTCGGAAGGTCTTGCGCTGATCGCTTCGGCCGGATTCGCTTTCCTCTCCGCTCAGCTTTCTACGCGTTGCGTACTCTTCGGCTAGCTCAGCGGCCCTTTCGACAGAGTCGACTCCCACCCTGTCCTGCACCCAGAGCTTGACTGACTGCGGAATGCTACGAAAGAACTGTTCGAGGCACACACACTCGACTACCTTGTCTCGGCTTTCGTACACTTCCTCGCTCTTCAACCATTCTATAAGGTTGGTTTTAAGCCCGTACGCGAATTCCGAGTAGCCCTCGCTGCTCTTTTTGGATGCGTTTCTAAACCTTTGACGGAACGCCTCGGCAGAAAGGCGGTACCGCTTCAAAAGGCTGGACTTCACCTTGTCGTAGTCGTCCGCGTCTCCAGCACTAAGGCGCGCGACAACCTCTGCAGCCTCACAGGGCAACAGAGTCAAAAGCCGTTGCGGCCACGTTTCTGGGGCGAAGCTCAACTTCTCACATGTCCTCTCAAAGTTAACTAATAGGCCCACGTCTTCCCCAACTTTAAACGGCTGCATGAGCTTCTTCATTTGATACGACTCGGTCTCACTTGCTCGTACCGGAGCCCCAACTCTACTGTTCTGCGAGTTTAATCGCTGTTGTTCAATTTCGAGCTCTAGCCTTCTCAGCGCTCGCTCCTCTGTCGCTGCAGTCTGTGCTCGTTCCTCTCTCGCTGCAGCCTGCTCCTGCTCTCGTTCCTCTCTCGCTGCAGCCTGCTCCTGCTCTCGTTCCTCTCTTGCTGCAGCTTCGCTCTTAGCGTTCTGAAGCAGTTCCCACGCAATTTTAATTTCCTCTGCTTCCGCGCTCTCTGAAATCGCTTTACTGATCTCAGATTTCTTCACCTTTTGCTCCACCTCCACACCCAATTCTTCACATAAACAGAATAAATCTGTTCTCAGTATCCTCATTAGATCCATGATCGCTGCTCTTTAGCTTTGGCTTTGTTCTAAAACTTGTCGCGAGGTTGTACCAAAAACCTAGCGCACGAGTCAAACACTAAGGATTCCTAGCAGTTCAAAATTAATTACCCATAATCTGAAGCCTGGCGAATCTCAAAGCAAAGTCCAAACGCTCACCCACAGATGTAGCACGATGTCGCATGGTCCGATCCCAACCGCTGCCAACCAGTTGTTCGAGGCGGGGCTTAGGCCGCACGTCCCGAGGCTTCCTTGCTCGTGACGACGACCATTCCCCGAAGTGAAGAACCCAGGGGTCCCGTGGAGGTGGGAGAATCGGTAATGTAACGAACGGTTTAATTACATGGTAGCGATACAGTCGTCAAATCCAAGAGAACAACTGGAGCCGCCTCACGCCCCGCCTTATATAGGGTCCGTTTTCTCCCTCACTCTCCGCCAGGGCAGCAGGTGCGACCGCCAAGTGCGTTGCAGCAAAGTCCGCCGCCTCGTAGCCAGAAGTGCGTCGTAGCCATGGTTCTCCGCAGTTAGGCCAGGCCTCTCTCCCCTTCCGGAGCGCACGAACCCACACGCACACACACACACGTCCCGTTGACGTCACGGACGCGTTGAGACTCGTTTTGGGCAGGCTTCGACAGGTGGGCGACAGTCCGGAACACGTCGGGACTCGTTTCGGGACTCGTTTCCGCAGCGTTGAAACTCGGAAAAGGTTGCCGAAGGTTCCATTCTTAACAGCGTCAACCGGCCCAAATGTACGTCACAAGACACCGGGCTTCACCTATTCCCTTCACCCCTAAGTTAATAGTGCGGTGGAAGCTATGCGCGTGCCGGACCAATCAGCCGCCTTCCTTTTATCACCTGACCTCATTCTCTGCGCGTGGGAGCGTCCTCACGTGGAAAAAGTGTGGCTGCCCCAACGAGCGCGTAGCTTCCACAGCAGTGTCAGCTTAGAGGTGAACGGGGTTGGGAAAGCAACTTTTGTCCGAAGTTTGAGCGACGGGCTAATCTTCCAGGGGGAGAATGGCGGTGTCCGGGTACACAAACGAGCGTCCGAGCAAGAGGGGAGTCCCTCCTTTCCGTCTCTTTAAACTGTTTGGTACAATGTGCGATTTGTGAGTTGAGGAGGAAAGCTAAGAAGGAAAAAATTGAAAAATCGTTTCATGACCGCTTTAAACCATTTAGCGTACTTCCAAAGAGCGGCGCTGCTTCGATGTTTAGTGCGGCTACGTAACGGTTCTTGCTACGTCATGGCCTACGTAGCAAGATTCCCAACGTTGCTAGATTACCTCCCAACCAAGCTTCACAGGCATCCGCCAAATGCACATTGGTGACACCCCCCAAAAAATTTTTTTTCATTTTTTGTCAGGCGATTTTTGATAGTGTTGGAAGACTACCCAAAGTATTTCAGTAGGGTACAGCCTAGGAGACTAAATAATTCGAAACAAAATACAAGACATCCATCGACCAACGCTTGTTACCCCGACCATCCGACAAACCTTTGCGTTTTGTGACGTCACGCAGCAGCTACGGATGTCAGCCATTGGCACTGGCGAAATTCGGGGTGCAGTTTCGTACGTACGCTCTTGAAAGGTTTAATTAAGAAGGGGAGATTATATCTCAAAATAAAAATAACGTTTGTCTATATGAAGGCACCCTCGACGCAACGAGCGCCAAAACTTAAGTACTTCCGGTTTCGGCCGGACAATCCCTTTAAAGCCAAAAAACGCAACTGCTCGAAACCGAAACTGAAACCCGCGCACGGAGGTTGGAGAAGTGGAGAGGCAGAGAGTCGTTGGCGGAAGTCACGTGACTACACCCGACCGCGCGTTTTTTTTTTTTTTTTCCTCCTTTTTTTTTGTGAGGAGCAGACGAAATGTTTTGCTGGAACCGTTCGCCGTGGGATTCCTTTGCAGTTATGTTTGTTCCGCTCGCTGTTCTGTACTTCCAGTTGAGTTGTTTCGTGCATTGAGGAGATGGAGATGAGTAGTGAGTGCCCATGGTGAATTTCTGTGATCGGCTCCGAAAAGAATACCCCCAAGATGTTGCGTGAAGAGCTGGCTCACATGTCCTGCGTCCGAAAAAAGTGGCATTGTGCGGCAGAGTGTGCACTAGTTTCCGAAAGATCAACGAGATCGGGACCAATGGCTGGCTGCAAATCCTGTAGAACATTTACGGGCACCTCGGAAAGCGGACGCTACCCGATTTATATGCTCCTTGCATTTTGTTGAAAGTGATTACATTGAGCTCGCAGGTGTCAAAAAGGAAATCTCATACCATTTAGTTCAGCGACGTTTCGTCAAAACAATCCCGTTACCGGGGATTGAACCCGATCCCGCCGCGTGTGAGGCGGGCATCTTTCCACTGCGCCGCTGGGGAATTTTTTTTCTTTAATGCATGGAAGGGTAAAACAATAAACATAAACAGAACAGCGAGCGGAACTCAAAGTTTACGAGCTTAGTTCCAATGTCATTCGTTAAAGGGCAACTCAGCTCAATTCTGAAAAAAATAGGCTTACATGTAATTCCATTTCACAAAGCACTACTAAACAGCTCTACGTCTTCGGATTCGTGAAATGTGGAATATTATTTGTGTAATCTTAATTTAAACATCATCTGATACCGAAACCGAAACTTCGGTTGCGTCAGGCAGCATTGGTCTCCTGTCGTCAGAGTCATGGCCACGTCACGTCGAACCACGTGGTCTTGTGACGTTCGTGGGGCGAGGGACAGGACACGCGACGCGGGCAGGTCGCTTCGCATGGCGTGGACGGTGATGGCCCGGGGGAGAGGGGGAAGGGGAGAAGACAAAAGAGGAGGGGGAGCGGAGAAACAGACCGATAAGTGCGCAGGGCAGCGCATCCGCGTTACGGTGATCACGTGGACGCGGTTGAGCCAACACCGGGATTAGAAACTTATGACGTCATCGTTCAATTTCGCTCTGAAAAGTAAAAACAAACAAAACGTGAGAGTGACGTAGTCATGCCTCTGACGTAGTGGCTCAAAGTTGGCCGCTCAAACTCCGTCACATTGACTGCGCTGACGATTGCGCCTCACGTCGCACGCTAGAGTCGGCAGATTTCGGCGACTTGGCTCATTTGAAAGTTTGCTGGCCAGTTTAATAAATATATAGACAGAATTAGATCGTAATATTTGACATGGGGTCTTCCTATATGATACTGAAGAGGGCTGCATAGTTTTCTAAGTATCAAAAATGAAGCGGAGTTGCCCTTAAAGTCAAAATTCTTTGATATCTATGAGACTACTAAACAAAGGTAACCATTCCGGAGCTACTTCTTGAATGTCATACACACTTTTGATACGGGTTACAAGGTCAATGAAATGTAAGCGTACAGTCTTTGGTTACAAATTCTCATTTCTAATATCAAGACGTGATTTCCACATGCTGTATAACGCTACAAGCATCGCAATATCAAAAGGAAAAGTAGTATCTTTAGGTGACACAGGAAGAAAACGAATCGTGTAAGTTGTAATATCAATATCTTTTTTTAGTGTGCGCTGCAAAACGTCCCAAAAGAAAGCCGCATCCCAGCAGTGAATAAATACGTGTTCGACTGTTTCGGGCATTTTACATAATGTGCAGTTTACTGACCACGGAACATATAGGCCCTTTTCCTGCAGCCATACCTTGGTAGGTAATACCGAAAAATGCAGTTTAAAAAAAAAAAAGTTTTTGCCGCCGGGGGATGGACATTTTTTTCACCCAGCGTAGTACATCTTTGTCAGGACCATCGCCGAACATAGTGCGATAAACTGGCATGGGAAAGAGGGGGCATACCAGATCTCTTGTTAACTTCTTGCGTGTTACAGACATCAGATAGTGTCTTGAAAACCTTACTGGCAAAAAGTGATAAGCATCAACTGCTTCCTTTAGGTATCCTACCAAAGCACATGTTTGGTATCCTGTGGAGGATACAATAAAGTCCGCAAGAAAGCATCCCAGCTTGTTCTGAATGACATCTCGAAGAAAAGGATGGTCCTGGTCTCGTAGGAAACGAAATCGCGAAACCAATTGGCGAATAAACAAATGAGGAAGGCCTAGTCCCCCCTCTGATACACGTCGAAACAAGTTGTCACGACGCATGGGTTCCCAGGAAGACTTCCCGACAAGAACACCAAACACCCTGTGCAACTTCTGTATATTCATCCTTGCACAGTGCAGTACTTGCAGGACATACCACAACTTCGCCGCTAAAAAAATGTTGCAAATAAGAGGAAAGCATTTCAAGGACGGTAACCAAGTGATTGTTGAAGTGGAGCGATTCCTGAACGCTCAAGACGAGGAGTTCTATGACAATGGCCTCCGGCATGTGGTGCATATCGCTGAAAAAAGTGGGTACCTTTTGGTGGTGAACATGTAGAGAAAGTCTCAACTCCTACACGAGTTTGATTGCTGAATCTCTATTCCTTCGTGACAATAATACGAACTTTATGATCGCCCCTCGTATGTTAAATAAATCTATCTAAGTTAAAGTTTAATACCACACTACTGAACTTCACTTCGCAAAGTGTTCGTCATCAGGCCCATTGTTGCAAGTGGCCAAACACTGTCTACATCAACGACCTTCATAACTGTGACACTCCCGTATCCTCGGTAGTACAACCGGCCACAGCCTACTCGGCGCCACGCCAAGTCCGTTCACGACAACTACTTCGCACCTTCGTAGTTTCGCTAGTGCTCCGGTCCGCCGTCTCGACGGCACCCAGCCGCGGCTCCTCGGCAGTCACAATAGGTTGGGAGAGGAGGCGCCGGGGACCAGCCTATCTCCGAAATCCAAATCCTTCAAACCCCTCACAAAGCAGGCCCGCCGTAGAAAAGACATGACCCCCACGAAGACTAGCGTAAGTCGGCGAAGGCCACAAGCGCGAAGCGCGCTGAACTGAACTTATCACCTTCAAGAACATTTCCTGCAAAAATACGCAGTAAATGTATAACTCGATCCTAGATGGTTCGAAATGTGATGACGCACGCAGTCCATGCAATAAATTCATATAGAATCCTTCTGAAAACCTTTTTGGAAACAAATATGAAAGTTTGTGTGTAACGCATATCTCAGCTTTTTTTATACAACATCTACCCACGCTACACAAAAATGAGAAAGCGTTATAATAACCTAAAGTGTGGAGGCTTTTTCCCTAACAGTTGGGGACAGAATGCGATTCAAAAACGACACAGCGGTTAACTGCTGGAGCCCAACGTCCCGCTTCGTCTTTTGGGGGAGTTTATTTCTTCAAATAAGAAACATGTCTGAACATAGAATTAATAATGATTTTATATCTCCTACAGTAGATAGGGAAATTCAAGGAAAATAAAATATACGAATGTATACACCGCGACACCGGCGGTATTTCATTTTGCTCAAACAGCGTGTCGAGGGACGCAAAACTTTAACACCTAGGTTGGGGCCTGAGATGAGCCCGTTTTACCGCGTAAGTAATTGCGAAAATAGTGTAATTTGTTAATGTACTTACGATAAAAAAATCCGGAACTGACTCATTCATACTAACTCTGTCACGCGTTTGCATCATTGTCAATGCAACGGGGGCGAAGGGGTTCCGATTGACCGCTACAGAACTCTGGGGGGGGGGGGGGGGGGGGGGGGGTTAGAACCCTAAACTTCCCCCCCCCCCCCCACCACCCTCCCGTGGGTGCGCCACTGCGGGAGACTGTACAGACCGCGACACTGTTAGCGTGAATACGATCATCGGCGGTGTTTGCATTTTGCTCGGACAGTGTATCGAGGGGCGCAAGGTTGTGACACCTAGATTGGCGCATCAGATGAGCACATTTCACGTACCACATAGATAATTTTGGTAATAGTGTGTCATCTGTCCATGTAAGATTGTATATTACGGAAATGACTCGCTCGTGCCGTGCACATCACCAGTGCAGCGACGAGGGGGGAAGGAGGATGGGAGGGGGCGATGAATTTATTTACCCTTAAAGGTCCTCGTTGCGGACATTGCATTAAAAAAATCGTCAAAATATGCACACACACAAAAAAAAATTTTCTCATGGAGCTGGGGGGGGGGGGGGTTATGACCCCCCAAACCCCCCCCCCCCCCCCCCCCCCCCCGTGGGTGCGCCACTGACTGTAAGACATTTGTACACCTTGAAGTATAATATCCCCAACACCAATATGAGACAAAATTTTGAAAAGAACATGATGACTTACACGGTCGAAAGCTTTCGCTAGATCAACTTGGACCATTGCAATCTGATCACTACTGTTGGCCACACACTCTAACACACTTCTCGCGATGTGTACATTTGTTTGAATAGCCCGTCCGCGAATCCCGCAAGTCTGGTGATCTCCAACGAGATCGCAAATGACACGTTGTAATCTATTTGTCAGGAGTTTAGCAAAAATCTTATAATCCACATTACATAACGTTATGGGCCGATAGCCGGTCACTTTTAATAGTTTGTGTTTGTCCTCGGTTTTTGGAATAAGTATAGTATGTGCTCGCAAAAATGAGGGGGGGGGGGGGGGGGGGGAGACTCTTGGTTTTCTAGGCCTCTTGAAAAATCTCAAGCAGTATGGGACATAAAGTGTCTTTTTGTAGTTAATAAAATTCTGCAGTGATGCCGTCTGGCCCTGGCGTTTTTGTTCTTGGAAGGGCATTCACTGTTTTTTTCCACTTCATCTAGGGTGAAGGGTGTCTCCAATTCGTTTTTGCATTCTTTTTCTAATTGAGGCAACAAAGAGACTAGTTTATCTAGATATTCGTTATCTGTCGAGGCAGGACTATTGCCGAATATGTTGTGGTAGTGTTCAAAAAAGACATGTGCTATAGTTTCTTTATCTGTTACGATAAGGTTGTTTTGTTCTATTTCATAGATTTCTTTAGATATCGCATACCGTTTCTCCTCCTCCATTGCCCTTTTTATTGGCTGTTCTCCTAAGCATTTTTTTTTCTTTTTCAGCACGGGAGCGCACAACCGCGCCTTGATAACGATCGTGATGAAATTTGTCCAATTCGGCTTTCGTTCGAGTTCTATCTTCCAAACCTTGCCCAGGACTTTGGCATTTTAGATACCAGGTCACGCAAATTACGTAGCAATGCTTTTTCTGTCTCAGCCTTCTGAAATTTAATAATAGTACCTCTCTCAATTGTTAGCTGTTTTAGTTATTGTTTAAGGAGCTCCCATTTAACAGATATATGTTCGGTTGTTTCTCCTATTTGCTTGATTATTCCTTTGTACTGGATATAAAGATTTTATCTTTTAATATTTGAACGTTTAGTTTCCATAGCTTCCAATTTATACTCTTTTTTCTTCGTTTCTTCCCAACAGTTACTAATACCATGCAGTGGTCTGTGAAAAATACTGGTTCTACAGCATAACCATTTAAAGTGGTAATTAGGTCTACAGAACAGTAGATTCTGTCTAACCTCGCGTGAGAGGAGTTTTGAAAGTGTGTAAATTGCTGATGGGTTTCTTCCAGCTGGAAAGGGGCAACATCAAAAAGATTTCCTTCGTCAACTATGTCCAGCAGTGGACGTGCGCTTTTGTCAATTCGCGGCTTAGATGGAGTTCTATCTGCTTCGTCGCAAACACAATTAAAATCTCCGAGATGAACTCACATTCTATCAGAAATTAAATATGGGCGTAGGTGATTAAAACATTCAATTCTGCTATTAACCTCATTCGGAGCGTAAATACATATAACTCTCCACCTTATGTCAGAAACTTGAAAGTCGCACATAATGAAGCGGTCACAGAGGTCAGTGACCGCTTCATTATGGGGGGTGACCATTAATTTTGAGAGTTGGAAAGACTTCTTAATAAACAGTAAACAGCCGCCTTCAGATTGACCAACAGCTTGGCTGACACATACTTCATAGTCACGCAAATGCTGCAGGGCACGCTCTACCTGATCGTCTGTTGAGAGCCTTGTTTCCTGTACGGCCAGAAAGTCAACCTCCTTATCTTCAAGTAGGCGTTAAAGCCTCGGACATTTAGTGTTGCAAAATGAGGGCCATTAACAAGAGGGGAAGGAGGAGAGAAAGGGGGAGGGGGAGATGGAGAAGGAGGGGAGGGAGAGAAGAGGGGCTATAGGTTTGGGTTTTAAACATTAGCAGCTTGTGTGCAAGGTAGGTTTGCGCTTACTCGCGGTGGTGGTTTCAGGTGGCACATCTTGTTTTCGTTTGGTGTCGTTAGGGTCCTTGGAACTGCTCTTGGTCACATCCATTGAGTGCGGTAGGTCGTCGTTGCCTTCCGACGTCGTCGGCTTCTCAGCAAGATCTGCAGGCTCTTGAGTTAACTTCCGTGGTCGCGGGGTGTCTTTGTCCTTGCTTTCCTGTGAGTCTTTTCCTTCATTCTTTGTCTCCGAGCTGGTTTGTGATGTTTCCGAGACTTCCTTGACAGCTGGATCTTCGTTCTTATCGGAAATAGGAGGTCCGGACTCTGCAGACCCGGCTTGAGTTGGGAGAACCTCTCCAGTGGCGTCTACGACTTCGGAGATATCCATGAACTCTTGGCATCTGGTTCTGTGCCAGAGCCCCGTAGCACGGCTGCATGGTTGGAGTAGCACCCGTCACTTTCGTGTCCGAATCTGTTGCAACGCGCACACTCTGGGGTGCGACACTGCCTGCGTATGTGACAACTTTCTTGCATCCCAGACAGAAGGGTGGTCGCCTGGAGATGACCAGAAGGGACTGTATACCGGCAACTCTGAGCAGATGGTGAATATCTTCCGATGTCGCCATGTCATGAAGAGTCAGACAGACCTCTCTGTTCAGCGTTTCCATGTTTTTTATCCCTGGCATGCGCCACTTTTCTCTCGAGACGCTCCGCACGGTTCCAAATAGCGACAACGCTTCAGCAATCTTTTTATCTTCTAGGTACGATGGAAGCCAGAGCAGCTTGAGCTTAACGTCTTTTGAGTTGGGGTCGATGACCATGCACTTTTTACTCTTCACCGTTAGTTCTTTTGCTGCTTTCAGCTTCTCCGCGGCTTCAGAACTTATTAGCGTAGCCATCCAAACGTGGCCCATTTGGAACTGTCCAAGGGACAACACTTCACGGAGATCGATGGCGTCTTTGAGTCCGTCGCGAAAAACAATTGCACGGTAGGGCCTGCCCGACATGTCGGCATGAAGAAGCTCCCGGGAGGAAACCGTGGGAGAGAGTTCGATACTCATCTTGGCTTGTCGCCTAAGCTTGGCTTTTTCCTGAGGCCGCGGGTGCGGTTGCAGGGTTGTCCGGTTGCATCTTTTGAAAGTCATTGTTAGCATCTGAACCAGAAGGAGAAGGGTTTCCTCGGCCTGAGGCCGATTTTTGATTTGCAGCGGAGAGCATGAAGACGCGTCCGTTCGAAACGGCGTCTTCTTTCTCCTAGCTGCGCTGCTGGGGAAACGTTTTTTCGTTAGTAATAATCTAGCGGGTCAACTGTATACTGTAAGTTGGAAAGTTTGATGCCGATTTTCCTCCAGCAAAGGCACTCCCGGGTCAAAGTCGGCAAGCACCACGCATTGGCCACATTCGCACCTAGTAAAGAAATCGTACGCGTGCAGTGGCGTGCTAACTTGTTTTTGAGTGGAGAGGCAAACCAGACACCCCCCCCCCCCCCCCCCCGGGCCGGGAGGCGGTGCCCTTGGTATTCCTTGGGCGCCGCCGGACAATGTTTGCCCTGCCCAGTGGCGGCTGTTTCAGGGGGGGGGGGGGGGGGGGCAAAGACATGCCTTGCCCCCCCACTCTGAGAGCTGGGGGGGGGGGGGGGCCTTGCCCCCGGTTGGTACGCCCATGTACGCGTGCATATTCAACTCGAAGTACACACTTCGTGCTTGACGTTTGCGCGAGCGATGTCTTCAGCCACGAGAAGGGGGCGATGGCTCGGCGACGTTTTCGTGCAAATCGGTTTGGTGGTTGGGCGTGTCGCGCACGGGATGAATACCAATTCTTTTGATCGGTCCCAAATTTCTCTTTCAAAGGCAGACAGAATTCGCTGGTACCGCGAACGACAGCTCTGAAGTAGAGGTCCCACGCCCGTCGTCCGCTGCCATCGCCGTCCCCGGGAGTCCCACGATACGCGAAACGAAGCACGCACAGAATGCTTCCGGTTCTCTGTGGAACTTTGTTTGTTTTTTTTTCAATCAACGTATTTGCAACTTTTCAGAAGCCGCAAAAAAATATGTTTTATATATTTTTTTCTATTCTTAATATTGAGTGTGTGCCTTCAATGACCCACGACTTTGATTAAATTTAGTGGTTGTGTCTAAACCTTAGAAAACGGCCCGTGACCACGGAAAAGAGAGTAAGCGAGACTCAAACCGGCCAGTTCTTGACAGGCGGTTTTCGGGCGGAAAGAAACCGAATTTCGAGTCGAAAATTGTGTTCTGGGTAGTTGGGCTCTCATATGTCATGTACAACTAAAAACCCCAGCGAGCATAAATACGTTTCAACAAAAGAAGGGTGTTTAATTCTGAGGTTATGCTGCAACATGCTACACATTTCAGCTAGAAAGTGAGCGCTGGAATTTTGTTTCCGTTCCCCTTTAAGTGCACGAAGCAACCCGGTAAGTACTGCAATAGCAAGCGAAAAGCATCAGAAAAAGTTCCAAGTTGTTCATGTGTATAGCCAAGTGGCTCATAGGTCAATTCACATGAAGAACATTAGGAAATATTTGCTACGCTGCTTATGAGCATGATCGTTTAAACCTCACCGTGGCTTCAGTCCAGTGCTAAAGTTCTAACGAAACCAGCTGCACCGACAGTGGAGCCTATATCGAATACACTAAATATTTCAGAAGTCACAGATAAATTTCGTAACTTAGCTAATCATATTACCAACTTAATTAATATGGGGGATTTCAGTTATGTATCGACGGTATACAGTATCGAGTATCTGCATCGGAAATCAATGTTGGTTCCGTATCGATATCGGAAATACAAGTTTTGAGGGAATCAAATACCTGTATCGAAAATGTTTTTTTTTTTTTTTTTTAAGTATTGCGTTTAGCTCCGGTTTGGGTATACTGACTACATAGCGTTTTTTTATTCCGTCAAGAAAGGTGTTCAGAAGGCGGTAGAGCTGACCAAAAGTTTTTTGTTATATTGCTGGTGCTGCCGTAAACTGAAGTAAGTGTTGTGGTCTTTGGTTCGGGTCTTGGGCCACGACACCCTCCGAGTTTGAAGGTTTCCGTTGGACTCATCAACGATTAAAGATTAAAACAGCGCAAGGACACAGACAAGACACGGACACGGACAAGACACGGACACAGGACACGGACAAGACACGGACACGGACACGGACAATTGTTCTTGTCCGTGTCCTTGCGCTGTTTTAATCTTAATCATGAAATACCAACTAGCCCAAACTTCGGTTGCAGTGTAAACTTGACGGTCCGGCATATGTTTTATTTCTCTCGCGCATTATCCTTTCTTTCTTGGCTCGAAGAACTTTTGGAAACGTTATAAACGAGCCTTTCTCATAGGTATTACGCACATACGACCTCGGAAATGCCGCAAAACCGTCGCTCTTGTGAAATGCAGTTCCACGATCATCGCATAGATGGCGCCAGAAATGAAATTTTAAGAAGTTCTAATAGATCTGGTCTCTCTCGGTCGTACTCGGTTGCAAGAGTGTGAACGGGCCTTTACTCATCAACGAGCTAACTATACCTTGGCATACTACCACTTCGCGACTTTCGTAATGGTAGAAACACTGCAATCTATCTATCTTAGCTCGAGCAACGGTGTGCAATGTTTTTCTGGCAGGTATACGTTTTGCTGATGCTTCACTGCGATCGTAATAGTATTCAGAAGCTTCACCGTATTTTTGCAACTTTTATTTGACGTTCAAGTTGGAAATCAGTGCGTTGGGAAAATTTATTTTTAGGGTGCGCCGTGGTGGCCTTGGGTTGTCGCATTTGTTCGTTTGTCAGGTTGTGTCACGATTCTTGTTTTTGGGGGATCAAGAATACCGTTTTATGCGCATATCCTTACAGACAAAATTGACATCGCACCTTCCTTCTTTTTTAGTGTCCGCCAAGAGTGGAGTAGCTACCCCTGTAGGTTATTTGAAAGAGGTCGTCGATTCCCTCAACTTCTTTTCGGCGAGACTTTCGTACGAATACCTCGCATCTGTCGGTAGGAGAAGGCTCCCCTTGACCTTATACAGTCTGTTCCCTCGACCCCTTAACATACGCATCCTTTTGCAATGCAGTAGACATGATGTTCTTTGACGTGTAAAGATGATGTGTGTTCCCCGATCCACAAAATCATTATTTTTTTAAATTGGACAGCGCACCTGCTTGGCTAAGGGAGAAGGGCATTTATGCACCATGGTCCGTCGATAGTTTGCTTTGCAAAGAGCCATAAACTATTGAACATATGTTAATATTAAAACGTCGGGTCTTTTTTTTGTGTGAAAAAGGGGGGGGGGGGGCGGTATGTATAGACCTTTTCATTTTAGTAGTTGCCTCACCAACGGATAGAGGGTGCTGACGCACTCGGCGCCATTAGGTTGCTTCAATTTGGTAGGTTTCGGTTTGAACTTGCACGCGGTTATGTTGCTGTTTTACGTGGTTTTTGCTTAATTCGGTGATACAATTATTTTCCTTGTAGCACACAACCAATAAAACAGTGACATTGAGCCACTTTGAGGACTACAAGGCGTATTTGAGCCTAAATTGTGGGCTTTTTTACGAACTCCTTTGATGTAGCTGATTATGGTCGGTTGCGAAACGCCTGACTAATGCACAGGGAAGATTACCATCGTCTACGGCCGTACCCGATGACACTAGCTTCCAGAAAAGACAACTATACTTCGTCTCACCCTACAATGGACTAAAGGCAAAAGCTAAGGACCGCCAGATCCAATCACGAGTCACTTAGAAATCGCGTATTGCGCTTTGATGCGCGTGTCAGTGCCCCCGTCTCGGATCACTGATGGGGATGGGCGGACAGTGGTCCGAATCGAAATAGCACTGAGTGACTCAACAATTTTACGTCGCAAAAAAGAGGCTGTTTGCAGTGTCGATGCTATAGAAATGATGAAGCGTTTTTGGGTTCGGGGCATTATTCGTCCACCCCTAATCAATGCTAGGCATGTCCTACTGTAGCGTGGAACGTGATTGGACCTGGCGGCCCATAGCTTTGGCCCTTAGTCCATCGTAGGACGAGACAAAGTATAATGAAGAGACTAACATGGGAATGTAAAGAAGCATGTCGACAGCTTGATTAGCAGTGTGCTGAATCAGGCAGAACAGAGAACAGATGAACTCGCGAGTTTATTACTCACTGCTTGGTTTTCGTGAGCCCCCAAACTTTAGTAAACTTCGCGGACTAAAAAAGTATGGTGCAATGACGCAGATAATTTATATAAACAAGTAGTATCGTCTCGGGCTTTTTCTTTATTTTTTTTTTTAAATTCAGTACTCGAGGATATTTTGACAGGCCGAGTAGGAAATTTCTTAAATTATCAACCCTCCTAAAGTACTCATAAGCAGCATTTCGCGATATTGGCCCTAGGAAATAAGTTATTCTTATATGAACATTTGCTAACTCAAGATATGATATAAGTGACTGGCCCATCAAATTAAATCTGGCATTTGTCTTCTGCAAAATTGGCCAAATAAAATTAAAGGGCGCAGGAGAAATACCTTGGAAAGTTTGGCTGAATCCTAGCGATAGGCACCACTTCTTGGGCCTGTGTGAACAAACATTCATTTGCTTGAACAGATTCGCTTTGTAAATTTCGGCGTCTCCAGCCACCAAAAGTAAAACACTATCTGCCATCGACAGCCCTGGACTCTTGTGATTGTTATGCAGACGGCTTTTTTTTCCCGGCGCCAAATGTTGCGGACCCCAGATACTGGCAAAAATTAAAACAGCGTACAAAAAAAAAAGAAAAGAAGCATTGTAATTATTGCGCATGCGCCGAACTGAAATCGCGTTGAGATTTCGGAATAGAAACGACATTATTTCTTTGTGCACGCGATTCTATAACTCGCTACTGTTAAGTTGTCTATGGCAGTTACGCGGGAAGTCCCAACCTTTGTGTTAAAATAAATTAAGTAAATTGATCTGCTTATCTAAAGATAATCAATAAATCACTTAAATGACTGTCAAAATGGGAGCGAGCATGGTATACAATTTCTTAAACTTCATAAGTAAACCAACCAACCGAATGTTTACACTGCAAAAAAAAAAAAAAAGATTGAGAGCCTCATACACATGCAGGTGGGATATTATGAACAAACAAATCGCCTGAAGTTGACGCACCATTATTTCTAGGCCCAGATAAAATACAAGTTAAACGTTTGTTGTCTATTTCCTCCACGAGTTTACTCACATAATCAACATAAACTGTTTTCGATATATTATGAATAAAAAGGTTACTTTTATTAAATACAGATAGTCTCCTTGCGCTTACTATTCTTGACGCCTTCCGATCCTAAATGCGCGATATAAATATATGCGCCTTCTTATGTTCCGCCACTATTAGTAAACAAACCTCAGTTGTCATAAGAACTTTTGTACCCTCGTGATGTCTTAATTGTCGAGTAGATGTATCGGACTACAGTTTCCGAAGTAAGGCAAGAAAGCGCGGTGAAACGCGGCGAAAAACACGAATACAACGCATCCGCCAAGGCGCGGAGGGGGGAGCGGAACAACAAGTTGAAGCAACCTAATGGCTGCCGTGTCACGTGACTTCAAGATGGCAGCGCCCATGCGAGGGAGGATGCAATGGTCTATATAGTTCAGCGAACACTGAAAAAAATAACCGTTTATCAGTCCAAGGAAGCTTCGGCTTTTTAACTGTGGAAGAAAATGACGTCGTCCCGTATGATGCGCTTTTGCTCTTATATAGGTCATATAGCACTTGGAAAACCAGAATGGCGGTGCGGCATGCCGACCAGGACGCAAAGGAAGCGCCCGCCAGTTTCCGTCTACTCTCGCAACAAGTAAAAAGGCGTCCTAAAAGCCCGCGAGACTGTGCCAGAGTGGATCACCCTGTTTGATGCACTATCCCATATTCGAAGGTGTTAATTTGCACCACAGGAAAAATGGCGGCGTATTTTTTTTTTTTCTTTTAACCCATAAAAAAAAATTGTCAATGAAAAAAAAAAAAAAAAAAAGATGCTTCTAGTGGCGCCGAGCAAAGGCGTTTGGTGGATTCAAGGGTCCTGGGTTCGATTCTCGCTGCGCCGCGGGTTAAACCACGCTAATTATGGTCTAGGTGTTCTTTTTTTTTTTTCGATTACGATTAAGTACGTCTCTATATGCTTTTCAAACTAATTTATGTTGCCTCGGTCTGCGTGTATGGCTTTTTGTTATATTCGACTGTAATGCTTTCCGCATGAAATCCATGCCGATTAAGCTATCAGCATATCTGGAACGTTACTCGCTATTAACAGATTGCCAGCATGGCTTTAGAAAAGCCATGCTGGCTTTAGAAAAGCCAGCACGGCTTTAGATTCCGTAGATATCTGGCAGCAGAGCCGATTCCTTAGATATCTGGCTTTAGAAATGCCAGATATCTACGAAATCGGCTCTGCTGTCTCCGAAAGAAGAAATAATTAATAATATCGAAAATAAACTCCTTACATTACGAATATACGTGGATTTTTCTAAAGCCTTTGACTTAGTTAATCACGAAATTCTTTTGAGAAAACTACAACGCTACGTTATACGGGGACCTACATTTAATTTATTTAAGTCTTATCTCGCTGAGCGCAGACAGTATGTTAAAATCAATAGTTCAGTACCACGCATCAAGCCGGTAAAAACAGGAGTATCTCGAGGAAGTGTATTAGGCCCGCTATTATTTATTTTATTCACGAATGAAATTGAGCGTTGTGTTCCTGATTGCAAAGTTATAGCCTATGCTGATGATACTACACTTTTCTCGAAGGATTATACATGTAACGAGATGGAACTGGCAGCAAATCGTATGCTCTCCAGCCTTTGGGCTGAAGTAAATAAATTACTAATTAACACGAGCTAAACTAAATGCATACTATTCCGTTTAAAAAAACGTAACTGTCCCTTCTAATTTAAATATCAATATAGCTGGCGAAGACATTGAAATTGTGAAAATGTTTAAAATATTGGGCGTACTCTTTTCCGATACTTTATCATGGAATGGCCATGTAAACTATATTCATCAAAAAGCCAGAAAGGCCGTAGGATTGTTATCAAGATATCACTCTATTTTCACCCCATTTGTTAAGCAGATCATCCACCACGGTCTTGTTCAGTCATATTTTGTGTATTGCCGTCTGGTATGGGGCACCTTACGGAATATGAATACACTTCTAACCTTACAGAAATGCATCGTATTTTTTTTTTCACACAGATCCGCTTTTCACACGATTTAAGATTGTTAGAATAACAAACATGTATAACTTCCGCCTCCTAGCTTCATACAATGTTGCAATAAAGAATGAACGTAGCCATATTCTCCAAATATCCAACTTAAGGCTGAACTCCATGCAACGAATTATGTGACGAATAACTGGCGAACGCCGCCCGACGGCACGCTCGTTTTGCGCGCGACGTAGCAGCCACTGTGTTGATTCAACGCGCAGAGCAAAAGCCGCCGGCCAAAATTCGTCCGTTATTCGCAGCATATTCGTCTCATGAAGTTCAGCCTTTAGGAATACAAACATATATTGCACGCGTTTAAATGAACAGTGGTATACACCCACCCCCCGAACGAACAATTGGCTAGGATCCATTAGGTACACTCTACCATCCTTACTAAACACGTTTCATCATAGGGGATATTTTTCTCACAATTTGCCATTTGAAGTATTAATGCATATTCTATCTACCCTGTGCATGTTAGTTATTTACTATCACTTTTGAGGTGCGCATTGTTAACTGGTGTACTAAGTAACGAGAATGTTTTATTTTGTTAATTTTATTTTTGTTTTGTACTTTGAGCTGAAAGTACGCCTCTGTGTATAATATATTTATGTTGCTTGTATTGCTGTGAACTAGTGCATGTTTAACTGGTGTCGAATGCTAGCTACCATCTTGGAGCTGGGGCCTCATCAAGCTGCACTTGTTGCAGCTTTTTGTCCCGGCTGCCATCTTTCTTGTGAAAGAAAATAAGTATGATTGATGATTGATGATTGATTGATTGATTGATTGATTGATGATTGATTGATTGATTGATGATTGATTGATTGATTGATTGATTGATAACACAATCTGTGTTAAAATAATTACTCTTGGCACAAGATTCTTGTTGTGGCTGGTACTTTTAATATAGTTGCGTGTCTGAGGATATTAACTTTAAGCTGTATTTTGGTTAAACAGGGGAACGCATGAGGACAGTTCATTTTGCTGCTCCAAAATGAACCTCCGCCTGATTGAAGAGTTGCTCCAAAATAACACAAACCAATGAAATAGTTGTGTTTACATTTTTCTGTTATCATACTACCATAGTTGATAGTGGGGATACCGGTCATAGTAACGCGGCTTTTTAGGTGAGAGTTTATCAAGCAGCCAAGGGAACAGTTTACTTCTGCACTGTCACTCGCTTTCGTGCACCGCTTGCTTAGTGATTTTATATGTTTGAGCAGCGCTCGTATGTACGTCTTTAAAGAAAGATTGACGTTGACTTTATAATGATAAAATATAGCAGGAATAGTGTAAGAAACAAATACCATCAAACCGTAAACAAACGTTGCTAAGCCCGTGTACATGTCGCTTATAAGTTAGAAGTACAGTGTGCGACACCAGAAGGGGAAATCTGGGTATTTGATCAAAACATGTAATTTATTTCAACGTATAGACCTTCCGACGTTTCGTTCTGAGAACTATTGTAGGTCACCGAAAATTTCGTTTTCGGGGCTTTCTCGCGAAGTCCAAGGGTTCCCGAATCTGCGCTCATTCCGCGCGCACATCATTGCAGAGCGTCTGTCAGCCACCACAATCCTGGCACAGGTCAACACAGTTGAGGATGCGCCAAATAAACACCACCACGCACCAGCCACGGCGTCGAGTCACTCCGCGGACGAAGGTACCATGACGAGTTAAGTGACGTCAGCGCGATGTTTTCAAAATGGCTGCGCTCTCGACCAATACGCGGTAGCCTCGGTAGCGAACTACTTGCGCGTCGCGGAAAAACAGTGGCTGGCGGTAATGCGAGTGTGGGAGGAGCTTCTGGTGCATTCTTAACTTGCGTCGGACTATGGCCGGTGTTGATAATAAGGCACTTCCACAGGCTTCCCTTCCGAACTCTAGACTGTACTCGTGGACACCTTTCTGTCTGTGTGCAGTTCAAGGTACGGGGGCGCGCGCATGAACGCCGATGAACGTCGAAAATACCAGAAAAAAATTGTCCACGGTTGAAGGAAAGAAGGTGAGAACAGGAACACAGAGAAGTTAACCTGGGTAATTGTTCAGGTTGTGTACTATTCTACGAGTATTCTCGATCAGAAGAACGCCGGGGACTTTGCGGGACATTCACGTTGACTGGCATACGAAATTCTTAAAACATGAGCATGTTTGTAACAGCTGGCACACGCGAATCCTGCAGGCATCCTCACTTTTGGTATTGTAAAAAGCTTCTGGGTGGCAACGGGCGCGCGTGTTTCCTGGCACGGTTGGACTTCCTCCGGGTTGACTGGGGTCGCCGATAACGGTTTCATCCAGGAGCGGAGCTGGCGACGGGCTTGATTGCGCCCTTTGTCTGTTTCGGTCGCTCTTGTCCTTTCGTTCGGACGGGCTTTAGGAACTGGTATTTCACAGCCGCCATCACACCTCGTTAATGCAAACGGGCCTTTCAGCACCGCAGTGTTTTTCATTCACTCAAATGCTGAAGTGGCGAGGCCCCGCGGGGCTGTGCTTCTGCCGGTCCTGTTGTCCAATCTGTAAATAACAGAATCGCTTCTACCAGAGAAAGGGGACATCCTAATCGCATCCGTGGTTGCTGATCTTCTGCCACAAGGTATACATCTCCGCCGGCGTCATCTCGTGCTGAGCTAGGACGTTAGCGTATGAACAGATGCTCGTTGTTTTTTTCTTCTTGTGGTTGTGGAACCTGGCGGCGTTCCTCAGCACGGCGCGCGTGCGCTCCCTGCACATCCCCGTCACGTAGACGTCTTCCAAGGGGAACATGGGAATGTCCTTGGCGGCCGCGTAAAGCTCGGGCACCACGTCCGCGGTGATCACGTACGCAAATCCGCTCACGAAATCGGGCAATCGGCTCTTGTTGTAAAGGTCGTGCGGCGTGTACCACTTGCTCTTCGGTTGTCGGTTGGGCCGGTAGCCCCTCATCAGGTATCCAAAGATGCTGTTCTTCTTGGGTTTGTCGCTCAAGTACTTTCTGAGGGCGGTCAGGTTGAGAAAGGCGTCGTCGTCCGCCTTGACCAGATAGTCGTAGCCGGCGCAGTTTTCGACGGCCCACCGAAGGAGGGTGACGGTGGAAAGGGACAGGTTATAGTACGACTCTGTGAAGTTGGACATGATGATGTCGCGGTACTCGTATGCTTCTCGCAGCACCTTGTCATTGAGTGACGCCTTTCGGGGCGTCCCCAACACGAATCCTAAGCGTATGCCCGAGGAGGAACCTTTGGTCGGCGAGGCCCACGTGTCCCTGATGGCGTTTCTTCGTTCGGTGTTTCTAGAGGCGGATTGCACCAGCACGAGGAGGCTGCGACCCGCTTTGCCGGAGCATAGCTGAGGATTAATAGTGAATCGGTAACGTGATTTGTCGTACGGAGGTTGCCATCTTGCCTTTGGTACCGATGGTATTGAAATCTTACGTTTCGATGTCTGTAGCTCCCACTGTCTGGAGGAACCAGCTCGACGTTGTTGCACTACGGTAGTTTTATTTCTCCCCCACGCACCTCTTTCTACGTCGTCTGTTACAATCTTCCGGAGTATAATCTTCGGTGCCTCACTTTGGAAGACGGGCGTTCCGACCGTTTTCAGCTCTTGTCGAATCCTTCTTAAAGATGCTGCTGTCGATTTGAGCAGGGCCGGCAATTCTGTCCACATTACCAAGGGCACTGCGAGTATCAGCAGCAACAGCATGCACCTGAAGCCACGGCGCTTGCGTACCTGTAAAAAAAGAAACAAAGAAAAGTCAGCATCTTCACAGCATGTATTTTTATAAAGAGTTGAATAGTTCGAAGACCAATTGAATTCCCTTCTGGTATTTGCTGTCGTGCCAGCAAATGGCTGGTCGTCACGTTACCACCGGAACGACGCTTTGGGAATGGCTCACGTGCTTTCCGTGGACACGTGGTTAGCGCATCTTTGTAACCTAAGGCAGGAGCCTAGCGAATGACAGTAACGCTTAGCTTATTATTCGACATATTTTGATACGTTATGTGTAGATTTCCGCGTTTTCGGTATCTATTTTTCTTCAGATTCGGGGGTTATTTATCGGTGTTTATTTTTTCTCTTGGAATCGGTGTTTTTCGGTGTTTAATTTCAATGCTGGAAATAAATCGGTGATTATCGGGGCTTGTGTTGCAAAGCGACTGCATAATTATTAGAAAAACCAAGGCACACCTCACATTATACACGCGTTTATTGTACACACACCAAACACGTCACACAATGCACATACATACGGAAGTAACAGAAAGTGTGACGCTTTCAGAAACATAATATCAAAACTCTAACTTATTGAGAAAAAAAAATTGACATGTACATTGTCAGAGACTTGTCAGTCATCGGAGCACGTTCCTTGCGGCTGTGGAAACGCAGTCCAGAAAACTCACGCTTCACGTTCGCGCTTGAAACGGGGATGGCAAGAGATCCGTGGACCCTGTTGCCCTCCCCCCTTCCCCCCGCCCCTCTTCGCCTTTCTTCCTTACTCCCATATACCAGGAAACCTATGCCTCGACAAAAGACTTGAAAACCGTTGTGCTAAAAAAGATAAGGGAAGGGAACGGGACAATAAACATGGTTTCAAAAGAAAAGGACGACCCCAAGGACAGTTCTGTGTTCCGGGTCAACGAAAAAAGAAAGCGGGCTATAGTCGGTTAGGGATCCGGCCAACTCGTCGAAAGCCAACTCGTCGACGGCCAACTCGTCGACGGCCCATTCGTCGAAGAGGGTAATTCGTATTAGGGCAATTCGTCGAAGGGCAACTTGTCGAAAGGGAAAATTGGTCGAAGGGCGATTCGTCGAATGGGTTGAATGACGGTCCAAGGTAAAAGTTCGTGGTTCCTTTTTATCTTTTGACTTAAATTTTTATTTATGTTTGGACTAGGGTCAGCGCCTTTGTTAAGTTACAAGATTGAAAGAAAAATTACAAGAAGGCAAAGACAGCAGAGAACCAATTTAGACAAGTTGAAAAATGTGTCATCGCAGGATCGCCCCTTTGTTAAAATTTTTTATTACTTATTTTGTAATGAGCCGCCGCTGACTGTCACCGCGAATGGCGTGAACGGGTGGGCCAGGTTGGTCGACAATTTTGTAATGAGCCGCCGCAAACTGTCGCCGCGAAGCGGCGTCAACTGCTGGGCCGGGTAGGCCGGGTAGGTTAACACGCGCCCCAGTGATACATGAGCGACGTAGTCACCCTGCCCCACTACACCGTGAAAGTCGCGAAAGCGGCAAGTTGTTACCTTCGACAAGAAAGAGCAGAATGGAGGTCAGTTTTTTAAGGAGAGTGCCAATTGTACACATTTTTTTTTTTTTTACGAAAGAGTTACACATAAAAGACAGAACACCGATTATTATAGGGCAATATTTTCTTTAAAATTTAAAGAAAAAAATTATATATTTGACTTTAAAAAAGCGGCGACCAGTTGGCCTCTTCGACGAGTTTTCTTTCGACGAGTTGCCCTATGACGAATGGGCCTATTCGACGAATGGGCCGCCGACGAGTTGGCCGTCGACGAGTTGGCTTTCGACGAGTTGGCCTAGACCCAGTCGGTTACAAGCTAAGAAGGTAGGAGAAGCTCCTCCCACAAGCGTGGTGCGCCAGTTTCAAATCCCTCCGCAATCGAAAGAAGAGTTCACTGGAAACGCTCCTTGTTCCGCTTCAATGGATAGATAATGGCCACAGAGTGGTGGCAACTTGTCTCCGACCCCCACGTTTTAAGAAAGCGACCTTTGTATTCATCGGAGAGGGAACCGAGCCCCTGAAAGCAGCCTTTGTATCAATCGGAGGGGGACGCTAATCCCCGAAAGTCGTCTTTGTTAGCATCGGAAGGGGAAGACTCTAATCTCCCTCTCGTGGCTTCCACAATGCTAAGTCAAATTCGAAAGATAAAGCAAATATGTACAGAAAGGCAAGACCCTCCTCGCGCGTTGGCCGCGACGTCACGGAAACGATGGGACGCTATTGGATGCGGAGGTGGCGGAGGGATATATGATTCCCTTTCAGGGGCATTTGCCGCTACCTTCTTGACTTGTAACCTACTATAGAAGATTCTTTCAGCAAGGCTGCCATTTTTTTCGCAGCTTGAATTCGGTGTTTTTCGGTTTTTACCGATTATAAAAAACGCCTCGGGGGTTAATTATCGGTATTTATCGGTATATACCGAAAACACGGAACCCTAGCTATGTGCTACGCCGTGCGCGTGGTTATCTTACATTGGCGGTCGGAGCGTTATGTAATATTCGACCATTGGCTTGACTCGATTTTGAGATGAGTGACTCTCTGTGTGTTCTGGAATAAGAAATCCAATTATAAGAATGGGCGGATAAAAAAAAAAAGAAAAAAAAAACATAGCCGTAACATACTATCGGATATATTATGTCGGGCTTCGCTGTGATCTGCCCACACTGATTACCACTGCCCTGAACCACCGATGCGCGACAAAATAGGTGGCTCGACAGCGAAACTCGGAAATATAAACTTTCGCGAAAGACATCCACAGGAACGCCCTCGTGGCGTAATCAGCGTTTCTATACAAACGCAGGAAGCGCATGGGTCTGGTTACACGCGAACTGGTCTGGTTCGACCATGTCAGCCGTCGTACGCTTAATCGCGCACGTAGACGTCATTACAAGGCACGGCGCGCGCAAAAATGCCGCAACCAATCCATCCTTTTTTTTTTTGCGGTTTGTCGGTTTTCAGTAAATTCTCGGCGTGGGTCGCTGCACCGCAATCACATCTAATCCGCAATCACACTGCCAATACATCATACGAAAGACAGTGTGCAGACACTGTCTGAGGCGCTCCTTGTGTGACTGTCTTGTCACACTGGTCATACAAACACTGTCTGCATACATGTTCGAAGCATACATATGAGGAGCGCAAGATCGTCTGCTTCTTTTGCAGTGGTTGTGGCGACGTCAGAACGACGAGCTCTGATTTGCTCCGATTGAAGGACAGTGGGTAGACCCCGAAGCAAGCTGCCTTGAGGTCTACCCACTATCCTTCAATCAGAGCCAATGAGGGCTCGGCGTCTTTCTGACGTCACCACAACTCTTGCAAAAGAAGCAGACGAACTTGCGCTCCTCATATGTATACGAAGCAAACATGCTTCGAATATGCTTGAGTCGTGTCGGCATATAATACTGCCATGCGTACAGGGAATACCGTATATCGTTTGTACGATCGTGGATCCTCGATTGCGGAAGGAATAAGATCACGTGCTGGTATTCCCGATGCGCAATCCTCCCCGTCTGCTTCGCGTCCGGAAAACAGGTATATTTACCTGCGCGCTCGTCGGCCCCGTCATCCGCCCCGGAGACGCGATATCCTGGAGCCCCGCTGATGGCCTTTAAATGACGGTTCTTACGCTGTTGCTGTTTTTTCTGGCGGGTCGGGGCCGAGACGGGTTTCATGACAGCTTCCGCGTGTGCGGCAACGCTCGCTCTACAGACAGACCGTGCGAGGAGAAATATGCCGCGTCGTCGGTCTATCTCAGGCAGCTGCTCGTCGCCGCGTGCGGCCATTGCAACCGCGGTCTGCCACAAAGCGTCCACGTATCACTCAGCCGCGGACAAAGCACGGAAGGTCTTAGCCCCGGCTGCCCTTGACAGCGGTTCCCTTTAGAACTCCTCGCACAAAGATGCTTTAGAGGGGGAGAATCGTGTCTACGGTGAAGGCTCGCAGGTGGTGAGCCAAGCGTGCTTGGGTTGACTGATTCCCGGATTCTAAAGCGTAAAATTCTTTTTTTTTGTGCAATTTTGATTTTTTTTAGTTTGTTCTAGACCCACTTCGGCACTATCTGACGTAAGCCATGGTGCTCTTCTCTATGACAATGTAACATTTGAGTCTCGTCAAAATTATTATGAAGTAAGTTACTATACTTGCAAAAAAAAATGAGAACGGCGCACACAATTAAAAGGCGACCACGAAAGAAAATAGTGTACACACAGCGCTGACTTGCAACTGAAGTATGTGTTGTCAGGTCTCCAGTCTATACGCATACCAGCAAACAAGATACACGGAAAAAAAAAATTAATAAAAGCATCTTGGACAGAGGCAAAGTTGAAAAGTATATTAATGCATTTATGCAGCTTTTTGTGTGTTTCATGAGCCCTAATGATCGCTGTTGTCTCGCACTGTAACTATCTCGAGTAGGTGTGCGTTACCCTGAACATTTCGAAACCGTATTCGTTATCTTACCGAACCGCAGCCGCACGTGTATACTCCGTTTCACCTTATCGTCCGGACGCAGCGGACGCTACGAGCCATCCTATCCAATCCCGTTTTGTGGGCGTAGCCCGTGATACGCTTTATGCGCGTCGCTGTGCCCCCTCTCCAGTGTCACGTGACACTCACACGGCCTTGGATTGTCTCCGATACCTCGTAACATCCGCTGCGCTCGGACGTAAGGTGAAACGGAGCATAAAGGTTTTCACTTTGCAGGAGGTCACAAGCAGAAAATGAAACCACCGAACCACTGTTTCACGTTATGACGATTACTTTAGATTGCACGCCGGAACGTTCGGTGAATATATTAGATCAACAAAGCGTTTTTAGGTAAGCGTTACCACACTTCCGTTACGCCCGTGCGAAGCGTATATTAGGGAGTTTTCGTAGACCGCGTTTCCCCCTCCGCTAAGCCCTCCGCAACGAAGAAGTGGCTACTGCGCCTGCGCGCCGATAGCCTTGACTGTAGAGTTCCGTGTATCGTAGCGGGTTGCGGAGGGCGTTGCGAGACGGCGAAAACGATCTACGATAACTCCCTATTAGTGGTAGCGTATCCGCGCAGGCGGCTCGCGCCACCGCGGATACGCGAAACTGAGGGAGAGGAGGAGGAGAAATTGAGGGAGAGGAGGCGACACCCTCGCCTCCTCCTCTCCCTCATTTTCTCGGCGCGTACATTGTGATAGGTACAGCTAGAGCCACTAAATGAGCTACGCTTAGAGTATCGGCACTCCGTTCCCCGATCTGCTGGTGGATGCCGCCATCTTTGGTGCTTAGTATACAGAGCAGACGCCACTGTCGATCGTCACAATATAAATATGCGACTTCCTCAGCTTTAGGTACGGTGTTAAGAAGCTCGGGTGATATTGTTTTGCTTTGTCGCGAACTGTTTTATTATCTCTGGAGGAGGGAAAAGCATCTCCTGCTGTTTCAGATTAAGCTTCAGATAACTGGCAACCATGATTTTAAGCACCAAGAAGGTGCTTAAAGGGGGTTGAGCCGACGATTTGTGTACGGATTAATGGAAGTAAACAGGGTGGTGTACGAGGCTCGCTCTGACCCTTTTACATGGGGCATCCACTACAGTGGAACCACTGGGAGCACGGTAGGCGATAGGATTGGACGTCACATCGTACATTTTTTGAGGGGTCCCGGAGCCCTGAGGGCGCGGGTGTAAATGAGGGCCAAAATGTAGATACAGGGGGGAGTGTTTGGGAGGGGGAGAGGAAGCCACGCAGGAATAGGAAAAGGAACAGCTTAGCATAGGGTTCATAAACATGCAGGGGGGCAGGAACAGAATAAACTGGGAGGAGATTGAGGAGCAATTACAAAGCGAAAACTTTGCAGTGTATGGATTAGCAGAGACACATCTGAGGGATATAGAAGAACCACCATACATACCGGGATATCATTGGATGGAATGCAACCGGGCCAATAGGGAACGCAAGGGAGGGGGATTAGGGGTGTTAGTGAAGGGTCAGGAATGGGAAAGGGAACGAGAGAGCTTCGGGAACACATGTGGGTCAAAGGCAATATTGGGGGTTTAGACACAATCCTGGGTTTTGTGTATCTAAAAACAGGGAGTGATGCAGAGAGGAAAATGCAGACCCCTTGACATGTATATCAGGAGACGTTAGGGAAACCGGCACTAACAAGGAAATAATTATCTTGGGGGACATGAATGCACATTTGGAAGACTTTGATGGACATACGAATACAACAGGGAAGATGTTAGAGGAGTTCTGCGAAGCTATTGATCTGCTATTGGTTAACGCTCAGGTGAAATGTGATGGAAAAATAACATGGGAAAGAAAGAACTCGCACTCGACTATTGACTACTGCTTAATGTCGCGTAAGATATACAACAGATTAGGAGGTATGGAAATAGATGAGGAAGGCACGAAAAGTCTGGGGAGCGACCATAAGAAAAATCAAGATCAGATTCGGCACAGTAAAACCAGAAATGCAAAATAAAAAAAAAAAAACAAGAGGGCAGGAATAACTTAAATGATAAACAACTACAGGAGGTATCTAAGCGAATCGAGAACATAGTATCCAAGCAACCGGAAAGAGAATGGACATATGAAGACTTAATTAGTGTTTTCAAAAGAGAGTTAGAGAAATATCGAATCAAACAAGGAGGAAGAAAACTAAAACGCAAGCTCGAAAGCTGGTGGGATAAAAAGGTTAAGGCAGCAATATCGAGACGCCAAGCGTCATCTAAAGAACACAGATGGGCAAAGAAAAAGGGGGCCACACTAGCCGAAGTAGCAGCAAAATGGGAGGAATTTCAGGAAAGTAAGCGGGAGGCATCAGCATCAATACAGGCCAAAATTGGGAGGGCAGGGGTCCAGTGGATGATAGAGATAAACCACAATAATAGGAATGCGGCAAAAAGGTTCTGGGAACACATCAGTGCGCAGGGAAAAAAGACCGAGGGGTACCAGCAGACACTAAGCACACAGGAAGGGACAAAGGTAGAGGGGGAAGAGGGAAGAGGATACATTAGACATACAATCGAAGCAGCATTTTCGGAGTTAGAATCAGATCAGGCCGTAGGGAATGGTAGCGTCTACACAACACAAGAGGAGGATCACAGTGAAGAAGACGAAATGACCACTGGGGAGTGGAAAAAAACAGAAGGAAAGGTTCCGGCTGGAACTGCGACAGGTCCAGACGGCATACCAATGAGATTGATAAAAGTTCTAGGCAAAACAAGCAAATTGAAACTAAGGCAGGTGATTGACCAGATACTTATGGGAGGGGAGGTAACCAGTGACTGGAAATTGAGCAGGATGAGATTATTATATAAGGGCAAGGGAGACAAAGACAGTATCAAATCATACCGACCAATCACAGTAACTTCAGTAATACTATACAGACTAGCTATGCAAATAGTAAAAAGAAGAATGGAAGAATGGGCAGAGAGAAAGCAGATTCTGGGGGAGCTTCAAAACGGTTTCAGGAAAGATAGAAGACTAGATGATAATTTAAGTATTCGTAATCACTCAGTGCATAGAGATAGCAATGACAAGTCAAAGGCCATTATGGGTAGCATTTTTAGACATCAAAGGGGCATATGACACTGTGAATCAGGAAAAACTCTGGAACCAACTGAAGGGATATGGACTAGAGGGAACCATGGTTAAGTTTCTAGAACGGGTTTATACGGAGAATAGGGTGGTTATAACATGGGAAGCCGAAACTACAAGACCAGCAGCAATAAAAAGAGGTCTTAGACAGGGTTGCCCATTGTCTCCCCTGCTCTTTATGATATATACCTCAGTGAGATAGAAAAAAGGTTAGAACAGTGCAACCTAGGTTTTGACCTGACTTACATGAAGGAAGGACATAAAGTAAATCAAGTATTGTAAGAGTTAATGTATGCAGACGACATTGTACTCGTATCAGAAAGTCGTGAGACAATACAGGAACTGATTACTATTTGCAGCATGGAGGGGACAATTTAGGACTAAAATTTAGTAGGGACAAGTCGGGTATAATAGTTTTCAACGACCAGAAGGGGGAACCCTTGGAGATACAGGACACATTGATAGAACACGCAGAAAAGTACAAATATCTGGGAGTATGGTTAAGTGAAGGAAGACGGTATCTAAAATACCATGAAGATATTGTAATAAAGAAGGGGAAACGAGATTCAGCTATCATGAAACACAGGGCACTATGGAACTATAATAAATATGAAGTCGTTAGGGACGTGTATGGAAGGGAGTCATGGTGCCAGGACTGTCATTTGGGAATGCGGTATTGTGTATGAGGTCAGAAATCCAGGCAAGTTTAGAGATACAGCAAAGGAGTGTGGGTAGGTTGGCATTGGGGGCACATGGGAATACACCAAATGAGGGAGTACAGGGGAATATGGGTTGGGCATCTTTCGAGAGTAGAGAAGCGATCAGTAAAGTAAAATTTGAACAAAGACTAGCTGAAATTGAGGTTACACAGTGGGCAGCGAAAGTGTACAGGTATCTATATATGAAAAGTTTAAACACTAAGTGGACATACCGAACCCGCAAGCTGAGATTTAAATACATTCAACGAGATGAAGCCGATCAGAGCATATCAGTAGAAAAGGGAGTAAACGAAACTGAGAGCAAATTGTGGGAAGAAAGAATGCAGGGGAAATCACCTTTAACAATATGCAGAGTACAAAAACAAGACATAAAGAAGGAACAGCTGTATGATAATTCAGTGGGGAGCTTTTTGCTGTTTGAAGCTAGAACGGGGGTGCTAAGAACAAAAACGTATAGGGCTAAATTCCAGGAAGTAGACACTCTGTGCGACGTATGCAACCTCGAAAGGGAAACTATAGAACATGTAATTTTAAGGTGCACGGGGCTTCATCCCACCCTCTTGGGGGGGGGGGGGGGGGGGGGGGGGATGACTACGGATTTGGAGAAGGCACTGGGTTTTCCGGACATGGATGGACGAATGGATAGGGAAAGAATTGCGGTAACTAAGAGAAGATTGGAAGATTGGTAGAAGAGATTTAGGGAAGGATAAAAAATACAGATAAAAATAAGCAATGGAATCACTTTAAAAGGGGGGGGGGGGGGGTAACAAAATTCCTACAAGTTAAAAAAAGGGGTGACGAAATGTTAGGCTAGGTGGCGCAAGCTGCCGCCCGTTACAATGGGCATAGCCATTACCATCCATCCATCCAAGGCTGAAGTGTCGTTATTCTGAAGCGTAGCTTATGTAGTGGCTCTAGGTAAAGCAGTATAGACATTTGTCGCTTACTTTCCTCCCCAGCCACTTGGAAGGCATATCAGGTATGGGCGGCGAAAAAATAATAAAACATGTCAACCTGCAAATAGTAAAAAAATAGAAGGGAGACAAAACAAGAATGGGTGACGGTTATGTGGAAGGGAGCGCGTTGGAGATGAAATATAAAAGACGCGAAGGAGGATACACTTATAGGGACAGAAGACAACACACACAGCTCTTCCAAATAGCAACGGACATGTATTGATGCCCATTTCACTGGGGCGGCTCATCGTAGTCTGTGAAGAAAGGAAGATGAAGAAGCAGCTAACTTGAAAGAAAATCAACAGGAAGGGGCTGAAAAGGAAGAACAAAACCAAAAAATTAAAACTGGATCAAATTTATCGTGTTCTGAATCCTGAAAGGCTGGTTAAGGGTCACAGAGGAGAGTTGCCTTTGTAAAAAAAGGGTCAGGTGTTTTTGCCAGCATCCTCGTTCAGAAATAATGCTCCCGAAGGGGATCCTTCCTTGTGTGTTTTCGCCGTAATAAAACACGGAAAAAAACTGCTTGGATGAAGATCCGTTGGTTTCCTTAAGAGACGGCAGATTCGTCAAGGTACAAAGGCTCTATACTACAGCCTCGATCATCGCGTTCTCTTGGATTCTGTTTATAATGCGATCTTTGAGCATGGCCCCTGTGATCTTCAAAATTCCACGGTGATATCCGTAAAAACATTTCACCGATCTTAATTAATTATATCTACAGTCTACTCTCGTAGAACACAACGGGCAAATTTTAAGACAAAAAGAAAGAGTATGTACAGGGTCCTGCTTTGCAGCAGTTCTTAGCGATACTTTCTTTATGTACGTCGATCGAGCGGTAAAAACACGCCTAGATGATGTCGCTCCTGGAGGCAGCAGGGTTTTCATGTATGTGGATGACTATCTGGTGATTTATCCAACCTCAATGTCTTCGTGTTCCATTGTTGACGCATTCACGTCACGCTCGTCATGCCTCAGGTTCACGAATGAGGAACTTTCAAGCGAAGGCCTACAGTGTCTGGATATCCGTCTTGGCCTCCAATTCAAAGGCCCGTGTTGGACCTTCCAGCGAAAGTACAAAAAGCCGGTTCTTCCATTCACTCAGGCACGTATCCAGGAGGCGGGGGGGGGGGGGGGGGGGGCCCATGGGGCCCCGCCCCCCCCCCCCGAAATCTTCCATTTTGCTGGGACCTCCTCTCCCCCCTCCCCCTCATACAGCATTTGTCATGGGCGCCCCCCCCCCCCCCCCCCGAAACAAAATCCTGGCTACGTGCCTGCATTCACTAGTACTCGTTTTAAATCCGGAAAACTTGGAATTGTCCGATCTTAATTCGCATTCTCTCGTTCAAACACTTGTCCCCACTTAGCTCCAGACAGCCTCCTTCATCAGCACCACCGACTCCTTCAAGCTGGATATCCTGCAGACCTTCTCGTATACCATCGTTCCGCGACTCATTATAGCGTACAACTAAACCCCTGCTCCCAAGAAAATACTTTTCCACATGGCCTGCATCCCATATGCACACAGCTCTGCCCACAGATTAGTCTTGCCGCTCGGTTCGACAGGAATGTCTTATTGAAACGCCGGATGAAATTAAAACAACTGTGCCAGAAAGTGAACAACGAGCCCCCACCGGCGGATGTACCATAAAACACTTCAACAAGTATGTCACCTGTCAGGAACGCCCAATCTACTCCATCCCTTGAAGTTGCGGAGGGCAATACATAGGCCAGACAGGACGTTGCCTAAACATTCGTCTTCGAGAACACTTCCTGAAGTTTAACAGGCGTCATCTGAGTCGCACCATTCAATTGCCGTGCACGCCCGAACTTGTCATGACTGTGTTCCTCACTACAATGAAACCGAGGTTCTAGGCACACACAGGTAAAAGTGCGGATGAGAAATTAGAGAGAACAAAATTGGTGTGTGTGTATGTTTATACAGCCTAGAACAATTGGTCTGCCTCAACGGGTGACTTGTTTCCCAGCTGTAGATGAGCAATCTAGCCAGTGCAGTACAACCGCTATCCTGGGATCTGAAACGCGCATCGCAGAATAGTGATACACGACCGCACGCCGGTACGATGCTCATTCAGATAGAAACGGGCAGGGGTGGAGAAGAAAGTAGAGACTTTCAAGATCCAGCGTGTCAAGAACACTGTATCTGCGGAAATGCTTTCCCTGTCCTCCGCTGAACTTGAGTTCCTCGCGCCTGAGCTGACTTAATAATCAGCGTTCTCTTTCATTTAATGTAAATTCTTCTTAATTTCTTTTCATTTTCATTTTCATTGTTAATTCCCCCCGGTTCTCATTTTTTTTTCTTTTTTTTAGCCCTTTCCTGTTGATTTCCTTTCAGATCAGATGCTTCTTCATGGGAGAGATTGGTGGCCGAGTGGGCTAGCGCACACCAGGGTCGCTAAACTCGTCAAACACAAAGTTGGGCACGAAGTTCGCGGAGCTTGCTGATTGGACTCCCGCGACGTTGGCGTCACGCGGGACGAGATGTCAATCATCCAAGCTCTCTCGGTGCTCAAATTCCAGCGAGAATGTTGGGCACAAAGTTGTAGCGAGCTTCATCGGATCGCGCGCGAGCAACACCGTGGGGCCAGGGGGGCTATGTTGCGCTTTTTGGACTCCCAGGAGACTAGGGAGAGGGAAGTGACGTAACAACGCAGCAGATGCAGATTGGATGTTGATTTTGTTTTCTTCTGTCAACATCCAATCTGCGTTTCTCTAGTCGTTGACGTCACTTCCCTCTTCCAAGTCTCCTGGGAGTCCAAAAAGCGCAACATAGCCCCCCAGCCGATTGAACGGCTGCACTGATGACGTCGCGCTCGGGTGTCCCTACATCCCTACGCCGCGATAGAGTCAATGAAAGTGGATTGTACCTAGGCGGGCTGTAAATACTCTGAACTTTCTCGTCGCAAGATCGTCGTTTGTGGAAGTTATTGCTGACGACAAAGTGACGTTTCACAACTTTGGGAAGGGGTCATTTGAGGCCAAAATCTTCGCTTCAGAATCGAGGCGAAGATTGAACTTTGTGATATTGTGGAGCCGTGCGCGGTGTACGCAGTTTTAGAGCTCATCTTCCGCCACTGTCAACAACGCCACCGGGGTCACCCACAGGCGTTGTGTATAGAGACGTAGGTAATGACTGAGACATGAGGAGGCGACGTGGAATGGCGAGAAAAAGCCGGGGAAAGGGAAAAAAAAGGTATAACCAACACAAACACACACGCAAATAGGGGTCAGAAAGGGCCGTAGAAATTGTTCGGGAAAGAGAGAGAGAGAAGGGGGGTGGGGTGTTAGTAGTGAAGAAGGGGGATATCCCTTCCCCGAATGTTTAGAGCGCAACTCTTATGCGCCCCTTTCGAGCTTGAGCGGCGTCGCCGTCGGCGTAACCGCGCCGCGTTGCATTATGGGACGTGTTTTCACTAAATTTAGCGGGGAAATTGACGTCACGTGATTTTGACACCAATTAGGTTTCCCCGCTAAATGAGAAAGCAACAGAATAGGAGGAGGGGGGGGCGGAGAGGCATACCCTCCCCTCCGTGCCCTCCCCTCCTCGTCCTCAAGAGCTGCGCTTTAATTCAACATTATACACCAACTCATCTCTGTTACGTCACGGCGCGGTGGTGGCGCGTCAGTCGCACTTCCGGTCTGGGACTGTGGGCGGAAGGCCCCATTTGAGACGTGTATTCCTGCGTTGTTTTGAAAGGAACCAGACAAAAACCTGCCTTCCCGTGAAAAGCCGCGACTGGGACTGTACCAAAAGAGTCGAGAAAGGTTTGAAGGTCAGTTTTCATGTGTTCGGTTCGTCCAAGAACGTGGATATGTGCCGTGAAAAGAGAAAATCAGACGCCGTCGGACCACGATTGCTTGGGCGGGAAGCACTTTGGGTTGAATTCACGGATATTTGTGGTCAACACATTTATTTGTTATGTTCCAACATGAACGCCGGGAAACCGTCAAGTTGTACGGACCAGCACCAGCAGCGGACTACGTTCAGTGCGTCTTAAAGTTCAAGTTCAAACGGCCACCTGTTCGTTCGAACTGTCGTCTGCTCTTTCAAACGTTTCTGCTTGTCGTCTGCTCTTCTAGACGACACCGGCTTGTAGGCCAAATGTTTGCCCGGTACTTTCGATAAGAAGTAAGTGCAGGGCTCAAAAGACTTATGTTTGAAGGGTGGGAAGCAGGCTCGATGTAAACAATAAATACAAGGAGACGTTGATCATTGTTACCAGTGGCAATCACCGACTTGTTATGCCTGATTCACTTGGTCCGATTCTGGTTGCGATTTTCAATACCGACGTCGACCATCTCAGCTACGGACGGTTCACGCTTTTGCAGCCCCAGCAACGTCGCGACTGAAAATTGCGAGCGAAATCTCATCATGCGAATCAGGCTTTAGCGTACATTCTGCGGCGTACACGCGGAATGAATCGCCGCATGTCACGTTATTCACGCGATGTTTTGCGGTGTAACGAGCCGCGGTAATTTCGCTGACGCCGCTCAAGTAGTCAGACATTGCCAGGACGACGTAGAATCAACAATTCAAACGCAAAAAGGGCAGGGGGACTCACACAGACGCTGACAACATCGCATTTCAATGGTTTGTTTATGGGCGACGGCGAGCTTCTTGCCCACACCCTCATCGCGCATGCGCGGTGCCGGTGGTGTCCGCTTGGGGCGCTCCGGTTTGTTTGTAAACATGAGTTGGTGTATAGAGAACTGTAAACGTCTGTCATTTTTTTTATTATAACTCTCTGAAATGCTACGAGTAGTCCGGGGCTGGGGCGATATCCCCCCCCCCCTCTTACACCCTTATGCCCTTTGCGCCCCCTTTTTGAACGCCACTTGGGGGGGGGGGGGGGGTGAATCGCCCCCCTCCCCGTTCTTCTGTTTCGACGACCCTGCTCAAAGGCGTTCCAACTGAGCGATGACGAAAAACAGCACAGCGTGCAATTTTCTGAATTATGGTTCTAGAGATTCTGGAATTAAAACGGGGCGCGTTCCATGAACTTACGAGCGGCCATGACAGACTTTCAATCGAGAGGCTCGTGCCAGGGCTCGTTGTGTGCAGGCGCGTTCAGTGACGTCCTTTTATAGTTCACAACTTTGACGCCAGGGTCAGGATGATCAGTTGTGAACGTCAAATTTGATGGTGCGTGTTCGAGTCGACGGTGAAAAGTTTGGTTGTGTACGACGAAAGCTTGGTGTCCTCGCGTTCTCGAAACATCACTTTCAATATTGACCAAACTGACATTACTCTTATTTCAGTTCATGAACGCAGAATTAATCCCAGTTTGGCTTATCTTTGAAAGTCTATCATAAAATGATTTTATCTCCCGCTGATGGGGGACAACTGCCTGTAAGCGAAATCCGTCTAAAGGTGAACAATGCTACTCGGCTGGTTGTGACCTAGCCACCTCGGGCTACACTCTGATCAAATTCAAAAGGCCGAGATAAATAAGAGGGACGACAGGAACGTTTCTTTAGTAAATTCTGCTTTATAGGCGGAAATAAGAACGATATTAGACTATCAAGT